>JAJIBD010001319.1:0-453331 GCA_021461705.1 Cryptotis parvus | reverse complement strand
CCTTAAGCCCAATGTCGAGGAAAACTGCTTGTATGTTAGCATTTTCTGCTAATTGAATATAGTTTATCAAGAGACAGTTAGGATGGTTTTTGCAGTGAGTAATACGCTGTATTACAAATAAAAGCAGTGTGAGAAACAACAGGTTTCCTATATTTCAAAAAATATATTTGGTTAAAAAGCTTGAAATTGAATACACAAATATTGCATGTATGGAAACAGAAAAAATCATTATTCCAATCACAGGGATATTTTCTAAATACATACAATCCTTGCATTTTCCCTTATAGTCAAGTCACACCTAATAGTAATACATTACTAATAAATAGTAACATACTACTTTGAAATTTACCTGAATCAAGCATTGGAAAAGTGCTTTTATGAAGTGTCACTGTGCTAAAGAGACAGTCTGCTTTTTTTTTTGCTTAATGCACAGTTTGCGTTCCAAATTTCCATTTAATCTGCATTTCTTAATGAATTACTCTGCTTTTTTTGAGATGTTGCAAGTCTAATATAAGACTGTGCAAATCTTTCAATAAGTCAGTGTAATTCCATTACAATTTACCATTTCCAGGAAACATTTCCTTTGGAATGAAAGAGGTCTCCGGTGTTTTGGAGTAGTGATGATAAAGTTATGAAAATGTGTGACTATAAAGTTAAGGACATGTTTACATGTGCCTATTACTCTTTCATTTGGGTCATTAATGGTTAATCTTAACAAGCATGGGGGGGGGAAATGAAATTAACTAAAGTAAGCCCTGTGATACAATGGCACTTGCTCTATGCTCTTAGAGAGAGAAAAAAACCTGATGATAAAACAGCACAAAGTGGAGTGTTATGAATTTTATTAATGACTCGGAGACAGTGTGCAAAACATCAAAGGTCTGTGGAAAAGATTAATGACCCCGTGTGAGACTGTTTAATTACCTCCAGCTAATTAGATTCTTGACCAAATTTTTAATATCTGCATTCCTTCTACAGCCTAATTGAGATTCCACATTATTTATCAATCTTTCAAAAAGCCCTTAGTGGGCTGCTTTTTTAGTTTTTCCCTTTGCACTTTGACTCCATTTATGGTCAATTATTAAATAAATAGCAAAGTAACTATTCCCCACAAATTGTATACATGGAATGCTTTATGCCTGTTTATTTTGACTAGGAGACTATCATTGGCATCTTTTATACATAATGAAGCACTCCAACTAATAAACTGACTAACTCCACTGTA
The DNA here is from genome assembly GCA_021461705.1 of Cryptotis parvus. NCBI lineage: Eukaryota > Metazoa > Chordata > Mammalia > Eulipotyphla > Soricidae > Cryptotis > Cryptotis parvus. The sequence goes on along the minus strand of JAJIBD010001319.1, from coordinate 452,106 downwards.
AACAGAATGGATAATATTTTTTGTTATCCTGAACTGTGCTCAGGAACTCCTCATGTGGTTTCTGTAAATTAATCTTTGCAATAGTCAGTTAATCCTTACTTCAGTTTACCTTGGTTCAGGCCCAGAGACCCATGGAATGTTATTGCACAAACTAGACAAACTAGAAAGAACAACTCAATCAATTCTCCATTCCTTTTTTTTTTTTTGTTGTTGGTAAATTGAAATTGTCGTTCAGTGTTCAGAATGTCCTAACTGCCTGAAAATATTCATTGACATATGTCAAACAGTTCCCTTTGAAATCTGGGAAACATAAATGTAATATTTAAAATATAACATAAAATGTACTAAACTCTTTAAATTAATAAACTATAATTTATAGTTATACATTATATAGCATTATAATGATGTATATGCAATAGTTTGTTAAATACATGTAAATGAATCATATGTTTAAATCATAAAACCCTTCCTGAAGAACACAAATTTGGTATAATATCTTTGAGAAAGAAAGAGCACTTTTATGGAAACCTAGAGTTCAACTAGAAAACACAGATATTAGGGACTATCCTTAGGCATATATGAAATAAAATAAGAAGGCAAATTATTGGAAAATCAGATGAATTTTCTTGCCTAGTAACCTCGTCTTCTGAATATATAGGGATCTATAAAACAGTGAAGGAAGAGAAATACAACAGCAATGAAAATAAGTTGATAATTACAACACAAAGTAGCTACTGAATATTCCAATTTTATTGAGAGATTGCAGATTTACCTTATTATTTTTATATAACCTATAAAGTATATTTCACTTTATATCATGAGAAATTTTCTATTATTTTTCAGTCTTCTTACATGTGTTTTTTTGTTTTTGTTGAAATATATTTACCAAAAAAAAAAAAAAAAGAAAAATGGGTACATTTAACATACTTTATGAAAGGAACAGGGTAAGTTACACTAGTCCTGCCATAGATGTAACATAATCAGCATAACACATTTAAGCTTGGCCAGAAGAGTTATTCACCTTTTTTCCTGTTCATAGTAGTTGGTATAGTCCATTCTATCCATTTTTTTCACTCACAGTATTGATAATCTTTAAAATGATAAAAAAGAAAGTGATTATGATTATTTCCAAGGTCCCCTTTTCTAAAGTACTACAATTTCAGAATATCTTCATATCTAAAACCCTCAGATAACTTCTTTATATATGGATGGAAATTTTATATTAATGACCAGAGTGTGGAATTGATGAAGATGCACATTCAGAATAAATTGAGAACTAATAAAAGGAGTACAAACATTTTATAAAATCTCATGATTATGAAATCTCATGAAAAGAAAACAAAAACAGTGACTATATTGTTCCTTTCAGAGACACAAAGTTCAATAACAGTGATGGAATCTAGGGACATACAAGGAGAGGAGATAACAAGTATAGACTTCATTCTCATGTCCTGAGAATAGCTTGAGGCTCTTCATGTTCCTGGAACGAGCTGATGCTTTTGGGCTACACTGGCATGTAAAAGGATGTATGGAGATGTTACTGGTGCCTGCTCAAGCAAATCGATGGTTTTATATATATATATATATATATATATATATATATATATATATCACTTGTATCACTTGTCTTCCCTGTTGTTCAACATATATATATATATATATATATATATATATATGTATATATGTTATGTATAAAGCATGGGCAGAAGTAATTTCCCACTTAACCAGACTGCAATTTATGATCCGAGGTCATACTGAGACCAATGAGCAATGGAGAAAAGGTTAAGTTTACTTAAGTCTCAGAATCCTAATGCAAAACACCTCCAAGTCACTGATATTGCAAATTACACCTAGGATCCCTTTTCCTTGCAAAATGCAAATGGGAATGAGATAGAAGACTTTTCCTGAATGCAAATGGCTACCAGAGAGGCAGTGCACTAGCCAGTATCAACACTTTTTTTTATCATTTTATTCTCTTTTTGGTTCACAGCCAACAATGCTCAGGGGTGACTCCTGGCTCTGAACTCAGGAATTAATCCTGGTGGTGCTCGGGGGACCATATGGGATGACAGAGATCAAACCCAGGTGGGCCATGTGCAAGGCAAACGCCCTACCTGCTGTGCTGTAGCTCTGGTCCCCTGGAATTAAAATTTCTATATTACTTGAATGTAGATGATCGCTAGACAACCGCTGGACTAGAGAGTTATTACTGACTGGATCCCATGGGACGTCAAAAGATCACGTGGCCGCCCACCTACAAGATGGTCAGACTTCTTCATCAAGACCCTGAGCGAATGGTTTGAGTCTCTTCTTATTCCTGGAGCAAGCAGCTGCCATTGGGCTACACTGGCGCGTGATAGGGACAAATGGAAGCGGTACTGGTGCCCGCTGAGCAAATTGATGAATAACGGGATATCAAATATCAAGTGATCAAGTGACATTATTTGACTCAGTGATAAGCAAAGAAGGTTAGGAGATTAAAGAGCGAAAATACAGAATGCACAAAAGTAAACTGTGATATCTTCTTAATAAGCTTGAGTTTCATTATATTTGTGGTCTGAAATTCAGTAACTGTAGAGGCAAGAGATAGAACTGCATTGTGTCCCAGGTGGTAACTCAGAGGTGTTTTAAAAATGTTGATTAGAAGATCCAGTTACAACTTTTCCAAATTTTTTAGATCAATCGATTTACCTCAGAACAGTCCTGTATTTTGAGGGCTGAATTGAGCTAAAAGCATTTGTTCATTCTTTATCTCCACTCATTGGGTTATTTCCTCATTGTATTAAGCAAACACCTTGCATGTCACCTATGCATGTGATGAAATATAATAATAAGATAAACAGGGCTATCTCCTGGAATTTGGGGCAGGCTTATTTATCTATAAAACTAAACAGAACTAGAATCAATCTACTATAAATAGATCTTCAAAAGAAATTCAGGAGTGAGTGTGCTCAGTAAAAGTGATAGCCCTTTCCTTTATCCCAGAAGTTCCAAGAAGTCTTAATAACGTTGGTTACACTGAATCCAACTAAACTTACTAAAGACACTCATAAATGATCAAGCCGAAAACATCAATTAGTCAGCAATAAAAATTTTAAAATCCGATGTGAAAATAGGATAAATAAGCCCTTCCTCAATTTTATATCAACTTGGAGGAAATATCTGGCGAGCACTTTGAGACTAGATCAGAGATATCCTCTAAGCCAACTTCAGATCATTATGAGAATTAATTTCACGGCATCATTTATAGGTTTTTCTTTCAGAGGTCATCTCCCAGAGTCAGGTCACTTCAAGTTTCATTTTAGTACATCATTAGATGTAATGCTGCCATTCATGCTTATTTACTGTGCAGCAATTATTTAAGCAAACACTCTAAACTTCTCCATATAATTGTTATAATTATGAATTCTTATAATTATGTTCTCAGAACTGAAGAACTAATCTGGGAATAATTTCTTACCATTAGTTTTCTACCATGATTTTATTCCACACTAAATCAAACTTTGTTATAAGTAACAGGTTTTGATGAGAATTAGGTTTAAAGTTTTTACAATATTTTTATATCACTTAATATAAAACATAGAAAGTAAATTTATCAATAAAATACTTTAAATCTAGTGTGACAGGGAAAAAGTGCTCATGCACTGTTGGCATAAAATTATATTTAGTAATTACTTAATAGTAAGTAATGAAGGTCTGAAAATTTCATTCCTTTGGTTCAATATTGCCCTTTGGTAAGATAAGAAGAAAAAAGATGAAAATTAAAAAAAAATATCAATATGGAAAAAAATGGAAGGAAAAAAATGAATATCCAAACAAATAGCAACAGTCTAACAATAATCATTGCTAAATAGTGCCATAATCTGTGATGAATTAAATGTTATTAAATTATTATATAATTCAAACATTACTATAAGCAAAATTTGTTATACATATAATTAGATCCACTTCTTTAAAAATGTTTAAATAAAACCTGTTATGTTCATTTAATACATGGAAAATATGTAAAATTGTACTAACTATATTGAAAATAATTATGAAAGATTTTCCAGTCTGAATTTTTGTAATGTTTAAGTTTTAGCAATATGTATATATATACTATATATACTTATTATATATATATACTATATATACTTATTATATATATATATATATATATATCATGGTATGGGACAACTGATATTGGGCCATAATATCAACTGATATTGAAAATATGTGAAATCGTACTGACTATAGAGAAAATAATTATGAAAGATTTTCTAGTCTGAATTTTGTAATATTTAAGTTTTATCAATAACTATAGATATATATATATATCATGGTATGAGACAACTGATATTGGACCATAAAATGGCAGTGTGGCAGGAGGGAAAGCATTGGCAGGTACGCTGGTGAAGGGATGGGTGTTGAACATTGTTTGACAGAAAGCCAATCATGAAAACTTTGTAACTTATGGTGATTCAATTAAAAAATGCAAATCTATATAAATAAAATGTTATAAAACATATTCTTATGGATAGAAAGTATATCATATAGACTGAAGCCAAGAAAGAAATATTAAAATATTTAGAATGTCTTTGGGTATCTCTATATATTTCAAATTACAAAGAATTATCATATATGATTTTAAAATTACAAAAATTTAATTTAATTTTAATCACATTGTTATGTGCCAGGCTACTGATTGTTATTACAAAACATAAAACAAATCTTCTGTATATAGAAAGAACACAAAATCTTAATAAGGTTGATAAAATGCATGTCAGTTATTTTATATGTTTGCTCTCCAGTTTGGATAACTGCTGCTACCTGTAGCCTAAACCATTAACCTCTCAACCTCAATAAATTGATATTTCATAACAAAATACACAAACACACTACCAAAGCGGCGCAATCCCCAGCAAGAGAAAGAATTCACTTTGTTAATTAAGAGTCTGTACCACACTGTTTTTAAGAATTGGTGAAAAACTTTTATTGGTGTTTGGGATTTTCTTTCAAAATCAGCTTTATATAAAAAACTAAATGAACTCCCCTTACACTTAGCTATGAGAAACAGCAGAATGCCCAACTTTTCACCTCTCAATCAGTGTGTGCCCGTAGCATTCACAGTACTAATGAAAGAGACTCTTGACAATGTCACTTCAGACCACCCGAGAAGTGGAGTCCTGCCAATGTAAACATTATCACAGAACTGGACCGCTCATTTCACGCTGTGAGGTCATTCAGAAACTTCCCTTGCTTCCCTTTTGCTCACCCTGACTCTGAAGAGTGACATCCTCTCTTGAACCATGGATGCCGAGGCAAGCCCCCTGCTATTGATTCCCATCCAGATCACTATGGACAACATCCACACTTTGATGCCACTGAATGAATTTTCTTTCTTTAGGGGATAATCAAAGAATGTTCAAAGGCAAAACCAACTTGGCAATGACAAAGAAATGTCCACCAACTGGTGCTGTCTTTTGCTTTGGAATTTTTCTCACATCTTGTGTTTATAGCAAGCAATGAAGCTCTTTAAGCATAATTATGTAATAATAAAAGCACCGAATAATACAAGGGTTATGTTTTTGCCAAAATCACATTTGACTTCTGGAACAAAAAATGGTTTGGGTACAAATTTAGTATACAGTTACTAATATAAGAGGGCTTAAATGAAAAGGATAATGGTAAGTATTAGTCTCCATTACATAACTGACCTGTCAAAAAACAATTTGTATGGAGTGAGCAGAAAGTTTGGTTGCAAATGTAAAAATAAAGTTATATAGGCAAGCGTTCAGAGTTGTTATAAAAGTATGTCATCTTGTTTTTTTTCTCTAGAAAGCTACCATGTATCAGACATTTTCATATGAATGCAATAAGCATGCCAGGATACTCTTAAGGGTTTGGGAAAACTCTTTCTGCCAGATTGGAGAAATCGCTTTCCATGTATTCAATTCTTGTGCCCTTTATTTTAACCGCTCACTCTTATTAGTTATCAGTGTAATGGTAAAATGAGGGGCTATCTAGTCTGGTTATTTACCAAGAGATCAATTTGATTTAGATTAAATAATCCTTTACATTCTATCTGTTGTGGGTAATCACTCTGGCTTTAGGTGGAGGTGGAGAGAATGTCCTTGCTTTCATAGGGAAAAAAAATGACTGTGTCGTAAATGAGACAGAATAAGTTAACATATAATGTTTAGGAGCTGGAGAGATACTACAGTGGGTAAGACACTTACCTTGTAGCTAACTAAACCAGGTTGATCCACAGCATTCCATAGGGTTCCCTCAATCCCACCAGGAGTAATTACTGACTACAGAGTAAGTAGTAAGCCTTAAGCATCATAAGGTGTGGCCCAAAAAGCAATAAAGAAATTAATTAATTAAATATACTGCTTTAATTCTGCATGATTATTTATATTGCAATTGGAGGAATTCAACAGGTGGATAATATTAAAAAAGGAGAAATGCAGATAATGGCAGGTGCAATTTCAATGTTTTTTCTTCATGAGGAGGAGCAGGGCACACTGGGTGGCACTTCGCTGCTGGCACTGTGCTCAGGGATCACAGCCTGGAAGTGTTTGGGGAACCGTGTGCATTACTGGGGATATCCCAGAGTTGGTCTGTTGCCAGGCAAACACCTCCACTTCAGATTATTTCTCAGGCCTAAAATGAAGCCATGCTAAAGTTTAGAGGTAAATATCATAAAATTTGAAGCCAGGTAGAGCCCATCAGGTTTAAAGAAGTAATGTGCTGGTTAATGTTAATACCCAGCATTTCAAAAAACTAAACTTTTAAGAAGAATGAAGAAAAATAAATGACTATTGCAAAAGCATGCTAATCACAGAATAGGCATCCCTTTATACAAGCTAGATATCACAAAAAATTCTGAATCTTAAAGTTGGCAAGTAATTTATATTTCAAACATGCCATGTAGGCCAAACAAAACATGTCAGTGAGCAGGACTTTGCCAATTAGCCACCAACCTATGTGAGTACCTTTGCTATCATTCATCCTAAATAGAACAATGTGGTTTATGTTATGTGGGTACTGGCAGTCAGGTAGTATATGAGGCTAACATGCCTGGATTTATTTAACTTATTAATTACTTTATATCCTGTCTTGTTCCCAGTTGTATTTGAGAGTTATAAGAATGAGACAATAATGTGATAAACTAGTTGAGCGTGAAGGGAAAATGGATGAATATTTAAGAAATGTTTTAGGGAGAGACGATAAATAGAAAGGACGGAACTGTGATACTATAAATAACATAAGATGTTGTTAACAACAGCTCAGGGAGCTTCAGAGCAGCCAAATCAAAGAGTGAAACAATCTCCTTATACAATTTTATTGTGTCAGATACATTTGCTAGAAAATCCAGAGAGAACTGAGGTCAGAGAACATTTTAGCAATTACCTTTTCAGCCTGGAAGAACATTGTTTTTCTTTCATAAGTGATCTGCTTTCTTTATCTGTAATAAATGACTACAAAGATATCACAAGCATTGAGAGAAACCACTCTCCAGTCTATCCAGGCTCTGTTTTCTGGTGTTCTGGTGTTCAAATAATACAAGCTTGTTCTTTTTCCCATACAGAAATCAAAGCAGATGAAACATCCCTTATCCCTAAAGGTACATTCAATTACCTCCATTCTCAGTAAACTTTGAAGCTAACCACTTAATTAAAACCAAGATAATTCTTAAAATTAAGTCCCATTTAGTACTAATTAAACATGTCAAATATAGTTTGAGGTACTTGGTGATATATAATAAGAACACAGGGCCAGAACAATAGTACAGTGAGGAGGGTGTTTAGCTTACACTTGGCTGACATGGGTTCAATCTCTGGCATCCCACATGGCCCCCTGAGCATTGCCAGGATATTCCTGAGTGTGGAGACAGGAATAACCCCCTGAGATTTCCAGGTGTGATCCAAAAAAGAAAAAAAAAATGTACAAATGGGAAATAAAAGGTAACCTGGTGTTAATGAGCAATCCATCTAGTAATGGAAACAAGCAAGTTTTCTTATAGTTCTAAGATAATCTATATTCATGCTTGAATATATATGTGGGTAAACATACATGTGTGTATAAAATATTGTATAGTCATATTTAAGATAATTTATAGTCATGTTTAAATATAGTCAGTATAAGATGTTAGTCATGTTTAAATATATAGATGAGTAAATATGTGTGTGTACGTGAAAGGAAGTAAAGTGCAAGGAAATAAAGGAATAGAAAAAGTGCCTGCCATAAGGCAGTCTAGGGGCCAGGAGGGGAACTGGGGTATTAAAAGAAAGAAGTGGACACAAGTGAAAGGACTGGTGTTGGAATATTGTACACCTGAAACTCAGTCATGAAGAACTATGTAACTGCAGTTCATAGTAATTGAGTAAAACATTTATTTATACACATACAATATCTGGAGCTGACAGAATAAATGATAATTATTATACTTTATTGGAATTTAAAAAAATGGTTCTGAAGATTATATGTAGAGAGCTCCTAAAGGAAACTCTGAATAATTAGACTTTTGAAGGTATCTTTGGAAAGGGCAAGGATATCTGTGAGAAACAAAAATTCTTTATCTCTATTTCAGGAAAACTTTCAACCAGTCTCTCTCAGAGCTATCCATACCCTTGGTTTTCAATGATATCACTGCATAAAATACTACATTCTGATATTCACCTTCCATTATTATTCCCAAGTCACATATTTTTTTTTCCCAACAACCCACATTAAAATAGGTATTTAATCTCACCAGTTATCATCTAACACACAGGTAAAATGCCAGAAAAATTGGTATTTTCTGTGATCTTTCCATACTCTCTTCCCTATGACTTCAAGCTATATGTTATCCATGGTATCCAGAATCTTGGTAATATCTTCAGTACACTGGAAACTCAGACCAGTCCTATTAAATCATGATTATTTCTATTTCCTGGACATGTTGATCAGGATTTCTGATTACTTATCTTTTGTCCTCTACTTATTCATTAAAGAAAAGTTTTATTGATCATGACTTACTTCTTTCTCAGGCTAAACAAATCTCCTAACTCCCATTAAAAGAAATAAAATGTATAAAAACTTTGTTAAATTTTGGAAATTCTCCACTTTGGAAGAAAATATACTTAGTCAGGGATAAACATACTTTCAGTACAACAACTATATTTTAATTCCACATCCTAACACAAAGAAAACACAGTTTGCAAAAAGAGTATTAGAGAGATTTCTGTGATGATACGATTATGTGTGTGTATAAACATTTATATAATTAGTGTACCTGTTGTTCTATTTATTAAATGTAATCTTATCAGGGAAAAATTAATTAGAAAAGAAGACAGATATTTCTAGACATGCAAACACATCAAAGTCTCAGGAATACCATAAATATTGATTAAAAAATAAAAAGACTTCCAGTTTAAGCTTAGACTTTTATTTTAAGGCATCAAGGTGGTTTGCATTTGAAACTGTATTTATCAGAAACCTCTCAACAAGGGTCTTAAGACCTCCCAGTAAGGAGGATGTTTTTTTTTTTTTTTTTGGTATTTTATTATACCACCGTGAGATATACAAATAAAAAAGATATACAATTAAAAAGTTCATGTTTGGGTTTTGGTCATACATTGTTTCAGCACCCGTCCCTCCACCAGTGCCCATCTCCCACCACCAACATCCCCGGTTCCCTCCCCCTTCCCCAGCCCTGCTCCATGGCAGGTTCTTTATTTCTTTCCCTTTCTCTCTCTTTCTCTTTTCCTTCCCTTCCAGACTATGGATTACAGAACATACATTAAAAGGTTGTCATGTGTATCCTTTTGCCTCTATTTAATGCTCAGTTCTAGGTTGGCATTAGTACCCTCGACTATTATTAGCCCCCTGTTCCATTTTCTGTCTTACCTAAACTCTGACTCCCACACGTTTGTGATAATCTCCACCTTTGACCAGACCTCCTGATATATGTTTCACTTGACCTTGGATATTGGTATCATAATATGTACATATATATTTATGCCATGCAAATAAATGCAGTCATTCTGTATCTGTCTCTCTCTTTCTGGCTAATTTCGCTCAACATAATCTTCTCCATGTCCATCCATTTATAGGCAAATTTTATAACTTCATTTTTCCTAACAGCTGCATAGTATTCCATTGTGTAGATGTACCAAAGCTTCTTTATCCAGTCATCGATTTTCGGGCACTCTGGTTGCTTCCAGATTCTGGCTATTGTGAATAATGCTGCTATGAACATAAAAGTAGGGATGGTGTTTCCGCTGCGTATTTTTGGTTTCCCAGAGTAGATTCCCAGGAGTGGTATGGCTGGGTCAAATGGGAGTTCAATTTCTAGTCTTTGGAGGAAAGTCCATATTGTTTTCCAGAAAGGCTGTACCAGCCGGCATTCCCACCAACAATGGATGAGTGTCCCCTTTTCCCCACATCCACGCCAGCACTTGTTGTTCTTGCTCTTTTGAATATGTGCCAGTCTCTGTGGTGTAAAGTGGTATCTCATTGTTGTTTTGATTTGCATCTCTCTGATGATTAGTGATGATGAGCATTTTTTCATATGTTTTTTGGCCATTCGAATTTCTTCCTTGCTGAAGTTTCTGTTCATTTCTTGTCCCCATTTTTTGATGGGGTTGTTTGTTTTCTTCTTGTAAAGTTCTACCAGTGCCTGATATATCCTGGATATTAACCCCTTATCAGATGGGTATTGGGTGAATATTCTTTCCCATTCTGTGGACTGCTTTTGTATCTTAGTCACTGTTTCTTTTGAGGTGCAGAAGCTTTTCAGTTTCATGTAGTCCCATATGTTTATCTTTTCTTCTAGTTGCTTTGTTAGTGATGTTTCACCTTTGAAGATGCCTTTAGCTTCAATGTCGTGGAGGGTTTTTCCTATATTTTCTTCAATGTACTTTATGGATTCAAGTCTGATATTGAGATCTTTAGTCCATTTTGATCTGATTTTTGTGCATGGTGTTAGACACAGGTCCAAATTCATTTTTTTACATGTTGCTGCCCAGTTTTCCCAACACCACTTGTTGAAGAGGCTTTCCTTACTCCATTTTAGACTCATTGCACCTTTATCAAAGATTAAATGATCATGTGTTTGAGGTTGGGTGTGAGGATACTCTATTCTATTCCATAGGTCCACAGGTCTGTTTTTATTCCAATACCATGCTGTTTTAATTACTACTGCCTTGTAGTACAGTTTGAAGTTGGGAAAGGTGATGCCTCCCATCTTCTTTTTCCCGAGGATTGCTTTAGCTATCCTTGGGGGTTTATTGTTCCATACAAATTTCAGGAGCGTTTGGTCAATTTCTTTGAAGAATGTCATCGGTATCCTTATAGGGACTGCATTGAATCTGTACAGAGCTCTAGGGAGTATTACCATTTTGACAATGTTGATTCTCCCCATCCATGAACAGGGAATGTGTTTCCATTTTCTTGTGTCCTCTTTTATCTCTTGGAGCAGTGTCTTGTAGTTTTCTTTGTACAGGTCCTTTACATACTTGGGTAAGTTGATTCCTAGGTATTTGATTTTCTGTGGCACAATTGTGAATGGAATTGTTTCCTTAATATCCCTTTCTTCTGTTTCGCTATTTGTATATAGGAAAGCCACTGACTTTTGGGTGTTGATTTTGTATCCTGCCACTCTACTATATCGTCTATTGTTTCTAGGAGTTTTTTGGTAGAGAGTTTAGGGTTCTCTAGGTATAATATCATGTCATCTGCAAATAATGATAGCTTGACTTCTTCCTTGCCTATCTGGATGCCCTTGATGTCCTTTTTCTTCTCTGATTGCTATGGCAAGTACTTCCAGTACTATATTGAATAAAAGAGGTGAGAGGGGGCAACCTTGTCTTGTCCCTGATCTCAGGGGGAAGGCTTTCAACTTTTCCCCATTTAGAATGATGCTTGCTGTGGGCTTTTGGTAGATGGCTGTAACTATCTTGAGGAAAGTCCCTTCAATTCCCATTTTCTGGAGCGTTTTAATCATGAGCGGGTGCTGGATCTTGTCAAATGCTTTTTCTGCGTCTATTGAAAGGATCATATGGTTTTTATTTTTTCTTTTATTGATATGATGTATTATGTTGATTGACTTGCGAATGTTGAACCATCCTTGCATTCCCGGGATGAATCCAACTTGGTCATGATGTATAATCTTCTTGATGAGTCTTTGGATTCTGTTTGCTAGTATTTTGTTGAAGATCTTAGCATCCGTGTTCATCAGGGATATTGGTCTGTAGTTTTCTTTCTTTGTGTTGTCTCTCCCTGCTTTGGGTATCAGGGTGATATGTGCCTCGTAGAAGCTGTTTGGGAGTGTTTCTGTTTCTTCTATTTCCTGGAAGAGCTTGAACAGGACAGGCAGTAGGTCCTCCTTAAAGGTTTGGTAGAGTTCACTAGGGAATCCGTCTGGACCTGGGCTTTTGTGTTTGGGCAGACTTTTAATTACTGTTTCTATTTCCTCGATGGTGATGGGTTTATTCAGGTATTGGAGGTCTTCTTGTTTCAGCCGTGGGAGGTTATAGGACTTCAGGAATTGATCCATTTCTTCTAGATTCTCATGTTTCACGGCATACAGGCTCTTAAAGTAATCTCTGATGATCTTTTGGATTTCTGCGGTTTCTGTTGTGATGTCACCCTTTTTATTTCTGATTCTGTTTATTTGGGTTTTCTCTTTCCCTGTCCTTACAAGTCTTGCCAATGGTTTGTCAATCTTGTTTATTTTTTCAAAAAACCAGCTCTTGGTTTCATTAATCTTTTGGATTGTTTTTTTGGTTTCCAACTCATTGATTTCCTCTCTAAGTTTTATTATTTCCTTCCTTCTGCCTGGGTTGGGCTCCTTTTGTTGGTCTTTTTCTAATGTCTTCAGCTGTGTAGTCAGGTTATTTATGTGGGCCCTTTCTTGTTTCCTGATGAATGCTTGCAGGGCTATAAACTTCCCTCTTAACACGGCTTTTGCCGTGTCCCACAAGTTCTTATAATTGGTATCTTCATTTTCATTTATTTCCAGAAATCTTTGGATTTCCTGTTTGATTTCTTCTATGACCCATTTGTTGTTCAGCAGTGAGCTGTTCAGTTTCCAGGTGTTTGGTTTGACTCCCTGTTTTTTGCGTACGGTTAACTTCCATTTTCAGTGCATCATGGTCTGAAAAGATAGTTGACATAATTTCTATCTTTTTAATTTTATTGAGGTATGCTTTGTGGCTCAGCATGTGGTCTATCTTGGAGAATGTTCCATGTGCACTAGAGAAAAATGTGTATTCAGCTTTTTGGCATGAAAAGCCCTGTATATATCCACTAGCTCTCTTTCTTCCATTTCTTCCTTCAGGTCCAATATTTCCTTGGTGAGTTTCAGTCTTGTTGATCTATCCATCGTTGATAGAGCAGTGTTGAAGTCTCCAACTATTATTGTGCTACTGTCAATGTCTTCTTTGAGGTCTCTTAGCAGTTGTTTTATGTATTTTGCTGACCCCTCATTGGGTGCATATATGTTTAGTAGTGTAATTTCTTCCTGGTGTACATACCCCTTAATTAATAAGAAGTGGCCTTCGTTGTCCCTTCTAACCTTTTTAGCCTGAAGTCTATATTATCTGATACTAATATGGCCACACCAGCCTTTTTGGAGGAGTTGTTTGCATGGAGAATGGTCTTCCAACCTTTGACTCTGAGTCTGTGTTTGTTCTGCTTATTCAGATGCGTTTCTTGTAGACAGCAGAATGTTGGGTTCAATTTTTTTAATCCATTTTGTTACTCTGTGTCTCTTAATTGGTGCATTTAGACCATTGACATTGAGAGAGATTATTGTCATGGGATTTTGTGCCATCTTTCTTTTTTGTGTTTGTTGTGCTTATGGGTTTGGTCGCATTAGAGTACACCCTTCAGTCCTTCTTTTAAAGTTGGCTTTGAGTCCATGAAGTTCCTGAGTTGTTGCTTATCCATGAAGTTGTGTATCTTTCCTTCATATCTGAATGTGAGCCTGGCCGGGTAAAGAATTCTCGGTGTGAAGCCTGCAGTTCATTGAGCCTTTTCGCAATATCCCACCATTGTTTTCGGTCTCGGAGTGTTTCATCAGAGAAGTCTGCTGTAAATTTTAGAGATGTTCCTTTGTATGTGATTTCCTTCTTTGATCTTGCTGCTTTCAGTATTCTATCCCTATCTATAGTTTTTGTCATTTTTATTAAGATGTGTCTTGGAGTATTCTTGTTGGGGTTTCTTTTAGCTGGTATTCTACGGGCCTCTTGGATCTTGAGGCAAGCATTCTTTAGTTCCGGGAACTTTTCAGCAATGATGGCTTTGACAGTTTCTTCTTCATCAGGGTTTTCTTCTTGCCCTTCTGGGACCCCAATGATCCGTATGTTGTTTCTTTTGGCTTCATCCCGATTATCTCTTGTTGTCTGTTCGGTAATTGTGAGCCTTTTTTCTATCTTCTGGTGTTGTGTACAGAATCTTTGGAACTCGTCTTCGAGATCACTAATTCTTTCTTCAGTAGCTATTATTCTGCTATGATGGCCTTCCACTGTGTTTTTTTATTTCATTTACCTCATTTTTAATACCTGTCATTTCCCTTTGCATTTTCCTCACTTCTGCTATCATGTCCTCTTGTATTTTATTGATTTTGCATTCCATTGCTTCTTTGAATTCCTTTTGAATCCTTAACAGTTCTTTCCGAAATTCTTTTTCAGATAGGTTATGCAAGTCATTGGTATTGCTTGACTCATCTGGACCAGTGACTTCACTCACAGAGCTTGATGGAATTTTGCGTTGCTTTACCATTATGACTATTGTAGGTTGCAACTGTGAGTTCTTGGGTGACTAGATAGTACAGTTAGTAGGGGTCTGGTCTGTTTGAAGAGTTTGGGTGGGTAGCAAGGATGTAGGAACCAAGGTTCACTGGTACCTCATGCAAGGTAGGTGAGTTTTGGGATGTTCCCAGAAGCTCAGGGCGCCACGGGTCGGTTGCGGGCTGGAACCAAGGCACTTTGCCTTGGTTCCCGTTGATGGAGTTTCCGCTCTTCCCTGGGGCAGCTTGGGATCCGCGGAGACGCAAGAATTACACACGCGCACCTGTGGGGAGTCGAGGCGTTTCCCGGGAACTCAGGGCGCACGGGTCGGGGTCAGTCGGGCTGGAACCAAGGCACTTTGCCTTGGTTCCCGTTGATGGAGTTTCTGCTCTTCCCTGGGGCAGCTTGGGGTCCGCAGAGATGCAAGAATTACACACGCACCTGTGGGGAGTCGAGGCGTTTCCCGGGAACTCAGGGCGCACGGGTCGGGGTCAGTCGGCGGGCTGGAACCAAGGCACTTTGCCTTGGTTCCCGTTGATGGAGTTTCCACTCTTCCCTGGGGCAGCTTGGGGTCCGTGGAGACGCAAGAATTACACACGCACCTCAAGGAGGATGTTTGAATTGCTGATATATTGCAAAGTGTGTCGGGCTCACAAGTCTCAGTTAAAAGCAGTATCTTCCTTAAACTCAAAAATTGCACAGAAATATGATGTTCAAGTGAATATTAATGGAAATTAAAGTCATCAACTCTTGCATTTCCTGAATGTATTTGTATTCTTTTTTTTTTTCTTTTGTTTTTTGGGTCACACCCAGGGACACTCAGGGTTTACTCCTGGCTCCTCGCTCAGGAATTACTCCAGGCGGTGCCTGGGGACCATATGGATTGACCCCAGGGGACCATATGGGATGCTGGGGACCGAACCCAGGTCAGCCAGCGTGCCAGGCAAATGCCCTACTGGCTGTGCTATCACTCTGGCCCCCCATATATTTTTATTCTTTACCTATCTTATTTGGCTACCCATAAGATTGATATATGTATCCACCTTGCCCCAAAGGAAAAACAGATTTTAAAGGAAAGAAAACTTCCAAAGAGGACATAGGTTATCAGAATTAGCATGAAGACAATGGATAATTTCAACCTTGAAGATGGTAATCCAGACAGAGTCAGGAGTTAAGGAGAATCCAATAAAGTACTGAGGAAGAAGAATTCACTATACAGTGCTATTGCTCTAAAAACATAACAATAAATAAAAAGGATAAAAAATGTAAAAATTGCTGAGTTGTAGTTAAGAGGAAAGTAGGTGGGTTTATTGACTCAAAACTTTGCATTTATTTTTTTAAATTGGTTAAAAATAAACCCATTAATTTAGGTCTATAAGAACATTTTGGGTCTTTTCTTAATAATAGAGTTGGCAGAGCTGCAGTGAGAGAAACAAAAAGAAATGAACTTAGTTTTCCCTTCAACATACAATTATTGTCCTATTAAATGTAAATTTAATCCTTATTTGAGACATGTAATTTAAATTGTGACCAAAAATATTATAGGCATGCTGACTACTTCTAATTAAATCAGGTGGCCTTATTTTAATGAAGGGAGAATCTGGAGGCGATACAATTGCAGTAACAAGCTGATGA
The DNA here is from genome assembly GCA_021461705.1 of Cryptotis parvus. NCBI lineage: Eukaryota > Metazoa > Chordata > Mammalia > Eulipotyphla > Soricidae > Cryptotis > Cryptotis parvus. The sequence continues at coordinate 435,712 of JAJIBD010001319.1, read as the reverse complement.
CTTGATTTTCACAGTCAACATATCATTAGCATTGGGACCCAAGAAAGAGAGTAATTATTTTTTTTAAATAAACTTTTCAAATTAAAGACTAGGTATATATAACCTAGTCCACCCCCCAAGTTCCTTTTTCTTTTTCTTTAAGTGCTATCCGAAATAGACATAGACTAAACAAATTAAAACGTGCAAAAACACACCTGGTCCTTATCTGACCAACAGCTAAACCTTAGTCTAAGGACTCCATAAATTTATCAGCTGCTCCCTTCATTTGGTGGGCATCCTCTTCTGGCTTTATTTTTTGTTTTCTAAGACTTGGTATGAATGGCAACCACTTAAATGTTTAGCGCTTTGTTCAACTTCATGGAATAAAATATAAATTGTTTACTGAGTCAGAAAATGGAGAAGAAAAGTAAATTCTCTTACTTTTCATATATCCCTTTGATATCAGTCCTTCTGGACAGAAATTTCAAGCAACAGTTCCCAGAAAACATATGGGGAAGCCCAGTGGAAATATTTTAGGGTAAATTAATAATGGCAGATGCCGGAACGTCGGGCTGTTGCTTATGCTGAAGAGTCCGCATTCTTTATGTTTTGAAATTATTCTGTGTAACCATATTCAGATTCGTTTAGTTTGGCAATGTATTCTCTCCAAAGGTGTCTGCATTTATTTGACTACAGAAAATATTTACTTTAGTAAAGGGCAGCTTAACCTTTGTTTAAATTTGAGGTGAGCTAAAGGTCACTGTAATTATTTGCTGTATTATTTGTGTCAGATTTGAATTACTATGAATACAGCACATGCATTGCCCTTTATTATGAAATAAGCTAAAAGAAACTCAACTTCTGCAACCAGCCAGCATATTTTTATGGAACCAATCAGTGTTGCAGAACATTTTCAAGGTTCTCCCTTGGACTGTGATTGACTGAAAGTGCTTGAGGTTAAGGTTCTTTCCCAGAGGGAGGGAACGAGGCGATTTAACATGGCAGCTCTCTGCCCCCTCCCCAGCTATGTTTTTGATGGCTAGCAGCCAGTATGCGGACAGAGTGGGGTTCAAGGCTATTAGTGAAACATTGTAAGCAGTCACACTGGAAAAAAATATAGACAGGACACTAGAAGTATGGATTTGCTGAGCAGAGGCTGATTGCAGAGCAGATATGTAGGGATCCTCATGGTTTCACTGCAGAAACTTTCAAATAGATATCAGAGAAAAAGAAGAACATGATAAAAGTTTCAAACTCATATAAGTTGAGGGTGTTAAAGTAGGTGAGCCTTCACTATTGGTCTTTACTCTTCAGTTATGGCGAGAAAACATGCAGCATAACAGTGAGCCTATGTTAAAACAAACACACACCACCCACATGAAATAAAAATTATTTGTGACTCTTGGTCAAAGAGATATGAAGTGAACATCACCTCTAATATGGAGTCTGTTCCTTGGGAAATAAATGATGGGATACATCATTTATTTATAATTGTTTATAAATAAACAATTATAAATAATTGCAAATTATAAACATTTGAAAAAAGCAAATTATAAACATTTGAAAAAAAGCAGCTAAATTGCAAACTAATCAGATGTTGTAAATGAAGAATATTATTATTTTCCTTATTAAAAGACATTACCCTTTTGTTTTACCCTATATAATTAAGAAGACTTACTACATTACAACAAAAGGAAATGCTTAATACTTAGGAAGCAGTTGATAATATTAACTACTACTATTGTCACTCTGGCGATTTGAACTTCAATTGACTGCATGCAAAGCTACTGTACTAGTATTGTCGCCCCAGCCCTAATATTTTATGATTCTTTTTTTGCACATTTGTTTTGGTGCCATACTTGGTAGTGCTCAGGGCTTATTCCTAGCTCTGTGCTCCAGGATAACTCTTGGTAGTGCCCTGGGGACCATATGTGGTATTAGGGATAGGACCTGGATTGGGTGCCAGCAAGGCAGGAAGCGCCTTAATATCTGCACGATCTCCACAGTCCTAATAGTTAGTATGTTGCATTCAAAAGGTCACCCATGTTACAACTTTTTATCCATATCTTGTTCCTTTTTAGTGGCAAGAAAAATTCCACTGTGTCTCTCTTACTATCTGATATTTTATTTATCTCAGTCTCTTCCTCATGATAATTTGCTTTTTTCTTGGGGGAGGGTCACACCGGCGACGCTCAGGGGTTACTCCTGGCTCTGCACTCAGGAATTACTCCTGGCTGTGCTCGGGGACCATATGGAATGCCGGGGATCGAACCCGGGCCTGCACAGGCCAGCCACGTGCAAGGCAAATGCCTTACCCACTGGGCTATCGCTCCGGCCCCTTCCTCATGATAATTTGGGTTATTTCTACTATTTTACTATTAAGAATATTGCTGTGAGCTGGAGAGATAACTCAGCAGATGAATGAGTGCCTTGTGTGAAAGACTTCAGGATTCAATCCCAGGCTTTTTGCCCTGCCCCCCAGAACTGCTAGGAGTGTCCCCCTCTAAAATGGTATTGACACCCAAGAACTGATGGTGTGATGCCAAAACCACATTCACAAAAATATTGTTGCTATGATTCAAGTGTAAAATTTGTGACATGTGTTTTTAATTTATTTATACAGTAATTGAAGGAAGGAACTGTCGGGTCATAGAGAAAATCTATGTCTAATAGGCTATGAGATCTTGATTTGTTTCATAGTATTTACGATAGTTTATATACTCATGAAAAGAATCTGGTGTTTCCATATTGCTTTGCTTATCATCAATTGCCTATAGTCAATTGACTTTGGCTATAATAGTTTACTTCTGGATTTCAAATTATATTGCATTTATTGTATATCTATCCTGATGTACAATCAGACTATTTTAATAATTGTAGTTTGCAGCACATTTTAAAACAGGGAACTATGAATAGACACTCTTATTTTTTAAAGATTACTATACTGTACATTTCCATTTAAATCTTATGACCAAGTTATAAATTTGTACAATGAAAGAACTGAGCTTTGACTATCATTAGCTCTTTTGATCAATTTTAGATGTAACGCCATCTTATCAATATTATCTCTCCATCTATAAACAGATGTGTTTCAATTTAGTTACTAATTAATTTCTTTACCTGCTTTTCACTTTCAGGTATGAATTTCTTTATTTCATAGATTACCTTGAACCTCCCATTCATTCCACAATTTTGGGGACATTAGAACACTTTTAGTATCACGCCATGTATTGGGCTATATTGTCCATTTCTTATCTCAGCGTTTGCTTTTATGTTCTCACAGGATAAAAGTTTAAGAATGTTCAAAATACCTCTGGGATGACAGTTTTGTAAGGACTTTAACTATTCTTTTCTGTGTAACATTTTAAGTTTACCGAGTTTATTGCATTCACACAATTTTTATTTGCTTACATAGAATTGTCTAATTGCTCTATTGTTTTGATAATGTTCTGATACATAATTGCTGTATAGACTGATTCAATCAAACCATTTGAAAAGATGTCAGTACAAATTGACCCTCCTGGCCATCTTTTTCTTTACTTTGATATATTTCCATCGGTATATGTATTTGTTATTTAACATAAATTAGCAGCCATTTTAATTGCTTACTTCCATATTACTTTTTATTTTCAACAGCACATTTAGACGTGAACATTTTTCCCTATTTTGTCAAACCAGTTTCTTTAGAAAGTGCTTCAAAGTTATTATTTTCTTATAGCCATCTCCAACTCTTTTTTTATCGTGGTGCTCGAGTTCACGCTGGTGGTCTCATAGATCTGGCTTGGGGATCAAGCTCTTCAAAACAGTAAAGCTTAGGGGAACACACAATGCAATGAACCGATATGAGAGCCTCTCTGTTCACGGAATATATGCACTTCATTTCTTGAGCCACATCCTTAAGCCCATCAGTCAACATCATTTCTGTTCACAGAATCTCTTTTCTGCTACTGCTCTGGAACTGATGCCATGGAAAGTATCCATGTTCCATTGGAGTGACACTGTGTCTGCACGAGTGGAGCATTCCTCTCTCAGTGCATATGTAGAGACTCTGCTTATTGCCTTCTTAATTTGCTCCTCTTGCATGGATGTACAAAATGCAAGCAAGCCGGAATAAGGTGATCAGATACACAGAGTTTTTATCATCCCACACCTGCTGCAGAGCCTGTCAATTTGAGCGAGTAGGTGAAAAAAGTTCCAGTGGGATATGAACACTTACAAACTCAAGCAAAGCATATGAGAAATGATGTTAGTCTGTTTCTCCCAAACCATACAGTACTTTTTTTAACTGCAAATTGGAAAGACAGGGAGAGATAAACATTATAGCTTGAAAGCCACAAATTCACATTGTTCATTCTAATATGTTATGATTCTCTTGATTATTTGTTCATTTGATCTATGTCCTTAAGTTAGCTTTAGAGACGTATAAAATTATGTTATTTGAGGGTCTCTCCCAAGCACTACTCAGGAACCTGGGGCCTATACCTGGTAATATTTGACTATTGTGCAATAGTTAAAGGATGCTGTGTCATTGTTCAGACCCTGAAGTGCCAGGTATGAACAGTGCCATCCCAGTGACCTCAAAGGCCACTTTGAGCAGGGACTGTATTTTCCTTGTATGCAGTCAACCTGAGTTTGATTCGCAAAATCCCACATAGTCCCCCAAGCACCACCAGGAGTAATTTCTGAGTCCAGAACCAGGACTAATCCTTGAGCATCACAGGATGTGACCCAAAAAGTCAAAAACAAGAAGGCTATCAGGGCCACCCTGATGTTTCTTAATGTCGACAAGGCCATGTCCATAGATGCTTGGGAACTATTTGATGATGGTGAGTAAATATGAGTTTTGCACAATCTTTCTGTACTATCTTCCTGGCCTCATAAATATTAATTTCAATTGAGGAAAAATTGGTTTTCAAATATTTATATTCTTCAAATATATGTCCCCACTAATAACACTTCACTACTGTCCACTATCAATTTAATACCTTGGTGCCTCTGTGTTTTCTGAGGAATGGGGTCAGTGCAAGGGTAGCACACCTGGCTGTTCTCTGGGTTACTCCTGGCTCTGCACTCAGGGATCACACTTGGTGGCACCTGGAGAACAAAATATGGTGCTATGGATGGAACCAGTGTTAGCCATATGTAAGGCAACTGCCCTAGTGTCTACACTCTCTGCCCACCTCAATTTGCATTTTAAAATAAATCTGCCAGTTAATATTGAATGATATGGTCAGAGGAATTCACTTTGAGGTCTCTAGTATTAGATAAGAATTGAAAGAGCATGATTTAAACATCTGAGAGATATATGATAGCGAAAGGAAAAAGACTTAGGTAGATGCATTTTAAGAAGGCTGAAAGTTGTAAGATGGAGAAAACTGTAATTATCAACGAAAGACCATTCTTAGAACTCAGATCATGTTGGGAGATTCTATGTGGCAATGAACTGCATACAGTCTATCGGAATTGTAGGTGGTCTTCTTTAAGGAAGAGTCAGCAAGAAGTTAAATCCTTTGGCCTTACACACCCGATGAACAGAATTTTGTCAATGACCTGAACAGTGACATGGGAAGAAGGCTTCCCCTAATCAGAGAGTAGATGAAACCAAAGTACAACTCATACTTAATTGCAACTTCATTAAGATCACAACCAAAGAAGGAAGGAAAAACAAAGATATCACAAATTAAGTGTTTCTAGGTAGAGCTGAATTGGGAAGCATTGTATAAATTAAGTAATAGAATCATAAAAAAAATAAAAGCAGAAACCATCACCAACTTAAAGGTAGACTGTATACAAACTGAGTGTGGGTTGTAATCCAACAAAAGAGAAGCTTGTCAACTGAAACTAATAATGGTACTTAAATAACTGCAGGCCACAAAAGAGTTCAACATGTGAGTTATCAATCAAGTTAAAAGTATAGAAACCAGTCATAATTAAAATAGCACAAAATCTTAAGAAATAAAGGTAAATTTAGAAATATCTAGTTATTTCAATATTTATATGATTTTATTGTTTATCTATTTATTAATAAGTTTGAAGTGGAAGCTATTTCCAGATGCTAACTTATAGTACACAAGTGAACAAAATAAATGGAGATTCTACAATAAAGGTAAACTATTTATTTTCAAAGAAGAACAAAAAACACTAACAAACATGAATTCAGAACTCATGTTATAACATTAGCGAGTTTATGCAGAAAACAACAGACATAGATAAGATTTTGAGTGAAAATAATGGGTATTCAGAAACTCGGATATTAAGTTTTAAAATAATCACCAGGTGATAGGTATGGTGTTGAAAGTAAGTATGCATGAAACGTGTAATTAAAGAATATTGTAATTCCTGGTACCTCAATTAAAGAAAAAACAAGATCGACAAAATGAACCACCAGGACTAATAGAGCTCAACCACTGAAAATGTTTCTGGTCACTATTGATCTCACAATAATGGTATGTGCCAGATCCTTAATTACCTAAAATTAAATGGAAAATGAACTTTAATAGATTATTAAAATCCTTAAAAAACAAGCTAAATATAAATTCTGCTTAAAAGACACCCTCACTTATATTCTTAAAAATTCAAGATTTTCCCTGTTTTTAAGAAATGGGTGATTAAGCCTCTGAGCTAATAATAATAGTCTTGATAGTTATTCAATACTTGAAATATGAATGATCCTGAATATAAATACATTTCCCAATTTGCTTCTTGAAACAATCATATATTCTATGAAAAGCATTCTGCTAACCAGTATTTACCAATGAGACAGCTCAAAGTTAATGTCTCCATACTTACACATTAGTGTAATGTGGGACTGGCTTTCTAGTGTGGCAGAACTTGTATCTACAATCATCTTTATAATTACTACAGTTAAGTTCATGAAACATGACTTTTCACTAACAAGTGGCTTACCTGAGGCATGAAAGGAAAAGAAACAAACAAAAAACCTTGAGGACAATATACTAGACAATTTTTAAACCTCTTTTAGTAGATATATAAATTTACAATTATTGTGGGATACAGAAACTGACTTGGTTTTCAGTACCCTCAGTACCCTGGGCTCCTATGAAAATTATGCCTATCTCTGAAGCAGAATTTAGTGCTCCTGCCTTAACGATCCTGATTTCAGAATAAGACTGTATTTTAAGACCTGTTACAGAGTTGTTAAACATCTTGTATCATCCACAAGAGGAAACATCCCTTTCCTTGTCTTGAGCAGGTATTGGTTCTAGAGAAACAAATCAGTCAATTTTGTGAACGGAAGCATGACTGTCTCCATTTATAATAGCCCTAGGCAGGAATGGGATACGATACCAATTGAGAAAAAGGTCTACTTTCTAATAGAACATATAAATCTATTAGCTTAATAAACATGAATTTTCAATTTTTTAAAAGATAATGACTTCATTTTTAAAAAAGTTATTCCATATTAAGTTATGGATCCTCCTCCATGATGATAGCAATACACAAGGATCATACTTAGAAGATGGAGGTCAATAAAATATGGGAGAATATATTTGAATGAAATAACCATATTTCCATATCAGGTTTATGTGTTCTTGTTACCTTGTAATCTCGGTACAACTGCAATGTTTAACACCAAATAATCACAAACTACATTTGTCCTATTAAATTTTAGGATGGGAGACAAAAGAATAAAGTTGCTTGAGCATATTATTGTCAATGATATATGGACCTAAATAGAAGAGAAAATCTCCTTGTTAGGAGATGTCATCACTCTTTTGCAAAAGTACACAATTCTTACTGTATAAATAAAAAATTTAACTACCTGATTTTTCATACTGTATATGTGCATATATTGATGTATATGTGTTTGTATATGTATATATAAACATGCATATGTGTTTATATTGTATATAAACACTCATATACATCAACGTGTACATATATGTATATATATAAACACATGTATATAGTTTTCCTAAAACATCAGTAACAAAAAAATACTGTTTATAATATATTGGAAGTTGATATATAAAACAAAAATAAATACATATAAAAGTATTTCTGGCATGGGAATACCATTGAAATTAAGATATCCAGCCTGCATAAATTAAGCAAAATTATGAATTCAAAACACCATGATGTAACAAATCTAGTAGGAGAATATAACTCAGCTTACTTTGTATCTGGGGCAAAACCAACAATGTAAAATGCTGTGATTGCCTCTTTATCAAATTATTTATTTGTGTATAATTTGTTTAATGTCAGGATATAGAATAAAAGAAACACAAATGTATTAGCTAGTGTTAGCTAAGCGAATTATTAAACATAAAATGAGCTCACTTTGAGAATTTTTTGATAAGACAGGTCAAAGTTTGTATCAAAGCCAATTCTTAAAATCATTATTAAATGTTTATTGTTACATAACATTGTTTAATCTTATAAAATTTAACAAAAAAAGACCCACAGGTCATGGACTTGAAATTAGTTTATTTATCTTAAGGAAATGAGTGAAATATAAACATGACATGAATTTTTAACTTCTAAATTAGAAATAATATTAAACATTTCTTGATATGAATTAGAAGCAAATTATGAATATGATAGCTGCCATAACCATATGTTATCTATGATTCTAGGATTACCATCACTGTAGTAATTAGATGAACTGACATAATAAAGAACCTGGACTTGAGTATAATATAGAAATTATATCCCATATTCAAATTTACAAAGGATTGAAAATGACAAGGAATCAGAGTCACCTGTTTAATATCACCATCCTGTATTTCATTTTTATTTTCCAAACTGTTTAGAAATACTAAGTTCAAGAACAACAAAAGTGATTCTGTATCTCCATTCAACTTTGACTGTATATTCTGAATTATCATCTAAGATTCCCCATGCCTGAATAACGTTTATAACTTAATTTAGACAATTCTTTCAGCTGAGAAGAATTTAGTTAAGTTGAAATCATATGATTTGCTGCAACATGGACAGACCTGGGGAAAATCATGCTGAGTGAGGTCAGCCAAAAGGAAAGGGGTGGATATAGAATTATTTCTCCCATATGAGGATGTAAGAAAGAATAGTAAGGAAATAACAAACAACCAACCTTAATTGAATATGATACTTCATCAAAGTACTGAGCTTACTATGATGGGGCAATAGGGCAGGCGTAGGGGGCCATAAGTGGGGACCCTAAGACAATGGTGGAGGGAACTGGAGGGAATCTTGGAGGGTACAGTTTTGGAACACTCCATGCATGAGATGCTACCTTTGACAGTACTATAAATTGTGGCACAAAATAAAATAAATATTTAATACAAAAATAACTTAGTTAAAACTTAAATACCCCTAAATGATAAAAATACTATATGAAACACATGAGGTTCTGGGTTCAATTCTGGTACACACACGGACACAAATGTTTAGAAATTATATTTTATAGAAACTACTATCTGAACACCAAAAAATACCATTGCAAAACCACACTCTGTGAATCTACTACACAGTCATATTCATATTATTTTCTACAGAATTAAACATTTCTATTATATTTAAAACAATCTTGGACGTGCCTAACCATAAGGAATGATGTCTTATTATCTTGAGTTTTTTAATGCCAACACATAGCATTAACAAATCTTCAATAAATATTTAGCAGAATATGTTTAAACTCAGTAGAGTGAGTCTTTGCAAAATATTATTTTCTTCATTGCTGTTTCATTATAACAACACTGATGAAAAATAATACCCACCTATATTAAATAAAATATTGCTTGAGAACCACTTTTAATTAAACATCACTTATATTTGCAATTTTGAACAATCTACTCATGACATTAGTGACGTCTTATGTTTAAATTTCTGGGATCTAAGCTTTTTATTTTTAAAATAGTGATGATGCTTAGTTGACTATGATGCTTGGAATGTAATGTCCTAATCAGATCATCAGCGCATAATAATAGTTGATATTGTTACAATTACTATTGCTATTAGAAAAACTAACATTTTAGGAGTAGCAGTAATAAAATTATGACTCTGTAAGCAACACTATATAGTATTTTAAAAAAATGAATAGTGGGGTTATTTTAATATGTTTAATAAATATAAATAGTATGCACCCTTCCCCTCGAGGTGTTGCAGATATGGCTGTGGTGCCCAGCTGTGTCGGCAGGTGGCAGACAGGGGACAGGCTTGTCTACACCCAGGGCTCTGCCCTGTGGGCCCTGGATAGTTGATGGTCTGACATAGAAAAAGACTAGAACCCCTGCAATGAACCCAGAGTCAAGGCAGAGCCTGGCAGGCTACCCATGGTGCATTTGATATGCCAAAAACAGTAACAGTGATGGACCTTCATTCCAATGAATGGAGACATTACTGGCACCCACTCGAGCAAATTGATGAACAACCAGAAGACAAGTGACAAATAGTATGCACATTTCATCCTTTTTAATTAAAATTTTTACCTTTAAATATTCCAATTTATTATTTTAGCCATAGTATGATTCCATTCCTTTTGTTACCATAAAGTGACCAGCATACTCATGACCTTACATGAATATTTAAAAAATCTTGCATTTTAAAGATTTTATGGTAAATATAAGTTTTAAAATATACGTTTCATTCAAGATCACTTGATCACTTGATCACTTGAATCCCGTTACTCATCGATTTGCTCGAGCGGGCGCCAGTAACATTTCCATTGGACCCTATCACATGCCAATGTAGCCCAATGGCATCTGGTTGATTCAGGAATATGAAGAGCCTCAAACCGTTCCTTCAGGGTCTTAACAAGGAAGTCTGACCATCTTATAGGTGGGCGGCCACGTGATCTTTTGACATCCCGTGGGATCCAGTCGGTAATGGCTCTAGTCCAGCGGTTGTCTCCAAATCGCATTACATGTCCAGCCCATCTGATTTTCGATGCCTTGGCAAACGAGACAGTGTCCCTGATTCTGGAATAGCGACGGAGGTCAGAACTCCGATTCCTTCTCTCACTTGAGTGAGACGTGATATTCCAAGCATAGCTCTTTCGATGCCTCTCTGGGAGACCCGAATAGCATTCTCATCCTTCTTTCGTAGGGCCCAGGTCTCTGAGGCGTATGTTAATGCAGGGAGAACGGTGGAGTCAAGGGAGATGTGCCCGGAGCCGGAGGTTCTTTGTCCTTTTAGCTATTTCTTCGATGCCTTTGAAGGCATTCCATGCCGCTCTCTTCCTCCTGCGCAGCTCAGGTTTTAGGTCATTCATCATGTTGACTTCTCGACCTAGGTACACATAACTGCTGCATTCAGAGATGTTTGTTCCATTGAGAGAGAATGGGGCCTCTGGAACTAGTTCATTTCTCATGAACATAGTTTTCTTCAGATTCAGCTGTAGACCTACCTTTCCACATTCTCGGTCAAAGTCAGCCAGCATTTGTGCCGCTTGGCTAATGTTTGGTGTTATTAGAACGATGTCATCAGCGAAGCGGAGGTGGTGTAGTTGCCGACCATCTATCTTCACTCCCATTCAGGGACTCTTTCGAGGCCCTGTAATTGGAATGAGTCCACTTTAAATCCTTTAACGAGGATCCATTGGAGGGCAAGTCTGGTGCCAGCAGCCGCGGTAATTCCAGCTCCAATAGCGTATATTAAAGTTGCTGCAGTTAAAAAGCTCGTAGTTGGATCTTGGGAGCGGGCGGGCGGTCCGCCGCGAGGCGAGCCACCGCCCGTCCCCGCCCCTTGCCTCTCGGCGCCCCCTCGATGCTCTTAGCTGAGTGTCAAGGGGCCCGAGCGTTTACTTTGAAAAAATTTACTTCATTCAAGATGAAAAGAAATTAAAGACAGCTTAATTACGCTCACCTATTTACTATTTTTAGGACTAGTAACAAAGATCTGGCTGACTAAAGAATGACTACTTTTAATTGCATTTTTTTAAGTATTTTATTATACCACCGTGAGATATACAAATAAAAAGATATACAATTAAAAAGTTCATGTTTGGGTTTTGGTCATACAGTGTTTCAGCACCCGTCCCTCCACCAGTGCCCATCTCCATACAAATAAAAAGATATACAATTAAAAAAGTTCATGTTTGGGTTTTGGTCATACCGTGTTCCAGCACCCATCCCTCCACCAGTGCCCATCTCCCACCACCAACATCCCCGGTTCCCTCCCCTTCCCCCAGCCCTGCTCCATGGCAGGTTCTTTATTTCTTTCCCCTTTCTCTCTCTTTCTCTTTTCCTTCCCTTCCAGACTATGGATTACAGAACATACATTAAAAGGTTGTCATGTGTATCCTTTTGCCTCTATTTAATGCTCAGTTCTAGGTTGGCATTAGTACCCTCGACTATTATTAGCACCCTGTTCCATTTTCTGTCTTACCTAAACTCTGACTCCCACACGTTTGTGGTAATTTCCACCGTTGACAAGACCTCCTGATATATGTTTCACTTGACCTTGGATATTGGTATCATAATATGTACATATATATTTATGCCATGCAAATAAATGCAGTCATTCTGTATCTGTCTTTCTCCTTCTGGCTAATTTCACTCAACATAATCTTCTCCATGTCCATCCATTTATAGGCAAATTTTATGACTTCATTTTTCCTAACAGCTGCATAGTATTCCATTGTGTAGATGTACCAAAGCTTCTTTATCCAGTCATCGATTTTCGGGCACTCTGGTTGCTTCCAGATTCTGGCTATTGTGAATAATGCTGCTATGAACATAAAAGTAGGGATGGTGTTTCCGCTGCGTATTTTTGGTTTCCCAGAGTAGATTCCCAGGAGTGGTATGGCTGGGTCAAAAGGGAGTTCAATTTCTAGTCTTTGGAGGAAAGTCCATATTGTTTTCCAGAAAGGCTGTACCAGCCGGCATTCCCACCAACAATGGATGAGTGTCCCCTTTTCCCCACATCCACACCAGCACTTGTTGTTCTTGCTCTTTTGACAAAATGCATTTTGCAATTAATAATGATAGAGGGAATGGGCAAAGAACCTTCCCAATCTGTTTGTCAACATTTTCTACAATGTGTGGAAACATTTGAAGACCAAAACTTAAGGTTTGTACTCCCAAAAACAGGTTATTTATTAGGGAAGCACATAGCTACAGCGTTGCTCTGTAACAACAACTAGCCTGCATATGGAATCACGTAGCACTGGGAATCAAACCAGGGATTCATGGATGCTCAGCATTTCTACAGCCTGTTGAGCTATCACCCCAACCCTAAGACAAATTATCTTCTAGTACTTGAAGAATTTTTCACTTGAGGAGCATGATTGATCGCTACACCATTTGTGATAAATTTGGAAATAAATGATTTGGTTATATTAATGAATTTTATCTAATTAAAATATTAAAATACCAATAAGGATAATTTAACCTTAGAAGTGGCTTGAACATATTCTAGACAAATTGCTTTCCTCAGTAATACAATCCGTTTTAGGGAGGTAGTATTTATTTCACAAAGACTGCTATAAATCCAAGTATCACAACGGAGGCTATATACCCATGCTTTTAATCTGATATGGAACTAAAATATTTGTTATTGTTTCCAACATATTGGGAAATGGTAATTTTGCATTCAACTGTAAATTTATTTTATTTGCATTTATCACAATTGCTTGTTCCTTTCTATCTAATCTTGAAAGATATAAACTCAGTGAATTTACATTCTGTTTCATTCACAAATGAATTGTGTTTCTGAATCTTAACATGTTATTCCTAAAACTATTAGCTGTGTGTCTGCTTTATGGGATGTTTCTACATAAGCTGGCTGTTCATCAATTTGGTGTCCATACATTTCTTTGAAAGCTATATTATAATTAGAGTTTAGGTTAATACTATTCAGTAACCATAAAACAGACATAAAATAATTATAACTCATTTAGTGAAATTAGAAAAGAAGCAATTATTAGACTCCCATTGTGAAGCTTTGCTGTGAGGGATAGATAATCTATCTGCAAGATGTACTTTAGGAACACCATTTCCAAAGAAATAAACTAGATAGATTACTGCTTTGTCTTTGTGCACTTGAGGCATAAGGGGTGGAACTAGAAACTTGGTTGTAGAAGCGAGTTTCCTGAACTTTTTGGATGTTTGTAGGGAAAGGAAAAAAAAACTAGTGATGATGAATACTCCAGAATGTCTAGTCATATTTTTGTTTATTTAGTTCTCGGGGATTACTCAGGTACAGATCAGGACCTGGGGCCCCTCTAGACATACTGGTATGATTTGATGCTAGAACCCAGGACAAGGGTCTACTTGTGCTCTATTGAGTCCAGGAGCATTAAAGCCATCCTGGCTTTGATTGAGGACAATCATGGCAACACCAGTTATGCAGGGGCAGTGACATCGTGCCAAGACCAAAACTAAGGAGACCTCAGTCTTGCCCCCAGGACACCTCTTGGCTATCTGTTCATATATGTAAAGCTAAGAAATGCCCTGAAAGATATTATGTTTACATGAATTTTCCTTTATTGTAAAACACACTATCTGGAGATTTACAAAACAAAACAAACTTTAAAAATGCCCTCCTGAGGTACTCCAACAGTAAAATCCTCCCTGAGGTCTTCTTTGTCTTCATAGTGCTCAAGAATGATTGATTTACTTGAGTATTGATAAACTTGAGAGAAGTGTATTGGGCTTTACAGTTTATTTTCTTATTCAGTCATCCACTACCTGTCAACGTTATGTTCCTCCATAATGAGAAGTGATGATAGATCAGATTTGGAACTTTTAAGTTACAAAAACAACAGCCTTCTTTTTTCTACATCCCCTTTCATTAGATTTTGTTATCTCTATTTTCACTGTGTTTTGAGACTTTCATTAAGGAAAGGGAAGAAAAAAGAATAACAGAAAACAAGTCATATTAATTTAGTATAGATTTACATTTAACCTGTTTCACTTTTTATGAGAAAATGTCTAGCAATAAGAATTCACTGGTTGATAATATGGTTGTGGGGCCAGAACAAAAGTACAGCAGGTAGGGTGTTTATATTGCATGCTGCCAACCCAGGTTCGATCCCGGCATCCCATATGGTCCCCTGAGCATCGCTAGGAAAGATTCCTGAGTGCAGAGCCAGGAGTAACTCCTGAGCATTGCTCGATGTGACCCCAAAATCCAAATAACAACAACAACAACAACAACAATGATAATAATAATATGTGTGAAACAAGTTCTATGATGTATCTACAAAAATGAAATGGCATTGAGAAAGAAAAGCTAAAATGTCTTGAGATGAGCTTTAAGAGAGTAAAGAAGTTTCATTCTATCTTATTAACCTTAGTGATTTATATATGATATACTTTTGATCCAAATAAAATAATAATGCTGAAATATATTGTAATTGAGAAGGAATTTAGAAAAAATGAATAACAAAAAAGAATTGAATCCATCAATATTTTTTCTTTATAATACCATAAACTTTTATCATGATCCTTGTTGAAGGAAAGCAAAAAGATGTACTAGAGAATTATTTTTGACAGTTAAAAATGGTGGCGAAAATGTGTGTGTGTGTGCATGAGAGAGAGTGAGAAAGAGAGAGAGATTTCAAAGTATTTTTCCTGTCATTTAATTATTTACATGTATTTTTCTTTTTACCTTGTTTTCTTATTTCTGCCCACTAGGACCCAATGTTAACACAAGGTCATTAGGGCTCTGTCTAGCTCTAGACAGATGTTACTCTACTGAGAATTTTATGATAACAGAATGAGATTTCGAGAATGCACTTGTGAGTTTTGTTACAATTTTTATATTTGTCATTTAAAGCAACTAAGTTGTAGGTCACTGATTACTTTCAAAAGTCACTATTTTTTTATTTAGAAATAAAAGTTATACAAAAGCCCCCAAAATAGGCTGCATTATTCATAGTCCAAGACTTTCAGGCACCATAATTTACATTGAGCTGAAAGGAATTAAGACTTTTAAGATGAGTTCAGTCTTGCTAGACAAGTAAGGGGAATTAATTGAATGAAAATGCAAAATTAAAAGCAAATGATGAATTTGGCTAATTTCTTCCTCTTCCAATGTTCTAGTATATTGCTCTGACCACTCTCCAGGAACACTGCTTGAACTAACAGCTGTGAATTATAGGTTTCCAGGAAATATGGAGTTTTTTTACCTTTCTAAGAAAAAAGCATCTGATGAACAGTTGTCTCAAAGATTTAGAGGACTCATTCCAGTTTTTAATAATCCCATGTGACTTTAAAATATTTTAATACTTTCTTTCAATGTAATCACTATTATACAGCTGTGAAATTAGTAGGACAATTCAAATAGGAAAAAAAAGGCTTTTTTTGTTCTATGTTACATCATAATTTTGAGAAATCAGGAAAGTCCTCAAACTGCAAAAAAGAATGAAATTAGTATTCATTGTTCATAATTCACCAAATATTTAATAAAAGTTACTCATTCATGTAATATTTTATTTAAAATAAAATTACTGTCTGTATTTGCAACATCAATTCAATTTATTCAAAATAAATTGAATATTTTATTCAAAAAATATTAAATGCGTGAAATATAGCATGGTATAGGAAAAATAGTTTTACATTTGCTTTGAATACTTTCCCTGAAATAGTTCTATTAGAAAACATAATATAAATTATGTTGTAATATTGATAAATACTTAATTGTAATGTATAGAGGGTTTATAAAGGATATATTGATAAATAGATTTATTAATAACTTCATATAAATCAGTAAATTAAACCCCTATAGAATATATAAATTTAAGTGTTCATGAAAAAAAATCATATAGAGAACGGAGAGAGACAGAGAGAGAGGTGCCTGCAATAGAGACAGGTGGGGGGGGTGGGAAAAAGTAAAACTGGGAACATTGATGGTGGGAAATGTACACTTGTATGAGGGATTGGTGCTGGAACACTGTATGACTGAAACCAAATCATGAACAACTTTGTCATTTTCTATCTCACATTGATAATTTAAAAAAAAATAGAAATAATAATTGCAAAATTTTAATTAAAATTATAAAGGACACAGAACTCTTTGTGGCAAAGCATTAACACAGAAATATAAATAAAATAAGTAGTAAGTTTTTCACTTGAAATAATCATATACATGGTGAATACATTAAAAAGAAAAGTAGACATTATAAAATCAGTCTATAATAAAAAACAAAAGAGCTTCATGAAAATTCCTAGATGATTCTTAGCATAGACACTACACTAATAGTGTTAAACTAGCTTAAAAATATCCTTTGTATCATTTTAATAATGGCAATAATAAATATTTTAAAATCAAGTCATATTTGAAGAATGGTAAGTTTGAAGTTATTTGAAATTAAAGATTTCCATTTTCCATTTTCCACAAATTTGGGATTAAATGTGTACTAGACTTATGATTCAGACTTCAGTTGTGAAAGTCATTTTCTTTTTAATATTCTTTGTTTATATTTTTTTAGTTTGACAATAATCCTTTAGTATAATACAATGACAAATTAGTAAAGCATTAAAAGAGTACCTTTTTAGGCACTGTATGTTTCCCTAAATGTTCATAAAATTTATATAGAAAAAGAATGCTTTATAGAACATACATACCTCCGAACAGGCACACACATTGTGGGCACCACCCTCCCTCATTTCCGAGCCCCCTGCATTTGGAGGCGGAGTGAGGAACCCCCCACCCCCCAAGACCACCTACACAAGAGGATTCCGTGTCTTGATTAATTACCCAAAGGGTATATAAAAGTTGTCTTGGGTCAGAGAGAGAAGTATACACATCATAGAAAACAAGTGCAACAACAAAAAACACCATGATCACGATCATGATCACGATCTTCCCGTTAATCATCTATTTGCTAGAGCGGGCACCAGTAAAATCTCCATATGTCCTGTCTCATGCCAGTAGAGCAAAAGGGCATCGGCTTGCTACAGGAACATAAAGAGCCTCAAACCATTATATTAGGTCATGGGAATGACCTAATATAATTGTTACTGGCATTTGGCATGTCAAATACAACACGAGCAGCTTGCTAGGCTTGCCGTGGCGGGGAGGCATATTCTTTAAACACCTCCAAATAAAGCATTTATTGATCAACCGCGCAGCCGCTTGCGGCAGCGCAAGCAGGGCATTGATGGGCTGGTCGGTTGGGTGGAATTCTGAAGAGAGGGAAGTCCGGATGTGGAAAATGGCGGCACCCATGGAGTGGGTGGGGGGGGTCGCCTGGCTTGTTGTGAGGTTCTGCCGGGGTGGTGGGCCAAGGCTAGAACCCACCATGCCTCCCGACTGCCTCATGAACGGCTGGGCACAGGGGAGAGCAAGGAACCGCTCTGCCCCATGTCTAAGAGTCTCTGGACCAGCACACCTGGGCCGGATTGAGGAAGAAACGGCTGCAGGGTGGGTTTCGATGATCTGGGCTGTGATGGGCTGGTCGGCTGGGTGGAGTTCTGGGCCGGATTGAGGAAGAAATGGCTGCAGGGTGGGTGTCGATGATCCGGGCTGTGACGGGCTGGTCGGCTGGGTGGAGTTCTGAAGAGAGGGAAGTCCGGATGTGGAAAATGGCGGCACCCATGGAGTGGGTGGGGGTTCGCCTGGCTTGTTGTGAGGTTCTGCCGGGTGGTGGGCCAAGGCTAGAACCCACCATGCCTCCCGACTGCCTCATGAATGGCTGGGCACAGGGAGAGCAAGGAGCCGCTCTGCCCCATGTCTAAGAGTCTCTGGACCAGCATACCATGATATAGCTCCAAAATATAATTGTTTTTATCTTAAGAAAAATATATTTTCAAGCATAAAAACAATATTAGGATTCAGCATGAATGTGAAAACTGCGTTCTCTATATTTTAGCTATACTCCAAATGTAAAATAAGTATCATTTCTGTTTCTCCCCCTCTATTTCTATAACAATTCACAGCATGTCTTTCAAAAAATTTTTTCAAAATTTTTCTGTTTGGTTACCCTTACTCTGTTGCAATTCACAAAGTATTTTAGTTTAAGATGAAAAACAAAGTTAATTCATAAGAATATTCAATTAGCTCCCTGGGATGAACCCAGAGCCACAGTAGAACATGGCAAGCTACCCTTGGTGTATTCACTATGCCAAAAACAGTAACAATAATGGACCTCATTCCCAATGAACGGAGACATTACTGGTGCCCGCTCAAGCAACTTGATGAACAACCGGAAAACAAGTAATACAAACAACAAGTGATACTTCAATTGTAATCAGTGTACATATGTTTAATTTTAGGTCTCAATTTTCTGATGCCCATTTAGATCATTAAAATGTTAACAGTCAAATCTTATGTGATTATTGAAAAGAAAGATGCCAAGAAACTCGTTCTTTTTTGTTGTTTTTCTATTATAACTTTGTGGTGTGAAGACCAATGCTCTAGAACCAGGTTCATTCCTGAAAAGGCTGAGAGTTACTAAGTCCTAGTGATCAAACCCAGGGACTCATATCAAGGCATGTATATGATCAGCCCTACATATTCATCCTTTGGATGGAGCATGTGAAGAAAGATCTTGTTTTCTGAGACACCATTATTTTTAATTAAATATTATACCATAAAATATATAATAAAATATTATATATTTTATTATACCATTATTTCTTAGAGTAGTCAAAATGAAACGAAATTAAAATAATAACTAACTCAGTTATAATTTAATTTATGAGAAGTAAATGACTATCTAGTTATGTCTAACAAAATTACCAGTTTACAAAGCCAAATATTTCTATGAGGCAAAAAAGTCACCATCCAAGGTTAATTAACAAATCAAAATCATTTCCTAAGCTAACCTAAATCTAAAAATTTATTTTATTCTGTGGAAAAGCAACTTATAAGCTGGTGAATGATGGGGTTTGGAAGATGCAATAAACTATAATTCAAATAACAAAAGCGTATTAGAGTACCATTACATTTGTGCATCTGAGATATACAATGAATTTATTCTTGAATCTGCTGATGGAAAGAGAATAAAATGAGAATATAAGTAAGGAGAGATAAAATAGAAAAGAATGAAAAAGAAATAAAATTAAAGACCTGAGAGTTGAACAGAAACCTAAAAAAATGTATATACTATAATTTTGCTATATTATTATGGTTAGGTCTGATTGACTATTTAATTATACTCAGAACCTTAACCTTAAACCTTGATTTTAAAAGTATGGTAAATTTGACAATACTTAAGATTCTTTCTCTAAAATAAGTTGGTACATAGTACTTACTTATCATGTTCTTTCTATAACCACTCTCAATTTTTATAGCAGTGTATTAGCACAGATGCATCAACAGAAGGAGACTCTCCAAAAAGTGAAGACATCTGTCATTTTGAAGAGGAATAGAGGATCATCTAAAGGAGTGAAGCAAAAAGAAAAGTTCCTTAAATAGGCAGAGCAAGGCAATGGCTGATGTGAATTTGAACTTAATCTGTTTAATGTCAAGATGTTTATTTTTGCAGCCATTATGAGAAAGTGGAGAAACATAGACATATATATATATATATATATATATATATATATATATGCACAAACAATATTCAATACATAAGAGGTCCCAAAACTATCTGCACTAATGAAGGTGTTGGTGCTTCTAAAACACCTTTTGAAATTACTCAGAATTATGTAAAATCTATCCAGTTAAGAAAATCGGAGAGAAACTAATTTTTATGTAATTCTGATGGTGTGTTATGATAAAAGCCTGCTGCTTAGCAGTGATTAAGTAATCAATAATATTATCAGTGATAAGGTATGTCCAAAAAACCTTTTTTAAGGAATATAATTTATTATCCATTCTTATATAAAATCAGCTAAAAATTAAATCAAACCCACCAGATATTAATAGAATTTATGTCTAATTTATGTCAATGTCTAATTTCAATAGAAATTAGACAATATTTAAGATTCTAACCATGCTCCAAGTTTTCTTTAAGGGGGAGGGGAAATAAACCATTTAAAATCATGTAGAACATCTTACATAATTCAGACATGAGAAAGTAAAGCTATAAAATTTGTTTATTTATCAATATTATCATAAGGTCGAAATACTTTGTTATGAGTTTTAAATATGTAAAACAGTAAATGCATGGGTACATATTTAATAATATACATACTTATCATGCATGGGTACATATTCAATAATATACATACTTATCATATGTCTATGTTGGTTCAGCTCTAACTATCACTGTATCACTGTATCACTGTCTTCCCATATATCATCGATTTGCTCGAGCAGGCACCAATAACATCTCAATACATCCTGTCAGATGCAAGATAGCCCAAGAGCATCATCTCGCTCCAGGGACATAAAGAGCCTCAAACCATTCCATCAGGTCATGGGAATGAGGTATATAATTGTTACTGGTATTTGGCATGTCACATATGAAATCGTAGCCTGCCAGGCTCTACCTTGTGGGTGGGATACTTCAGTAGTCACCTCAAAATTTGAGCAATTATTGATGAACTGCTCAGCCGCAAAGTGGCCGTGCGAGCAGGGCTATGATCAGCTCTTCTGCTGGGTGGAGCTCTGAGAAGAGGAGAGTCTGGATGTGGAAAATGGCAGCCCTCATGGTGTGGGGGTTCCTCTGGCTTCTTGTGAGGCTCTTTTGGGTGGCAGGCCACAGCTAGAACCTGACATCTCTCCCAGGCACCTCGTGATCAGCTGGGCACAGGGAGAGCAAGTAGCAGCTCTGCCCTGTGGGTGTGAGTCTCTGGATGGGCATACCTGGGCTGGCCTTGAAAAAGACTGCTGTGAGGTGCATCACTGATGAGTCAGGTTGTGATCAGCTCTTCTGCTGGGTGGAGCTCTGAGGAGAGGGGAGTCGGGATGTGGAAAATGGCGGCCCTCATGGTATGTAGGTCCTCTGGCTTCTTGTGAGGCTCTTCTGGGGTGGTACTGGGGCTAGAACCTGCCATCCCTCCCGGATGCCTCATGATCAGCAGTGCACAGGGAGGGCAAGTAGCAGCTCTGCCCCGTGTGTGTGAGTCTCACACATTATATCTGTTATTTACCTTATAGAAATATAAAGCTATACAACAAATTGTATTTTAAGGAAGTGTTAGTACTCATGAAAGAGAAAAATGCCATAACTTTTAAAAAAATGTTTTAGATTTACCTTAAGTTTTTTGTCACAAACACTTTCAGCATTAACAGTTTCTTTGAAAAAAATTGACCTTAGGGCAATTTACTGTTTGATTTGGTTTGGGGTCATACTGGTGGTACACGGGAGTTACTTCCAGTGAGGTGCACTTAGGTCAATTCCAGCAGTGGTGTTGTGGATTATAAAAAGAGACCATGCAGTGTTGTGGATTGCAAAGCATGTACTCTATCCCTTTTGAACTATCTCCACAGCAGTAACGCAATTTTGTGGTCAAAATAAAATAACTGACAATTCAGTTGGAACATTATGTTTCAAGTCTGGTT
The DNA here is from genome assembly GCA_021461705.1 of Cryptotis parvus. NCBI lineage: Eukaryota > Metazoa > Chordata > Mammalia > Eulipotyphla > Soricidae > Cryptotis > Cryptotis parvus. The sequence continues at coordinate 413,395 of JAJIBD010001319.1, read as the reverse complement.
TCAATCAATGCAGTACTTCTTTTTTGTATTTATGAATATTAAACCTCATAATGACCTATGCAGTGACAAGAATAATGACCTATATATTGACAAGAGGGCTTGGTTCTCTTATAATACTGGATGATAACATATTTGTAAATATGCTAATGAGAAGACACCCTTTTTAAACATAAAAAGCAAACATTAACAAGCATGTAAAATGTAAAAAGAGGAAATGAGCTATCTACACTAAACACAGTATCTTATGCTTTACACAACAAATTTAACATTTTTAGTTACTTTAGATATATCTTGCTTTCTAAAGTAATAGTTGTCATGCAATATTAGAAGATGTAGGAAAAATAAAAAATCCAACCATCCCATTCCCCTGCAAATGATGGCTATTTAGTTACTGATAAATATTGAGTATAAGATTTTAAATAATAATTTTCTCCTAATGGTTAGAGAGAACATGTTGTACACTTAAAAAATTGGCACAAAATCTTGCTTAAAAAGATATAGTGAAATATATAGATTCTACCTGTGCCATTTAAATGTTAGTTTATACATGTTTGAACAGATACATATTACAAATAATGGCAATATATATCAGCATTGCTTATATTTTATTTTAGAGAATATAAATATTTTAAAGAAAATATTTAGCATTACTACAAATAAATTTACATGTCACAGAAAAAATTGCATCTGTTTTACCTGGGACTTACATTCATCCCATGTATGTTGGTGACTGTGGCAAATAGAACTACAGGAGGAAATACTGAATTTAAAGTGATCTGAGGATGGCACACAGTAGAGCTTTTGGTAAAACTGGGGTATGAGACACTATGGCAATACTAGTTCATTAGAGCAGCTGCATTTCAGGGAGGTGCAATGAGCTGGTGATATAAAATAAGCTCTGGGTAAACTCAGCCTAACCAACAACTGAGTTAATGGTATTTAGGTAGCAAAAAGCTAAACCAAAGACTGCCCTGCTTACTCCTCAGGACAAAATGATATGACCACAGTCCACAGACAGAGAACCATGACATATAATTTTGTCACAAATAGGGTCAAAGTGGTAAAGGACTGGGAACATCTCAGAGATCTGAAGGATTACTCCCACAACCTCCAACTAACAATATTGTCATCAATAATTACTTTTGATCAACTCATTTATCTTCCTATCTTTATCATAGACATTAAAAATGAGAATCAAATACCAAGCCAGCAGCACTATTGCAATATAGAAAGTAAATCCAGATGTTAAAGTGGGTAAATCTAGAAAGTAATAATTTCAAAAAATAAGACAAAACAAAGAAAATCACATCTTGAGAAGTGAAACAAAGAATTAAAGAATGCAGCAGGCAAATATTTTAGAACCATCTCAATAAAACTGAACAGAGATAATTTCAGTAAAAAATACAGTGTTGGCAGTATGCCTGAGAACTGATGACTGGATAAAGAAACTGTGGTACATCTACACAATGGAATACTATGCACCTGTTAGAAAAAATGAAGTTATGAAATTTGCCTATAAATGGATGGACATGGAAAGGATCATGTTGAGTGAAATTAGTCAGAAGGAAAGAGAGAGACATAGATTCACTGTATTTATTTGCATGACATAAATATATCAGGTGGTCTTACCAAAAGTGGAAATTCCCGAGAACGTGAGGGAGTCAGAGGTTAGGTAAGACAAAGAAGGGAACATGTGTGAATAAATGTCGAAGGGCTGATACCAACATAGAACTGAGCATTAAATACAGAGCAAAAATGCACATGATGGCTTTCAAGCATATGTAGTGCAACCCACAATGTGTAGGAGAAGGAAGGGAGAGAGAAGGAGAGAGAAAAGAGATAAAGAACCTGCCATTTAGGCAGGCTATGGGAGGGGGAGAGAATTGGGGACATTGGTGGTGGGAAATGGGCACTGTTGGAGGGTGGGTGCTGGAACACTATCTGACCAAAACCTCCAAACATGAACAACGTTGTAATTGTATATCTCACGGTGGTATAATAAAATGTTTAATTAAAAAAAGATACACATAACAACCCTTTACTGTATGTTCTGTAATCTGCATCTGGAAGGGACGGAAAAGAGATCGAGAGAAAGGGAAAGAAATTATGAATCTGCCATGGAGGCGGGCTGGGGGAGGGAGGAGGTAACCGGGACATTGGTGGTGGGAGATGGGCACTGGTGGAGGGATGGGTGCTGGAACACTGTATGACCAAAACCCAAATATGAACATCTTTGTGATTGTATATCTTATGGTGGGATAATAAAATACTTATAAAAATACAGTGTTGGGGATGCTGCCGAGGTCCCCGACAGTGTCAGGTCAGAAGTTCTCTTCTATCTCCGAGGACACTGGGGGAACAGATGAAAACTCACGAGTCGGTGCAGTTCCAAAAAAGGCTTTTAATAGCACAAAAGCTCTTCCACAGAACTCCAATATAATGAACAAACTCTAGCTCTGATTCAAACTTAACCATACAAAAGAGCCTAAGTCTCCCACCAAAGAGAGAGGGATCTCACCCGAGATTAGTCCTACCCAGAAGAAGGAGAAATAGGCCAAAGAGCAAAAAGACAAAAAGTCAAAAGCCGAGGAGCCAAAAGTCGCAGGAGTCAAAAGCCAAAAGAGAAAGGCGAAGGGGCCTCAAGTCAGTCCCCTTATATATACCAAAGTAATATTTTTTTACTTATTTGTGACAGGGAGGGTCATGTCAACAAAGAACCCTAAACAGGGTGTAGAAGAGCAGTGCCACACCCTATTGCAGGTATAAACAAAGGTTATGCCAAGGACTAATCCCGAGATTATCTCTTTTGTAAAACACTGAGAGAGAGAAAGAGAGAGAGAGAGAGAGAGAGAGAGAGAGAGGGCTGATATAAAGTAATACATCTTAATTTCATGAGCTTCATGTAATCTAGATGGTACCCACAAGGTCCTTATTATTATCTGCACCAGGGTGATTCTGAGTATCTTGTTCTCATGTACTGAAAGGGTCACACTTGCCTGCTTAGAGCAAACTAGTATGATCCTTCCTATAGTCTTCCTATAGTCTCAACGTCGCCAGGGTGGTAGTCTCCTGGTAAATTCTAACTGTCCCACGCTGGGTACAGTGGGTATAAAGAGGAGCTGTACCCAATCTAGAAAACATAGAAGTCTTAGTAGATGTATAAGTCAGAAGTTATTCAATCAAGGTGACTTCTGTAACTGCCACACCCTCTAGCAGTCTTTACAAAGAAGAGATGTCTCATTAGAATTAAACTTGGCTTAATAGATTAAGCTGTGAGTGGGCAAAACAACAAAACTCCCAGATTAGTTAGATCTGTCATCCAACAATATAGTATACAAGATATCAGAAAAAAAAAAAGGGGTTAGAAACATAGTATATAGGGTGCTTGCCTTGCATTCAATTGTATTACAGTCAATACAGTTTCCGTCACTGTGACCCAAATGCTACCCCTCCCCAAGCCTGCCAGGTGTGATTCCTGAGTGCAGAGCCAGGAATCTGCCCTGATCTGAGTTTCAGCCAAATCACAGGAAACAAACATACCAACAATCCAAAAACAGTAGAGCACAAAAAACTATTTCGAAAGAAAGAGTAATAAGGCAGCATTGACAGATATTTAAACACAGAAAAGATGTAAATTAGACATTATCTTTTAGATGTAATTATATCAGGGATTGAAGATGAACTTACATTAATGACTGAAATGAAAGAAAAGAGAAAACCAAGACCTAGTGAAATTTACAAGAAATATACAAGAAATTTACAAGAAACATAGGACTCTGTTAGAATATAAGGAACAGTATTACAAAATATAAATCTTTATTCTGAGAAAGATTAAGTCAGAAGAAAATGGTAAATTCCAATGACCTCACTCATGTCTGTATAAAAAAGCAACATAAGAAAATAGACTCAGATTAAAAAAACTTTGAAACTAATACCAGGATTATCTCCCAAGTAAAGAGGTATAAGTATTCCGTTGGTCCAACTGGGTGTGGTACAAAAAAGCAAAAAATTAAAAAAAAAAGAAATCCTTTTTCTTATTAAGAGAAAATATTAAGAGAAAATATGTGCAATGAAATTGCTTTAGTAAGCAGTTAAAGTAACTTTGCATAAGATACCTTAAAAAAGATACCTTTTTGAAAAACAATCAATATTTTATTTCTTAAAAATGTTTGTGACATATACCTTAGAAGTTAAAATTGCAGTGTATAAATATCTTACATGGGAAGTAGATGTCACCTATTTTCCAGTTCCAAATAAATGATGCATATATTTTTTAACATCTCTAATCCATGAAAAATAAAATATAATTCAAGATATTTCATTTGAACTTCAGTCAATATATTTGAAGCTGTGGATAATTCTGTGCCAAAACATATTCAGCATCTACTAGAATTTAAATATTATTCATTTGAATATTACTCACATTTATACTGACTTTCTCACAAAACTTAGTCAAATTTGCTAATCCTTACCTTTTGCCCATTCACATCAATAGCACTTATTTTTATTAGTCTCTTGGTACTCACTAGTGCTTTATGTATAATGATGCTTAAATTTAATTGAGCTGTAAGTTTCTGTTTAATTATGAGGCACTGTAATACCTTCAGCAGCTTTTTCTGTAACCCTGAATTCTTTAAACTCCTCGAGACATTTCAGGTTTTAATGAAAATACCAACTTAGCAATGGTCTTAATGCATATTTCCTATTTTAGAAAAAAGAAGGAAATGTTCTTTAAATACATTTTAGACTCTATAAACAATGGCCTTTAAATGTTTTTACTGAACTATTTTTTGACCTGAAACAAATGGAAATTCAATAATTCTAAAAGCCATGTGTTGTCTGTGACTTTTAAAACTTTAGTTTATTGGTATTTGAGTGGTGTTTATTAATTTCCACAAATATGTCTCAGTGTGAGAGTTACTCTGAGGAGTGAGATGACAATCTTTTTTTCTATGTTCACAGTCATTTCACCAATGACTTCATAGATGAACCTGCTATATATTATGTGTAATGTTCACAGGTAAAACTATTGGATAGCATATATTTACACTAGACCATTCCAACCACTTTTACACAAAATGCATTTTGAATTTCAGTTCAAGAATAAATATAAAGGTACCTGATAAGAATTAGAAGCAAATACTTTGAGTCTCTGTATCAAAACATAAGATGAGAAAATGGGTATCAAGGAACACATATTAAATGAAGTTGATCTATTAAATCCCCACCACATCATATTTCACCAAGTGTTAGTGTGCAGCCCCAGAAACTCCGCAACATTGCCTAGCGAGCACTTGGTAATCCAGAGAGTGGAGGCTCAGGATCAGAAAGCACGGCATCACCTGGCCCTCATATTGGACTGCTGGGCCAACTGGTCAAGAGTTGCCAGAGAAAGGCCAAAACTTCCTAAGCACTGCTTGAGAGACCCCTCACCCCTACAATACCCACCCAGTCTCCAAAATCCTGAAAATTTTATTGCCTACAAAGGAAATGATGTTTTGTTATATCATCTCATGCCGGGCTCTCTTTCATGTTAAATCTCCAATACTTCTTTTATGTATCCTACAAACTTAGTTTTAGGAAAAGAATCACTGTGATAAATAATTCTTTTCTATTTTTTCCATGAGAATAAAAAATTACCTAAGCTATTTTGTGTAAAGTAAAATAGATTTATTTAGAGAATTAATTATGAAGGTCAAGAGAAGGGAAAGAATCAGTGGGAAGGGAAGAAAGAATAAGAGAAAAAAGAGATTGTTGTATTCAAGATAAACCCAGTTTGTTTTTCCCCAACAAGCTGGTGAATACCTACTGAGAAATCTTTGTTTTCATTTCTGCAGGACAGGATTCTGTCCTCAAGAGCTTAGTGATAATTTCCAGAGCATGAGGTTTAGCAACTTCCACTCTTTTGGGCCACACCCTTAAATGACAAGACTGCCATGGAGATGAGGATCTACTTGATAGGATTCCATTTCACAAACTACAAAGTGCTGAGTAAAATTTAACCTAGTCATAGTTGCACAATACTTTCCAGGGACAAGAGCCATTTCTCAAAATTGTGCAAATAAAATTAACGTCATGGTGTAAACTAAGGATCAAATATTTTTAAATATATGTATGATGATTATGCATTTTTGTTTCAGATATTAACTTTGAAGAGGCATCCATAAAGTATGTGAAATGACTTAAAAATTAACTGATAGCATTCAAGGCAGTGATAGACTCCTATAAAGTACTTTTCAAAGTGCTTTTATTTGCATATGGAGTTTGAGAATCTTTGAGTAAGTGATAAGCTTTAAACAATATACACACAGAATTATTTTTCATCTCATTGCATGGGTTTCATAGATCTACTTGTTAAACATCTACAAACTTCTGAGCACTCCTGATAGAAGACAATTCTAATTTACATGATCTGTAAGGCTTAGGGGCTAGAGTATCCATATATCTCACCAGAAAGTTTTATTTTTTTATTTTATTTTGTTTTATTTATTTGTTTTGCTTTTTTGGGTCACACCCAGCAATGCTCAGGGTTAGTCCTGGCTCTGCACTCAGGAATCACTCCTGGCAGTGCTCGGGGGACCATATGGGATGCCGGGATCGAACCTGGGCAGGCACAGGCCGGCTGTGTGCAAGGAAAACACCCTACCCACTGGACTATCGCTCTGGCCCATCACCAGAAGGTTTTAAAAGAAATATCAGATAAAGCAGAATTTAATTTGCACTGTGGCATAACATGCGACTTTTGTTAATCTTTCAAATTACAAGCAATAAACCATAAATATTTCATATCAAAAAAAAGAAAAACCCAGACTTTTCCAAAGGGGGGAGAAGTGCCAATGCTATTTCTTAAAACTTATCTGAAGAGAGATCTATGAATGTAGGGATTCATCTTTATAGTACCCAGAGATAAGTATTATATAACTTATGAAGAAAGTTTTTTGTATTTTCTTTTACCATGTGGGCAAAAACACCCAAAGAATGTATGTGAACATGCATGAGTAATATTCTTGGTATTTTTTTCCAAACTTGGGTAGGAAAAAAGTCCAGGGTTCAAAACCAAGGGAGAATGTTAAGAGGAAATGCATTTTTAAAAGAATGCATTAACTAGGGAATAAGTGATAGTATAAGCCATATTGGGTGTCTGATAAATTTAAGCTCTAGCTTCATTGGGGCATGACAATCATATGCACATAAAGTACCTGATAGGAGCTTTGAGAAGGTTGTATGCACTGATATATCCTCTTGATGCTCTCAAAGTAAAGTTTTTCAAGCTTATCAGTATAAGCTTAGCAACATAAGTAGTTTTATTTGACTCCAGTGGCAAAGAAACACACACACACACACATGCATATTAGACTACACAAAATCAAAAATGTTTGTAAGCAAAACCAGGGTAAATATAAAAAGACACCCTATTGAGTGAAAAAATTTATAAAATGATATTGCATCAAAGTACCCAGCATATATAAAACATTCACAAAACTCAACAAAAAACAATATGGAAATGAACATACACATCCCTAAAAAAGGCTTGTGAAAATCCAATAAGCATATGAAAAATATGGAGCTAGGTAAGTAGTTCAGTGGGAACGCCTCTTGCCTTGAATATGGCAGACCTGTCTTCAATCCCTGGCATCTCATATGGTCTCTGAACCCATCCAGTACTAACTCCTAAGCATACGACCAGGAGTAAGCACTAGCATAGCTGAATAAAGCAAAACTAACAACAGCAATAATAACAACAAAACATTCATCATCACATACAAGTAAAATACCTAACGACAATGAGGTACCATCTCACACCAGTAAGAAAGGCACCTATCAAACAGTCTGGAAACAGTCAGTTGGTAAAAGATGTGGTGGTGAAAAAATGATCCTCATTCACTGCTAAACGAAAGGCTATCCCACTCAACCTCTGTGCAAACAGTTTGGAGACAAATTTATAAAAGAATGCCTCTCAAGTATAGAACTGGCTTAGTCTCTGAGAAGCACGGGATGTGATGCAAATTCAACGAAAAATGGGTACATTCTAGACCTAGAGAAGTGTATGTTAAATTTTTAGGCAAAAGGATAGGAGGGTGAAAGAAATGGGTAGAGATATTTTTAGGGAACATATTGCAATGTGCTATTAAGTGCACACATTGTTGCACACCGCTGAAATTCTATAGTAAATTAAGCAATTATAATCCATGAAAGGTAACATGTATGGGTCATGCTCGTCAGTGCTCAGCACATACTCATGTCTCTTTGTGCAGGTATCACTCTGGATGTGTTCAGGGAACCATATCTGGTGCCAACGATTTAAAACACGGTCAGTCGCATACAAGTAGCAGCAGAAATGATTCCCAAATTAGTCCAGAAACATGAATTCAACTCACCATCACTTGCTTCAGTTCAGTGGATCTGAATATTTTGTGTATCTCGGAAGCCTGAGCACTTAAAGCAGCACCACTTTATTTCTTGACATCTTAAAAGTGAGGACTAAAAGTTTGTTTCTAGTTCTGCTCGGATCTATAACAAATCACACTTCACTGAACTATAGTACTCTTCCTGGGTCTAATACTGCTAACAATCCCACCTATGGGCTTACCTCGGAGGAAGATGTAGGGATACCATTTCTTTAGGTAGTACTCTACATTCAACACAATCCTAGGATTTATTTTTTTCTATGAAAGAGTACTGGGTGGATGTTGTATGACAGGCCTAGCTAGCTTGGGAGCTTTTATCCCTCATGGTTTAATCTTGATCACTTGATCACTTGAATCCCGTTATTCATCGATTTGCTCGAGCGGACGCCAGTAACATTTCCATTGGACTCTATCACGTGCCAATGTAGCCCAATGGCAGCTGGTTGATTCAGGAATATGAAAAACCTCAAACCGTTCCTTCAGGGTCTTTACAAGGAAGTCTGACCATCTTGTAGGTGGGTGGCCACGTGATCTTTTGACATCCCGTGGGATCCAGTCGTAATGGCTCTAGTCCAGCGGTTGTCTCCAAATCGCATTATATGTCCAGCCTTTCTGATTTTCGATGCCTTAGCAAACGAGACAGCATCCCTGATTTTGGAATAGCGACGGAGGTCAGAACTCCGGAATCCTTCTCTCACTTGAGTGAGGCGTGATATTCCAAGCATAGCTCTTTCGATACCTCTCTGGGAGACCCGAATAGCATTCTCATCCTGCTTTTCGTAGGGCCCAGGTCTCTGAGGCATATGTTATTGCAGGGAGAATGGTGGAGTCAAAGCGATCTGCCCAGAGCCGGAGGTTCTTTGTCCTTTTAGCTATTTCTTCGATGCCTTTGAAGGCATTCCATGCCGCTCTCTTCCTCCTGCGCAGCTCAGGTTTTAGGTCGTTTATCATGTTGATTTCTCGACTTAGGTACACATAACTGCTGCACTTTGAGATGTTTGTTCCATTGAGAGTGAATGGGGCCTCTGGAACTAGTTCATTCTTCATGAACATAGTTTTCTTTAGATTCAGCTGTAGACCTATCTTTCCACATTCTCGGTCAAAGTGAGCCAGCATTTGTGCCGCTTGGCTAATGTTTGGTGTTATTAGAACAATGTCATCAGCGAAGCGGAGGTGGTGTAGTTGCCGACCATCTATCTTCACTGGCATTCCTTTTCATTCTAATTGTTGCATGACATTCTCGAGGGTGGCGCTGAAGAGTTTTGGTGAAATGGTATCACCCTGTCGAACCCCTTTTTTCACATTAATGATCACTTCTTTGTAGAATGGTGAGATCCTGGTGGTGAATCCGTAATACAGCTCATGAAGGATCTCGATGTATTGGGTTTGAACACCCTGTTTGGCTAGGGCTTCGATGACTGCTTCAGTCTCCACAGAATCAAAGGCTTTCTGTAAATCAATGAACGTGAGACAGAGTGGCATCTTGTATTCCCTACAAACCTCAATGAGTTTGGTTACCGTGTGGATATGGCCGATTGTGCTGAATCCTTTCCGGAAGCCTGCTTGCTCGGATGGTTGTCCTTCATCTAGTGTTCTGCTAATCCTGTTCAGGATGACTCGTGTAAACAGCTTGTAGATGACAGACAACAGGCAGATGGGGCGATAGTTGCCGATGTTGTGAATGTCTCCCTTCTTGAACAGTAGAACTGTCCTGCTGGTTTTCCATTGAGAGGGTACCTTGCATTCGGACAGGTAGTGTGTGAAGAGCCGAGCTAGTGTATTGATGAGTACCGACGGCAGATCTTCAGGTGTTCGGGTCTGACTTTGTCTGGGCCTGATGCTGTTCCCTTCTTTACCGACGAGATGGCATGTCTGATTTCAGAAGGGAGAACATTGGGAATGACATATCCATCCTGTGGAATTTGGTATGTGGACAGGTGGATGTGGCTATCAAAGAGATTTGAGTAGAAGTCATGGATCATCTTCTCCATTGCCTTTCTGGAAGATGTGATAGATCCATAAGGGTGTCAGAGGGCAGTCATCTTGGTCTTATAGTTGGCAAAGGACAGGCGGGCAGTGCGAATGCTTTTCCCGGCTTCTGCTGCATCTTCCAGTATTTCTGCTCTTCTGTCTTTGAGGTCTTCTTTTATCGCTTCTCTGCACCGTTTAGCAAGCTTGGACGTTAGCATTTGGTCTCCTGAGGCTCGTGCCTTGCCACGTTGGCAAATGAGCTTGAGAGTTTCTGAAGACAGGTGTTCTTTTGTGTCTTTCTCTCTCTCGGCATTCTTCGCACAATCATGGAGGTGCTGAACCAGTCGGTTATATTCTTCATCGATGTCGTCAATAATGGTATCTTCCCATGTTGCTGCAATGGTGCCAAAGAGTTCCCAGTTGGTGGTCGTTCTGAGACTTCTCTTCTTAAATTTGCAGCCTTTTCTCCCCGTTGCAGGAAGTAGAGTTTTGCACCAAGGAGACGGTGGTCCGATCCTGTTTGGAATTTGGGGATGACAGCTACATCGGTCAGACAAAACTGTAGATTGAAGATGATGTGGTCAATTTCATTGTGGAACTGTCCGCCAGGAGATTCCCATGTCCAACGTTTCGCTTCAGGTTTCTGGAACTGTGAGTTGCCATGAATAGTCTTGGTGGACATGATGAACTCAGATAGTCTCTCACCCTGTCCGTTCCATTCTAGGCCATGGGTCCCGATGTGGAGTTCTTCAGCCGATTTTCTTGGTCCTATCTTGGCATTAAAACCACCGACTATTATCTTGTAGAACGTGTGATCTTTTTTATAGAACTCCTCCAATTCCATGTAGAATTTCTCAATTTCATCTTCTTTGTATGTGGATGTTGGTGCGTAGACAATGAAGATAGAAATTGCTGGCAGTGGGCCACATCTCTTCAAGTGTAATCATCCTATTCAGTTTGTTAGGCATTCAAATGAATCAGTGTTTACGGCCATGTTCGTGTTGACAAGGACACCAACGCCACTGATGCCTCTTTTTGTCGCATGTTCCAAGGAACAATTCTTCTCCGGTGTCAAATACAGCATGATGCAACTGATGCCTCCTCGTCTCAGTCAGACCAATGATGTCGTACTTGATCTTTTTTGCTTGCAGCATCATATCCTCAATATATGCTTCCAATGCCAGTGTACGTGCATTGAGAGTACAGACAGTCATTTTAGTCCTTCTTCGTTTTGGCAGCCTTGGATGGCCATGAAATTTTGTCAGACACTGTTTGTTTGCCTTTCTTACTGCTGCCATATTAAGGGCTCTTTCGGAGTCAGGAAAATAAGCATTTCTGTTACTGGATTTGGCATATCGAACACGCATCGGACAGCTTGCCAGGCTCTGCCATGCGGGTGCTATATTCTCATTACTTTGTGGGACTCTCTCAGAGGAGTGGGTTGAATATTTACCTTAATTTGGAGGTAAATTGTGCAGCTGCACAGCGGCCGCATGCAAAGGGGAAAGCTGGTTTCTGCTCTGCCGGGTGTACCTGTGTCTTAGGCTCAAGCATTCCTGCGCTTGAAATACTCTCCTCTGAAGGGCGGGTCTCTGCGTGGTGGGTCCTTGTAGGCTGGGTTTCCTGACAAACCAGGCTGGAGACTGGATTAATCTGTGGGCTGGAGACTGGATTAGTCTGCTGGGTGGAGGTCTTACCTGCTGCAGAGTGTGAATTGTGAAGATCGCTGCCAGCAAGGTGTGGGGGTTTCTCTTGGGCTCCTCTGAGGCTCCATTGGGATGGTGGACTCGGGTTGGAAGTTGCTCTCGTGGTCCATGGAATGCAGGGGGTTCAACGGGGAAAGCTGGTTTCTGCTCTGCCGGGTGTAGGGTTTAATCTATTTAGATATTTTTAAGCCAGGGTTCACACTAATGAGATCTCTCTTCTGTGTAAACACTGATAGAGTGTGTGGCTGTTACAGAAGTCACCTTGACTCTGAATGAGTAACTTCTGACTTATTATTATACAACTACTAATACTTCTATGTTATCTAGATTGGGCACAGCTCCTCTTTATACCCACTGGACCCATCATGGAACAGATAGAATCTACCAGGAGACATCCAACCTAGCTGCGTTGAGACTATCTTTAAGATTATAGGAAGGATCATACTAGTTTGCCCTCAAGCAGGTGAGTATGACCCTTTTAGTATACAAATAACAAGATACTCAGAATCATTCTGGTGCAGGTAATAAATAAGAAGGATCTTGTGGGTACCATATAGATTACATAAAACCCATGAAATTAAGATGTATTACTTTGTACTAGTCCCACCCTCTCTCTCTTCAGTATTCAAATAAGAGATGATCTCATAATCTCTGAAAAGGGATCAGCCTGTGCCGGCCTGGGGTTCAATCTCAGGCATCCCATATGGTCCCCCGACCCCAGCACCGCCAGGAGTAATTCCTGTGTGGAGAGCCAGGAGTAACCCCTGAGCATTGCCGGGTGTGACCAAAAAGCAAAAATAAATAAATGAATAAATAAATAAACTAAATATCCCCCCAAACGGGGAAAAGACAAATTAAAAATAACCAGTAGAAAAAAGTTAAAATGCAGTAAGTAGCCTATCCAGAATATTTTATCTGAAATCACTAATCAAAAAGATTCAGAATGGCTGCATTGATTTTTTTTCATGAAAACATGAGACTCACATCAGATACAATGACAAATAGTGTTTCAGAGTTTAAATATTGAAAAGAAGATATTCAAAACAAAGTATAGAAACTTTCATTCTAAGATCTGAGAAAATTTATTTCAACTAAAATATAATTAGATAAAATACATATATTATATGTTATTCAAGGATCAATTCATGATAATTCAGGGTGATATCACTGTATCACTCTCTCACTGTATCACTGTCTTCCTGTTCATCGTAGATTTGCTAGAGCGGGCACCAGTAACGTCTCCATATGACCTGTCTCATGCAAGTAGAGCCCAAGGGCACCTGCTTGCTCCAGGAACATAAAGAGCCTCAAACCATTCCATCAGGTCATGAGAATGAGGTCTATAATTGTTACTGGTATCTGGCATATCAAATATGACACGGGTAGCTTGCCAGGCTCTGCCGCGCGGGTAGCATACTCTTTGTAGTCATCTCAAAATCCAGCATTTATTGATGAACCAAGCGGCCGCGTGAGCTGGGCTGTGATAGGCTGGTCTGCTGGGTGGAGTTCTGATGAGGGGGGAAGTCCAGATGTGGAAAATGTAGGTCCTCATGGAGTGGGGCATCGTCTGGCTTGTTGTGAGGCTCTGCTGGGGTGGCGGGCCAGGGCTAGAACCTGCCATCCCTCCCGGGCACCTCATGAGTGGCTGGGCACAGTGAGAGCCAGTAGCAGCTCTGCCCCATGTCTGTCTCTTTATCATCTTTTATCTCAAGATGATATAATATAATATATCAACAATATGTACCCATATGATCAACAATATGTACCCACTTGTGGTGGCATCCAAATACAGAATAACAGATTTTCGAAGGGTAATTGGAATTGAAAGGGCAATTGGAATTGGAATTGAAATAATTGGAAGGGACCTCATGACTTACAGCAATAATATATTCTCCAGGCCCACAAAAAACAAATAATGTCATTAAAATAAGTATTTATAGTGATTCTACTAATAGCTAAATGAAGAAACTTTATAAATATGTTAGTATTTTGTACTTAAAGATATTCTATTAATAGTTAAGTGAAGAAACTTCAATTATAATTATGCTAAGATTTTGATAAATGGTAGGACACCAACCATTGTTGACAAATCACTTGTTATGAAAAAAATAACACCTCACATACAAAATATATGCATAAAGAAGTCTACAACTTACTATTAGCTAAATTTTCAATAGAATTTTCTTGCCAAATATTTTAGTTTGTTTTGATTTACAAAAGTCTACAAAGTTATAGCACTCTACAAGTGCTATAGCTCTTGTAGTTATAGCTCCACCTACAAGTGGATTTAGAGTAAATGTATTTGGGCATAATTAAAGCTTAGTAATTAACCTCATCTAAAAAATTCAAATCATGAATGTCCTTTGTAGGTCATACCAAATGAATGTCCAAAACTTACTAAAATTCCGTGTTTTCCATCAGTATGAGTGTAGGTGAAGCAAATGAAAGGCATTAGTAAAGATTTCTCTTGTAAACCACTGATACCCAAAGTAGCTGCAGTAACGATGCAGGGAGACACAATATTAGAACACAGTGCTTTGAACATAATTGAACGGATATTGTTTTTGAGTTAAAATGTGTAAATATAGTACATTTGAATGTATTGGGTGGTTAAAAATAAGTATACATTTCTTGCTTTGATATTTGACAGTGATTTTTTTTCAGAAGGGGCCACTCCATGACATTGGTTGATTGCACTCTGGTTCTATGTGATTAGTTTATTTATGGGGAACAACAATATCAACAATAAAACCTATCATGCCAGCTGTTATGGCTGACATAGGCACTAAAGAAAAAAATAAACCTACTTAAGTAATATGACAGTGTTGTTTACTTACAAGAGGCTGCAAAGACAGGCAGTGACAATGCAGAGTTCACAGAACAAATAAATCATTCTCCCGCCTGTTGGTGTCTCTCAATCTAGGGAGGAAAGCCCATAAATAAAATAACCAGCAACATATGATAACCTAAGGTAACAAATAAAAATCTTGGTTCTAAAAAGAAAACACAAACTTTGCTGAACATATCTATTCCAAATAACAAGAGAGACTAGGGACTGAATACTAAGTCCAACTAATCATCTTTTCCATGAAAATAAAATATTTAAGATTTCAGCTTTATGTGCCTGGGGCATCAGTTTAAAAAAAAGTGATAGCATCTAAAGAATATTAAATTTAATGTTTGAATCTGTGAAATTTTCATATTTTAATGGCTGCACATTCAAATTGTCTGTATTATATATATTAGATAAATTCACTATATATTATATTTCTTAAAGAATCTCTGCCAACTTTTCCTTACCTAAACCAGGAATTTAATAACAGTATCCACTTCTTGAAGTGTTTTAAGGGGAAGGAATTATTTACAGATTTTCGAATTATGCTTATTTTGCAGAACAACCTGCAAAATTATTGATATAATTATTGGTAATATCAACTAGAAACAATATATTATGTACAAATATTATGATTGTAATTTATCATTACTTCCTGAAAACCTCTTATTTTGAAAGTACTTTTTAAGTGTTACTTTTAAATTTTCATTAAAACTTTTGCAAATGTTCCATAATGACATTACAATACAGTTACTTAAAGTCAAGCACTTTATAATGACATAATATTAGCAATGTATTAGAATAAAATTCTAATCAATATGTTATAATAAATAGCACCTAGTGAATTAAAAAGTTACATTCAGGACTGTCTGGTAGCATACAGAAACTGAGATGGGAATGAATAAATCGCCACTCAGAAACACAAAAGCAACAAAAGAAAATCCTATAAATGGGAAGATGCATTAAAATATTTAAAATTTCCTTATTTCTAAAACATCAGTTTCAGACTGATGGTCATGTTTTTGGCATAGTTACAAAAAAAAGAAAAGAAAGAAAAACTTCTCATAATTTACCCATGAAGATACTGCCCTTTCTGACATCTTAAAAGCCTCTGACAATTTTTCCTAATGTACATTCTTGGGTAATGTTGCAATAGCACAATTTGAATCTTTATATTTGAAGACCAATATTTTATCCTAGATTTCCCTGTGTCAAGTGCAGTATGGTAGATGAGCTAACCTCGTGACAAACCAAATTATCAGAGGGTGAAAATAGTGTAAAGATTATCTTACAAAATGCATGCATTATTGAGATGACAAAAAAATCATATAAAAAACTCATGAAAATAAAAATCTGAACGTTGGTTGTGACTGTTTTGAGGAAGAGAGAATAATATGGAAGCTTATCCTCTGTTTAATTAACGGTTGCATCCCAATAGAGCAAATGTGCGTTCAAATCATTTGTGTTGATGGCACTGAACAGCAGTGAGTGTCCAGAGTCTATTCCCTTTGGGGCTTCTCCTATCTCTTAAACTTTGGGATTAATAAACATGAACCATATTTCGATTTTGAACTCTACCCCATTTTGGTATTGTCAAGCAGCTCATGCATCCGCACTGGTATAGGTAATATTTATCTGATTTCCTTAAAAATCTTAATTTGAAAGTCTTTCATTATTCTTGTATAGGTTTAGAAAAAAATAAAAGAAGAAAATAACTTTTTTATTCACATAGGTGATCCCTTCAAAACTCAAAGTCTTATAACAACCAAGGGCTATTTCTCATCTCTGTTAAATATTAACATTTTTCAGATGTGTCGCTTTGCTACTTATTTCTTTATTACTGTACCTAGGATAAAGGAGCAATTTCCTTCTGAAGTCTGCTGTTCCCAAGGCCAAGTTAAAATAA
The DNA here is from genome assembly GCA_021461705.1 of Cryptotis parvus. Taxonomy (NCBI): domain Eukaryota; kingdom Metazoa; phylum Chordata; class Mammalia; order Eulipotyphla; family Soricidae; genus Cryptotis; species Cryptotis parvus. The sequence goes on along the minus strand of JAJIBD010001319.1, from coordinate 396,571 downwards.
AAGGACATATAATCCACTTTATTGCTCACAAATTTCTCACAAATATAGTATCTTCAGTCTTTATTCTTTTGGCTACATTAAATAATTTATCTAAATAGGATATATATTCTCTTATTGACAAGAAATGAGTATTTGGGATTTTAATAAATCTTGGTCTCCATTTTCCTTTTATATAGCCTCCAAATAAAATCATAATATTCCAGATAAGTCATCTGATAAAAAATATTAAACATGGCATTAATCTCAATTCCACAGCCTTATACTGTTCTCTATACCATAACTGTGCCCTTTCTTGGTCCAAAAGATATGTTAATTAAAAAGACATCGTGAACATACCTGACCATACACAACACATTTAAACAATGGAATGGAGATATATTAATATCAATAAAACAGCACTACTAAGAAAATCTGAATCAAAATATCTGATCACAGTGAACCTATGAAATTATTCCAAAAAATGATTATTTGTACTATATTGGGCATAGGATCTTCCAAGATTAAATCTCAGTTCTGATTACTGATTACATGACCCAGACAAATCATATTCATGATCATGCTTTTTACCTCACTAGATCACTAGATCACTAGATGTTCATAGATTTCCTCAAGCGGGCGCCAGTAACATTTCCACAGTAACATTTCCATTTGACCCTATCACGTGCCAGTGTAGCCCAATGGCATCTTGTTGCTTCAGGAATATGAAAAGCCTCAAATTGTTGGTTCAGGGTCTTGATAAAGAAGTCTGACCATCTTGTAGGTGGGCAGCCACGTGATCTTTTGACATCCCGTGGGATCCAGTCAGTAACAGCTCTAGTCCAGCAGTCATCTCCAAATTGCATTACATGTCCAGCCCATCTGATTTTCGATGCTTTGGCAGACGAGACAGCGTCCCTGAATCTGGAACAGCAATGGAGGTCGGAAGTCCATATTATTTCTCTCACTTGAGTGAGGCGTGATATTCCAAGCATAGCTCGTTCAATTCCTCTTTGGAAGACCCAAATAGTGTTCTCATCCTGCTTTTCGTAGGTCCCAGGTCTCTGAGGAATATGTTAATGCAGGGAGAAGGGTGGAGTCAAAGAGATGTGCCCGGAGCTGTAGGTTCTTTATCTTTTTAGCTATTTCTTTGATTCTTTTGAAGGCAATCCATGACACCCTCTTCCTCCTGTGCAACTCAGGTTTTAGGCCGTTCATCATGTTGACTTCTCAACCTAGGTACACATAACTGCTGCATTCAGACATGTTTGTTCCATTGAGAGTAAATGGGGCCTCTGGAACTAGTTCATTTCTCATGAACATAGTTTCTTTAGATTCAGATGTAGACCTATTTTTTCCACATTCTCGGTCGAAGTCAGCCAGCATTTGTGCCGCTTGGCTAATGCTTGGAGTTATTAGAATGATGTCATTAGCGAAGCGGAGGTGGTGTATTTGCCAACTATCTATCTTCACTCCCATTCCCTCCCATTCTAATTGTCGCAGGATGTTCTTGAGGGGTGGCGCTGAAGAGTTTTGGTGAAATAGTAGCACCAAACCGAAACCCTCTTTTGACATCAATGATTACTTCCTTGTAGAATGGTGAGATCCTGGTGGTGAAGATTCTGAGCTGTATAAGATTCTGTAAGAGAGCTCATGAAGAATCTTGATGTATTGGGTTTTAACACCCTGTTTGACTAGTGTATATACCTCTTTGACCAAATATAAGTAAATGATTGAAAATAACATCATAAGCTATAATTAAAAAGTAAATTTAAACTTTTAGTAATAAATACAAAGTTTCTAGGTGTATGTGTGTGTGCATGTGTGTGGAACAGGGATAGTTTTATTACTGTTTACAAATAGCATCATCCCTTTTGAAACTATGATAATCAAGTTGAAAACTTAATATAAGTTTGTATGTTTATGAGAAAAGATTAGTTTAAATCAAAAAAATCAATCTAAAGAAACATAGGTTCTTAGTCTACACTTGAAAATTCTTCACACAACGATTATATTACTTATTTAGCTTTTATTATTGCCGCTATACAAGGAAAGTGGAATTGCAGAAAAATGGTAGGCAAAAATGCATGACCCCCAAAAAAGGGAAAAAGAAGAAAGAAATAAAAAGAAAAATTGAGATTTTAAATGTTTAAAACCCAAAGCTTCCCTCTTTAACATCATTTTTATATTTAAATCTTGTATTTGTGGGCATTTATAAATTAAATGAAACACAAATAAATTTTTAATGATCAGACAGCTTCTTACAAATATTAAAAAGTTGAAAAAATCCAAGATATTTTTGAAAATGCATACTGTGTGCCATCCAGACAGCTGCGCCATAGAAATAGAGTTTTCAAATCTCTATACATGAATCCTGCCCCAAGTAAAGGAACTGAAGAATTATCTCATTCCTGTACCAGCTGCCTCAGTTCTTAACAATGTTGATTACTAATGGAAAAGGTGACTTAAAAGCTTGAGTCTCCGGGAACACCTGTGGGGCTTATTCTAGCCTTGATAACCACTGCTAAATATGATCTTCCCATATTGAATATAAACCGAAATAGAACCTCACAAAAAGAGTACCTCAATTATAGCAAATTATCATCAGACTGTGTGTAATCACAGAATTTAGATAAGAGTTATTAAATTGTCCTTTATAGAACGTGTTGAAAGTGATCCCATGCTATAATTTAAGGGTTTTTATAAAAGCATGGTCGTATCCTTTATATTGTTTGGATGCTGACGGGTGGAGTTTAGCAGAACATTTACACACATGCAGGGCTGAAAGGAAAGAATATCCTTCATGTTTTGCAAGGTAGTTTCTGATCATTTAAATGTCTGTCATCTGAGAAAGTTTGTATCTTTTACCACAATCCTAGATTTAAAAGAATAAAAACATGAGTACCATAAAAAGGAAGTTCATTTTGATCCTCAATATCAAAAACAATGAAAGTAACAATACCACACACCAAAGGTTCAAATGTAGTGTAACCTCCTCTAATTCTCCCCAAATTCCAGAGATAAGATCTCCATTTGTGAATAAAGTTTGTAAAAAGGAAGAGATGCGTCAATTTGCTTAATTTACTGATGAAATCAGTACCTTTTAAATGAATAGCTTTATATTTATCTCATGCTTGCTTACACTCTCTCTAATTTCACCATTTATAAACACATTCATAGATACATGAAACTGGTTTCTCTTGAATATTTGAAAAAGAAAAGGGAAAAGGAAAGCCAAGGAAACAACTTAATATAGTGATATCCATAATCAATCCTTCCTGTCTGCCTACCTGCTTTCCCTTCCACCTCCTTTTCTCCTCCTTCCTTCCTTCCAGAGACCTATATATGGAACTGCCTCAGACATGCAAGGCAAGCACTACACCCTTAAAATACACCTCCAGTCCCGGTTTGCTCTTTTCTCTAAAGTTCACCAGCTTCATTTCAATCTGAAACTCCCTGAAAGCAAAAACCACCTAGCAGATCTTGCTTGGGGGGTGGTGGTGGGGGGAGGGGATAAGGGGGGACACACCCAGCAGTGCTCGTGGCTTCTTCCTGCTCTGCACTCAGGACTGTTTGGAGGTGCAGGGGTTTAAACCCAGTTTTCTGTGTGCAAGGCAAGCACCTGGCCCACTGCACTAGCTTAGTAGAAAGGTTCTTGAATTAGACAACTGGGATTTAGAATCCTAGATCTATCTCTTTGTAGCTACAACTTTGCTAGTTCCGACATAAAATAGACACAAGTTTGTGTCCAATGCCTTTTATTTTATTAAGACATTATGATTCACAAAATCATTCTTTTTTTATAATTTTTTATTTTTACAATTACAAAGATATACAATTAAAAAGTTCATATTTGGGTTTTGGTTACAAAATCATTCTTAGCGTGTTTCAGGCATCCAATATTCCAACACTAACCCCTCCACTAGTGTTTACTTCTTCAATATTCCCTCCCATCTCCCAGCCTGCCTCCTTGGCAGGCACATTTTTAAATTTGGTCTTGGGAATTGGTTCTCAGGCTTACGACTTTGTTGGCTCTATGGTTTGGACATTTAAACACCCCTTGTGATGGAGGTCCCTGCCCTGCCCATTACCTCCCCTGGTCTCATCTTACTATCCAACTCAATTTCTCTCTTCCCTCCTCCTTATGTTTATAACCAAGGGCAAGGGTAATCTAGGCAACTCATCCCTCATTTTGATACCCGACACCTTGTTTTTCTTTGTCCTGCTCTGTATTATAAATTATATTTGAGTCACACCCTGTGATTCAAAAAGCAAAAAATAAAAATAATAGAGCTCAGGGGTTACTCCTGGCTCTGCATTTAGAATTGCTCCCGGAAGTGCACAGGGGGCTATCCAGGATACTGCAGATTCAATCTTGTTTAATGAAGGCAAGGCAAATACCCTCCCAGCCTTACTATCGCTTTGGCCCCAGGTAGATGTCTTGATTGCTCAACCTTCCTCATCTCTAGTTACTCTGCCCTGCGCCTGCCTATGAAAACAACATGAGCATGTCTGCTCCCCTTTGGCATTCTGGTTGCCTTTTCTATTAAAGTTTGTAGATTGGATTTAGAAAAGGAAATGAATAGGAGCCTTTGTGAGATCATGTGGCCTCAACTATTTATTTTAGTTAATCCTCATAAGGTGTTGACCTCCTTAACGACCCTCTGTCTTCAAGTCTGGCAACCACTTTCCCTTCTTGTTTCTAGTCCGAAGGTTGGTCTGACCACCCACACTTCTAACTAAATTCAAGTTACACTTTATCCATTGGATGCCAAAATGTAGTCTGATTCTTTGACTTCTCATTATTAATTGAACATACTTCATTTCAATGTGCCATCTGTTTCCTTTGATGTTAATAGAGCAGTGTAGTCCTTCCTGGCTTTTCTTTTTCATGAGACATATATGTTGAGAACTGGCAAACAAAAACTCAGCAGACTAAGTGTATGGTTTGCATCCAGAAGCCTGGAATTGATCCTTGGCATGAACGATCCTCAAACACAGAAAAAGCAAACCCTTAGTCCAAAACTGCACACTCACAAATCAAATATAAGTATTTAAAAAATACTTGATTTTATCCTTAGTTGCTAGGGAAAAATACAGGAGTTATACACATAAACGCCTTCAGAGCTCAAAGAAATAGCTAAAGGGGCAAAGAACCTCTGGCTCTAGGGACATCTCTTGGACTCCACCTTTCTCCCTGCATTAACATATGCCTCAGAGAGCTGGGCCCTACAAAAGCAGGATGAGAATGCTATTTGGGTCTCCCAAAGAGGAATCGAAAGAGCTATGCTTGGAATATCATGCCTCACTCAAGTGAGAGAAGGAATCCAGAGTTCCTACCTCCATCGGCAATGGAGAGTCAGAGATGCTGTCTTATTTGTCAAGGTGTCGAAAATTAGATGGGCTGGACATGTAATGTAATTTGGAGATGACCGCTGGACTAGTGCTGTTACCAACTGGATCCCAAGGGACGTCAAAAGATCACATGGCCACCCACCTACAAGATGGTCATTCTTCTTTGTCAAGACCCTGAATGAATGGTTTGAGGCTCTTTGTATTCCTCGAGCAAGTAGATTCCATTGTGCTTCATTACATGTGACATGGACAAATGGAAATGTTACTTGCACCGCTGGAGCAAATTGACAAATGACGGGATGTAAAGTGATCAAGTGATACATATAAAACATCAAGTAACATTGCATTTCATTAACTAAGCCATAGCTGAATATGCTTTTCTTTCCCAAATATTAGAACAGGGCACATATTAATGATGCATGATAAGGGTATTAACATTTTTCCCCTAAAATAATCTGTCTGAGGACAATATAGACACATTGCATCAAGACAATCATTTAGGGATTCTTAGACAATGCCTAAACTATAGGACCTCTATTCATATATTTTAGATAATGTTAATTAGAATTACTACTTTTTTGGGTGAAGTATTCTGCCTTTCTTTAGTGAACATAAAAACAGAATAGAGCTATGTTAGCATGAAAATCAGCTTTAATTCTAATCTGTATTGACATTGTATTTTGAATACCACAAAATTTAAGATCATCAATATTTTATCCTGGTTTTTACTTCAGTTGGAAAACTCTGAAACTGCCTATGTGTTTTGTATATAATTATTCTAAAGCATATTTTAATATAAAAATAAAATATTTGGGGTCACAATTACTTGTGTTCAGGGCTTATTCACAGCTCTGTGTTCACAGATCACTACTGGCAGTGTTTGGGAAATAATATGTGGGGCCAGGTGTTAAATCAGGGTTGATTACATGCAAGACTATGCCTCAACATCTATAAAGTCTTTCAGGCCCTTATTCTCAATTTTGAAGAATTAATTGCATTTAAGTAATTAAATGTTTCTATTTAGTATTTTCCTGAATAATCAGTCATTACATGATTTATTGCTTATCTTAATATCCTGTTGATGATATTATTGCTAAATATAAAGAGAAGTTAATAATGCAACTAGCATCTAATAACAAGTAGTACATAATAAAAAACCTGTTGAAAACAACCCAACTTTCACAAGAATTACATCTAACTCTTCCTTGGTTGTATATTCACAAGTGTTTTGTCTTTTTTTGTTGTTTTGGATTTTTGGTGGGGGCCACACCCAGCAATGCTCAAGGGTTACTTCTGGCTCTGTACTCAGGAATTACTCCTAGCAGTTTTTCCAGGGGACCATATGGGATGCCAGGGATGGAACCCATTTGGCGCATACAAGGCAAACGCCCTATCTGATGAATTATCACTCAGGCCTCATGAAATCACAAATGTTTTCTAAAAGATCAAGATTCTCTAAAATGTTTTACTCTCTACATTAAAAGTGATTACATATAAAAATATGATTGCACATTTTAAAAAATAAATGTGGAAAACTGAAAAATCTAAAAGAAATATTAAATTATATGGAATTATTTAAAAATATACTTATGCTTTATAAAAAGGTGAATTATATTGCTTTGAAACAAAGCATTACATTTAGTCGCTAGCATATGATTCTGCATTTGCTGGCCTCCTGACACAAGTCACATAAATTCTTTACCTATGCAATTCTCTCTTTAATTTCAAGTTTACTAAATAAAAACACTTCATTTTATTAAAACATTTTTCATGACCATAAATGAACTTATAAAATTAGAGAGACATTTCCCCTTGAATTTAGAAAAATAAAATTATATACAGCAATAAAAATCACCAATATTTAATCCATAAAATCTACGTTTTGATAATGGGATAAAACACTCCTGATTTTGATAGACTTACTTTTGTCTCAAAATATTGTATTCAAAGCCTAACAATTGAACAACAATCAAATATAGAAGAAAACTGTAAAGATTTTATGTCATGTTTGAGCAGAATCTAGTCCTCATATATTCATGATATTATAATCATTTTATAACCAAAAGTCATATTTGCCCAGCAAAGTTATCTGTAATATTACTAAATTTTGCCTAATATCCCTTTTAGCTCTTTGGCTATATCTATAAACCAAGGTAAATCTAGCAGATGGTATAGCACATACAAAACTTTCTTACCAAGTTTCTGTACAATTTCAAAGACAATCTTTAAGGTAAATAGACACTTTTTGAAAAATTATGGAGAATACAAGCTGAAGCGGAAAACCTCTCTGTTTTCAGGAATATATAATCTAATGCAAAAATATGTATACATCATATATGTAATTTAAGTGTACATTTAAGGTATTTATTTTATTTTTATTATACCATGTGAGATAAACAATGGAAAGGATGTTCATAATTGGGTCATGCCATACAGTGTTCCAGAACCCATCCCTCCAAGAGAACCAAATCCCACCACCCATATCCCAAACACGCACCCACCACCCAAACCCTACCTGCCCCTATTGCAGGCATATTTTATTTCTCTGTCTATCTTTTTGCCTATGTCCCTGTATTTCTCTCTCTCTCTTCTGTCACACTTTGTTACGCTCTTCTGTTACCCTGTATTTCTCTCACTCTCTGTGTTACACTGCTTGTCCTACGGATACTAACAATGTATGATGTCTCTATCTGAATATTTAATAGTGAGTTCTAGTGTGACATCGTAATTTGTCATTCCCCATAAACTCTAAAGTTTGTTGAAAATAGAATGATTATTAAAGTGTATAAATGAGAAACATCCTGGGAAGGACCTGGTGCTAAACTACGTTAGAGCCTAAGATTAAAGCATGGCAAAGGAGCAGCCACACGCCTGTCCAGCTGTGGATCTGGAGTGTCTGTCTTCCCGTGGTTGGTTGCGGTGGCTGGAGCTCAGGGCCACACCCACTGACCTGGAGTCTGGGGAATGGGTGGAGGCACCCAAATCCCTGCTCATAGTCCAGCAGGTGTGGCCGCCTACATGCTGAGCAAGCCCTAGGAGCTATGTTGGACACGGCCAGGCGCTGGCCAAGCCTTTTACTTTTCCCCCAGGAACTCCCTGAGCTACAGAGCAGGGATTGGGTGCCTCCACCCATTCCCCAGACTCCAGGTCTGTGGGTGTGGCCCTGAGCTCCAGCCACCAAGCTAACCGCCAGAAGACAGGCACTCCAGATCCAGAACTGCTTAGCTTGGCTCATGGTGAGGGGCCCAGGGAGTTCCTGGGGGGGAAAGTAAAAGGCTCAGCCAGTGCCTGGCCTTGTCCTACATAACTCTTAGGGCTTGCTCACCATGCAGGTGGCCACATTTAAGGTATTTTAAAGAATTTTCATTTGGGTAGCAAATAATTATTTTTCTCAATGAAATTGTATTGAAGCTCTTGATCTGTTGAGCTACAACACCAATTCCTCCACCCCTGCCTGGAGTTCCAAGTTCTACTGGGCATGTTGCATAGCAAATATTATTTAGTGTAAACGTCCAATATTTTCCAGGTATTAGTGAATTACAGAAGCAGATTTTCAAAATAAAACTATTTACAGGAAAGAAGAGTTTGTTAATCAAAGTCATAAACACTGAAAAATGAGTGCATGAAAACACTAAGTAAGGCTTTGTTATTTGTAGAATATCATCAGGGAAGAAAAGAGTGTGGAATATTTGTTAAAGGAATAGGGAGATACACTGCAGAACTTTACAACTGTATCTTTAGGCAACAGAAAGCAAATGACATTTTTTGATCACTATCACTATCACTATCTTCCCGTTAATCATCTATTTGCTAGAGCGGGCACCAGTAATATCTCCATATGTCCTGTCTCATGCTAGTAGAACCCAAAGGCATCCGCTTGCTACAGAAACATAAAGAGCCTCAAACCATTATATTAGGGTTACGGGAATGACCTAATATAAATGTTACAGGTATTTGGCATATCAAATACTACACGAGCAGCTCCCGAGGCTTGCTGTGAGGGTGGCATAATGTTGTAGTCACTTCTAAATAAAGTATTTATAGATGAACCACGTGGCCGCTAAGCGGCTGCACGAGCCGGGCTGTTATAATCCTGTCTGCTGAGTGGAGTTGTGACAAGAGGGAAGTTCGGATGTGGAAAACGGAGGGCTCCATGGAGTAGGGGAGTGTGGTCTGGCTTGTTGTGAGGCTCTGCTGGGGTGGCAGACCAGGGCTACAACCCACTATGCCTCCTGGGCGCCTCACGAGCAGCTGGGTACAGGGAGAGCAAGGAGCAGCTCTGCCCCATGTCTGAGAGTCTCTGGTTCAGCATACCTGGGCCGGATTGAAAAAAAAAAAAAAACTGCTGCAAGGTGGGTGTGGATGATCCGGGCTGTGATAGTCTGGTCTTCTGGGTGGAGTTGTGATGAGAGGGAAGTCTGGATGTGGAAAATGGCGGGCCCCATGGAGTAGGGGAGGGTGGTCTGGCTTGTTGTGAGGCTCTGTGGGGTGGCAGGCCAGGGCTAGAACCCGCCATGCCTCCTGGGCACCTCCACGAGCAGCTGGGCACAGGGAGAGCAAGGAGCAGCTCTGCCCCATGTCTGAGAGTCTCTGGCTCAGCATACCTGGGCCGGATTGAAAAGAAACTGCTGCAGCTGGCTGTCGATGATCTGGGCTGTGATAGAATCGTCTGCTTCTGGGTGGAGTTGTGACAAGAGGAAAGTCTGATGTGGAAGACGGGGGCCCTCATGGAGTGGGGAGGGGTTGTCTGGCTTGTTGTGAGGCCCTGCTTGAATGGCGGGCCAGGGTTAGAACCGGCCATCCCTCCCGGGTGCCTCGTGAGTAGCAGGGCACAGGGAGAGCCAGTAGTAGCTTATATAAAAATGTATAAAAATGTATATAAAACATATAAAATGTATAAAAAATATAATTGTTATATACTTATATACATTATACATAATTATAAACTGACATTAGCTGTTTCTTTGAACAGAGTTGGGGAAGAGTGCAGGCAGAAATGCAAAATGATTATGGGAATTATAGATATATGTATATCTGAAAATTATGATAATGTTAAAGGGCCTTGTTTGTATGCTAAAAATATTTTCATGCTCTTTTATATTTCTTATAAATTATTTGAATTAAAGTATTTATAATTTCAGTGTATACAAAATCAGTTTCAAATAAAATGTTGCCTATCTTCAATTTATAATTACTGAAGGGTAATTTCTAGACTAAAATTACATTTTGTAAATGATGTGCCTTATAATTTTCATTTGATTCCATACATATTCAAATGAATCATTAGAATAATATTGAATAATTTAATTAAAAGCAAGAGAAAGTTTTTCCCAAACTTGACATACTGAATTTTATATAAATAATTATGCAAGAAAAGAGTTCACAACTTTGTCGCTTTGATTTTTTGTGGAGCCACACCTATTTTGCTCAGGGCTTACTCCTTGTTCTGTGCTCATGGATCACTCCTGGCAGTCACAGAGGACCTAAGGGATGGCTGGGATCCAACACAGTTTGACCATATGCAAGGTGAGTGCCCTATCCACTGTATTAGTTCTCTGATCTCTAGCTCACTACTTGAAAGTCAGACTTTTGAGAGAAGTTACAGTAAAATAATATTTCATCCTCAACGTAGACGTTTAGTTTAAAATCAGTACATTCACCACTAAAGAAATTGTATTTATATACATATACATTATTTGTCATTGATAGTCACTGAAGTTTATTGGTTTTGTCTTCTCTAACGTGTAAGTTTTTTGTTAAAATTTCCAAGGAACTATTAATGTTTACCTTTTAGTTAAAACTTATATATTTCAAGAACTCTAGAGTGTTTTACTAATTTAGTAATGACATTTTAAACCTCGTATTACCCAATGTACTCGATTTGTCCTAAGCAGCAGTTTATATTAAAAGTAAGCTTAAATTTCTATCTACTCTTCCTATTATAATGAAGCATAAATTATTTTGATGACTTGGTCTGCTTTATTTATCATGTTATATGATCAAATTGCTAATATCAAAGAACAAGAACTATAGAAGTTTTATTTACCATTTGAATTATACAGAATTCACTAAGAACACACACACACACGCATGCGCTTGCGCACGCACATACACTCTAAAGAACACATCACCCCCAGAATTTTATCTGATAATAAACTTTCCTAATATTTTCTTGCAGAAGATTAATAAACTTCTCTTGAAACTTATATCTAATTTATGTGACTTTAAGGGTCATGCTTTAATAACAATGATGAAACACGATTATTACTTCCTAATGCTGAAATTACAGTTTTTACATTGTAAATTTTTCCAGCTATGCGCCCTGTGGCACTAACATCTTTATCACTCCATGTGTTTCTAGTTTTAAAACCTTTACCCCTGCTGTTTGAAAAATATTTCTCATTTTCGTCCCCTATGGAGTACAGAAATCCCTAAAGGCAAAGCCATTAGTGATTTCTCTGCCTTTCCCCAAACACGTATTATGATCACCAGTGCTGCTCCCACTGCCTCATTGGCTTTTGGTAAAGTATGCAAATGAGATGTTCAAAATACACACTTTTTGCAACTGTGCAAGTTCATACTGATTTATAAAATGGGCAGGCTATTAAAGTGACTGAAAATGTCAGCAAGATTTATGCATGGGTGACAAATTATATTGGAAATGTTCATTTTTAACATGCTGCCCTAGGTTTTTTTTTTTTCTATTTTTTTAAACAACCTAGATATTCTCTGTGATACATTTGTTTTAAGGCCATTTTTTCCTCCAAAACATACTTTTGACAGTGACTTTTTGACTGGAAAAATAAACAGTGCTACTTCACAATCATACAAATTGTCTATTATCACAGAAAGCAGTACTTGGGATATAAAATAAATTTCCTTTGACACCCATTTCCCTATGTACCATTAGTCCACTATGGTTAAATAGTTTCCCTTTATAAGTTGAATTGTATGCATAAATATTTCATCACTAAGATATAAAATTATGTAACTATCAAAACAATTACCCAGTCACCTCTGAGGAAAATACTTCACTCATATTAAAAATGCACAACATAAGGAACAAAAGATAGGGATGACAACTGACATATATCTTCTGAGTTCATGATTCCATCTTTGGAAAATTCTATGTTAAAATGGTCTAAAGAATTACAGATGACTTTTTTTCTACAATCTGTGAATTTGTTCTGGCGCAACCCAGGTCTGAGATTAAACCAACCAGTTGTATCACTCTTGCCAGTCCAAGTATGGACTTTAAGCATTGGACTTGATATTTTATATCTCTGAAAAAGAGCCATTTATTCACTAAATAAAGCAATGTGATAGGAAAAATAATGCTGGAGCCAGTTTATGTGATGGCATGTAAGAAATAACTAAACCGTCCTGGCATTCTTAAAGATGTATAACCACAGAAGAACTATCACAAGAATTGCAGTATAGTATATCACACTTATAGAAGTATAGATTACAGAAGTCAGATACAGTAAAATAAAAGCTATGATTATTTTTAAAAGAAGAGACCTCATGGGCATTGCTTTGTAGTCTTTCTAGTTACAAAAGTTTGGTATTAGAATTCCAACTTTACTTTTTATATTCAGATCAGTTTATACAGATACTGTTATTGCAACTGATCTTACTAATTAGTTCATTAAGTTGCATAACAATTGGTTTAGAACTAACAACTCTTCTTGATGCTAAAATGGTGAAGATAAAATTGATTTAAAACCCACTTCTGATCATTCATTCTTACACGATCATATGTCCTGGTGTTTGATGAAGTTTTCTTTATATGGCTGCCGGCTTCTTTGCCCCGTTTCACTTAAGTGCAAGGCTACATTCTCACTTATTAAAAAGACCTAGCTATCTACATTGCAGTGAAAAAATCCAAATCTTCTGAAAAGGATAAAAAGAACACATAAGGAGCATCTGTTTTTCATCAAAGGACTCTGCTTTAGCACTTATACAAATCTAGAGATTTCAAGAGCAAGTAATAGGTGTTATGAGTAAGCAAAGATTTGTAGAGATGAAGATATCACTAGACCTTTTCTGTTTGAAAGAGAAATAATTTATGTCAATGCTGGAATAACCTCATAACAATGTTTTACTCTAGACATTTGACTTTGTTTCTATGACTATTAGGATCCATCAGTCTCTTCATAGCAGTAGGAATTTGCCTTCAAGTTATTATCAAGAAACACACTTCACTGATTGACAGTCATTCATATAGAAATATCTTTAACCCAGAGGATACAACTAGAAACATAAAAACAAGAGGGATGAGAGGTACATTTCAGAACATCTGGTATAACATCAAGAAAATAGATCTAGGAAACAAAGTCCTTTCCTCCTTTCCATACTGAGCTAAATTAGAGGAGTAATTTACTACTAGTAGTTCATTCAAAATTTCAACTCATAGAACCTAGAATTAACTTAACAGATTAAAGTATAATCACAAGTTACACATATATAAGTATAGCATGTATATATGTAGATAAATTTCCATGGACATTATGTTTACTAAAATAACACTTCAAATTTTTATTTGATTTTATGTCATTCTTAATGATCAAATAATTTTTTTAAAAAACTATAACTTATTAAATCTATGAGAGGCCTTTACCTTCTCTTTGAACTAATAGCTTTTGTATACAATTAAGAATATTTACCTCATAATATCCACTCTCTCCTCAATATCTCAGAAAATTTACTTTCCAAATAATAACTATTTGTTTTCAGCTAGCCATCTCAGTTAAAAAATCAATTGATTTAGAGGAATAAATATTATTTTTTTTTTTTTTTGCTTTTTGGGTCACACCCGACAACGCTCAGGGGTTTCTCCTGGCTCTGCACTCAGGAATTACTCCCAGCAGAGCTTGGGGGACCATATGGATGCCGGAGCGACCCCTGGGCCAGCATGGGCCAGCCGATGCAAGGCAAACGCCCTACCAGCTGGGCTATTGCTCCGGCCCCATAATTTAACATTTAATTACTTCTAAATATGTGAGGTAAACTTAGGAAATACAATTATTAAAAACATATTTTTCCCACCTTCAAAAGACTGAAATTTAACTGCAATGAGCACCTGGGCTGTTTCACACAATAATGTTTCAATAGTACATCCATAAATGGTAATTTTGGGGGATGGAATAAAAGTGGAGAGGATGATGAACACCAGTAAGAATACTGCTGTGGAACCATAAGGAAGATCATTTCCTGTATAGAAGGGTGGTTCTCTAATAGAAACAAGTATTTTAGCTTGGCTATGAATATTTTATATATAAAATCTTCTATGACCTATTCCCAATAATAGGAACAAATATCCAACTGCACCCAAAATAATTCCTAGAAAAACAGTCCATGTAACTAAGGGACCCCCCAGAAAACACAACACACAGACACACACACACACACACACAACACACACACACTGTTCTCATTTATCTTCTTAAATATCAGCCTTGATGTTATTGGAAAGTAAAAAGCCTGCAACAGGACCTCTGTCAAAAGACAATTTTCTTCCTTGAATGATAAGCAATGGAACATGTAAGAACAAAAAGCCAACTGATTAATGGCATGCAATTCATCTACAATTATCTTGCCATGTTACACAGTCATTGTATAGATTGGACTAGATCATTAAATTATGTGACAGCAATCAGCCATCTAACTTTTAAAAGAGGTGGGAAGAGCCAATTTAAAAAACTTAATATCTCAGGATGATACAGTAGCCTAAGAAAATCAGTCAATTTAGAGACAATTATCATATGTACCAACGAGAATGATAGATGTGAACCTTAGCTAAGCATCTGTTCTTGTGCTGATGCTTGGAAGTCAGTAAACAACTTTGCATTTTTGAGCGAGTGTTAAAGGGTCTGGTCATTCAAGAAGTAACATTAGAAAAATAAGATACAGACTTAGAAAGTAATGTTTTCATATAATTTCATAGAAAGCAATGTGATTTTCAATTCCCCACACTTTAATGAAAGCCATAACTGTAGCTTAATGTGAAGATGAAGTCTTTCTGAGCTCTTTCAGATTTAAGGCTTTGTTGTGTCTCATATGCACTGTGGCTTAAATTTTTTGTTTTGTGTTGTTTGAGGGGGGCACAATGAGCTGCATCCACAGCTTTCTCCTGGCTCTACATTCTGGGATCACTCCTGTCTGGGTTAGTCAGACACTGCAGGCAAGCATCTTACCCACAGCACTATCTCCTATGTGAATTAATGCCATTTCATTTACTTGCCATTCATCAACTAAGCAAGTAGCTAAGTAATATGTTAAGGAAAACAAACTGGGGAGCTAGTACAGAGGCAAAACTATGGTTTGATCTTTGACACCAAGTGGACCTCCCGGGCACCGCTGGGTGCAGTTCAGTTCTGGTAGCCTCCCAGCATAGCCAGATGTGACACTGATAGTTTTCAGCAGTGCAGACTTAAACATCTCTGTATTCCCAGGTCCTAGCATTGGTGGGCAGGTCCCCACCACTCAGGAGAGAGAAAATACAACATGTGTTTTTCCTTCCTATTCTTCCAGTTCAAAATTATTGCAAGTATATCTTACACTGGGAAGGGAGGGAAAGTGAAAGAGAGAGGAGGAAGTGAAGAGAATAAGGCACAAAATCACAGAGGGACGGCCCATATCCAAAAGGGTAAAAGCAACAAGTGCTGGCGTGGATGCGGGAAAAGGGGACTCTCATACACTGTTGGTGGGAATGTCGACTTGTACAACCTTTCTGGAGAACAATATGGACATTCCTCCAAAGACTAGAAATTGAGCTCCCTTTTGATCCAGCCATACCACTCCTGGGAATATACCCTGTGAAGCCAAAAACACACAGCAGAAACACAATCCACACTTTTATTTTCATAACAGCACTATTCATAATAGCCAGAACCTGGAAACAACCAGTATGCCCGAGAACTGATGACTGGATAAATAAACTGTGGTACATATACACAATGGAATACTATGCAGCTGTTAGGAAAAATGAAGTTATGAAATTTGCCTATAAATGGATGGACATGGAAAGGATCATGTTGAGTGAAATTAGTCAAAAGGAAAGAGAGAAACATAGAATGACTGCATTTATTTGCATGACATAAATATATCAGGTGATCTTACCAAAAGTGGAAATTACCACAAACGTGTGGGTGTCAGGAGTTAGGGTAAGATAGAGAAGGGAACATGTGTGAATAAATGTCAAAAGTGCTGATACCAACATAGAGCACAAATATAGGCAAAAAAATGCACGTGATGGATTCTAAGTGTATGTAGTGCAACCCACAATGTGTAATAGAAGGAAGAGAGAGAGAGGAAGAGAGAAAAGTGATAAATAACCTGCCATTTAGGCAGGCTGTGGGAGGGGGAGGGAATTGGGGACATTGGTGGTGGAAAATGGACACTGGTGGAGAATGGGGTGCTGGAACACTATGTGACATAAACCTCCAAACATGAACAACGTTGTAATTGTATATCTCATGGTGGTATAATAAAATGTTTAATTTAAAAAAGGAAAAGAGAAGAAAAAAAAAAGTCAAGACCTCAAGTATGAAAAAGTTAAAATGCAACTCTTTTAATTAAACAGATAATGTTTTTCCATTAAAAAAAAAACACAGAGGGAGGCATCAGTGACTACCAAAGTCTCTATACTTCTTTATACTTGATGTGTATAGTCTTTATATGTTAAAAAATCCTTTTTATTTTCTTCAGAAGGGTGTACTTGAATCAAATTCATCAAATTCATACATTGATTTAATAATTACACTACAATTTTATGAGCACTTTTTCTGAGTGTTACTGCCCCAAGATCATTCAGACTATGGCTACTTTCTGTTTCTTTGATGAAGAAAAAAAGTTGATTATATGGCTTGCTTGTATTTGAGACCTTATATTTTAGAACTTTATTTAAAATATATTTTGACATTTTAAAACACAGAATCATAAGCTGTTTTTATTATCCTTTACATTTAGAAAAAAATAATTTTTATAATTTCTAACTCTGTAAAACTCTTTCCATTAAAAAACTAATTTATAAAATTTCTAACTCTTGAAGACATGTAGTTGTCAAGTAACTCACAATCCAGGTTGACTTTTTTCTTTTAGTTAAACTTAATAGAACCCAGAAGTCAGATAAAATACTGACTATGCAATACCTTTGCATCTGGAAGGTTATCATTTGGTATATACTGTAAAAGTACATTTGTGATCACACAGTTTCCTTTGAACTCTGTTATTAAAACCTATTTATCTTTGGGCAGACAGTTTCACAAAGTAATGTTTTACTGATCCATGAGACTGTGGGCCTAACATATTCCCACTTATACCTCTGCTCTTTAATAAATTAGACCAGGTGCATTTTTACCCTCTTGACAACACTGATGATACTAATAGTAATGACCTATTTAACAACTTATTGAGTCTTTATTCTGTGTCAGCTATTCTCAGCATACCACATGTATCATTTCACTTCATTCTAACAATAATTTAATTCACCCCAGCACAGAGAGACTTAAGTAATTTACAGAAGCTCATACAGGTGAAGAGATGGAACATGAATTGAACACAGGCACTCTGACACCACACATAATCACAAGACCCTGTGCCACAGTTGTTGGCAGCTGACACAAAATCAGTTACTCCTTGACTCCAATGTCAAAGAAGGAAGACGTAGAAGATGGACTAAATACAGCAAGAGCATTGAGTCTCTAGGATAAGTTTCAGCTTATTATAATAAATAAAATGCATTTACAATTTTAGGCACCTTCAAGAAAAAAGATACACAGGATCATGGATATATATGAAATCAAGAACGCACCAAAAGAATTCTTTAAATAAAGTTGTTGACTTAATACATATTGTATCACAAAATCCTGAAAATAAGAGTTCAGATAGTGTCATCCCCGAAATTTCTGGGGATTTGAGGTTACTCCTTGCACAAACCATGGCCAGCAAATAATACTCAGATGCTTGTGCTGGGGAACACCAGTGCCAGAATTTAGTATCACAGGTCTGCAGGATGCAGCATGTTAATCTTCTAGGCATCGCCAAGCCTAATCTTGGCTTTTCTATTAATTTATATTTTGGGGGGCCGCACTGAGTGGCTTACTTTTGGCTCTGCATTCAGAGAACATTTCTGGCAGGTCTAGATAGAAAAAAAATGGGTGCTAGAATTGAATCCAGCTTGTCATCCTACCTATATGATCAATCACCCTAGACCCTGATGGAGGATTTTAAAAGAGCAAGTTCATTTTTTGTTTGTTTTGTTTTTTGCTAATTTTTTAAGCTTCACTAGACTCTAAAACTTCTTTCTGTGAACAATATTTAGTAGAAATCAAGTATTCAAAGTAAATTTTTTGAATTGCTGGTACTTTGGGCTAATCATAAAGGATGAACTGGCTATTCCAGGATTAAGTAGACCAGAACAGCTGGAACAACTTAATGAAAGTGCAGTTACCAACTTCCATAAAGCAGGATGGATTCTGTAAGTGGCTCATAAAAATACAGTAGGACATTGATTGAAATGATAGAGTACTTGGAATATATATCTAAAGGCATCAATTTTTTTTAAACTGAGGGGACTCCCAAGAGTGCTCAAGGGGCCCAGTTACCACTATCTGGTCCTACTGTGTGTGTGTTTGTGTGTGTGTGTGTGCACAGCTCAGTGTTTGGCCTTCATGATGCAATACTGTGTGGTCAGCTGGGCCTGGGCCACCAGGCCACAGGATCTAAATGGTATAGGGGACAGGGAGGGTCCTTTCTTGGGACCGAACTTGTGAATAACACATGCAAAACATGTGCTCAACACATTTGACTTATTTTCAAGTTTTTAAAATAATTTTAAAGAAATGGAAAAGCAAGGAGAGAATGCAGAGTTTATCATTTGGGCACAATCTAGCACTCATTTTCTTGTCACTAAAACTATGTCTAAGTGTCACTAGAAATCATACTCTTGGGGGGTGATGAATCACTTCACAGCCTCATACCTTCTAGGTAGCTGCATTACCAATGAGCCACCTGCCACATCCTATCAATTGATGTGTATTACTTTAACAACTGTCCATTATGCTGCAGACATTGCCCAATAGGTTACACAATCTTTACAGTTTTGTTATTTCTACCCTATTCATCAATTACTTTGGTAAAACTAGATCTTTGCTAGCTGCATAACATGTCAGGTGATCTTGATTACATTCTATCTCCAACCTTGTTCAACAGTGTAGGTGTAAGAGTCAGAGTCACCATCACACAGTGTCCCAGGTCCCCTGGAGTGTTCAGAGCTAATCGGTATCCCCCTGCAACTGATGGACGATCAAGGAATGGGATCACAGGATGGTCACCAGTAGTAGTTTATCCAAATTAACCCGGATTATTATAATCATGATGGGGCAATAATTACACATAGGAGTGGTTGAACATTAACATCAACAATGAACAGATATAAAAG
The DNA here is from genome assembly GCA_021461705.1 of Cryptotis parvus. Classification (NCBI taxonomy): domain Eukaryota; kingdom Metazoa; phylum Chordata; class Mammalia; order Eulipotyphla; family Soricidae; genus Cryptotis; species Cryptotis parvus. The sequence goes on along the minus strand of JAJIBD010001319.1, from coordinate 376,797 downwards.
GCTCCCTTTAGGAAAAATTCTTTAGGAGATCCATACAAGGACAGAATCCAGTCTTGTGCTTCAGTACTCTACATAACTTCTAGGGGATCTGGCCAAGAATAGAATTCCAACTAGGTATATTGCTTCATATTGCTTTTTGCCTTTCCTTTACTGATAATTAATTTTAAAGAACCACAATAAATTTTATTTTTATAATATTTCTAGGCATTTTGTATCTACACAGTAAGACCTACAGACTTTTATTTATACACTATATTAAGCTGAAAACAGTCTCTCTGGACTCATGGCTGGTTTTTCCTGGGGCACATACTGCTATATATCCTAGACTACAGTCCTCAGGCCAGGTTAGTTTTTCCTAACTCCAACAGGGTCATTATTCAGTTACTTCTTTTGGGGTAATCTCATAGTTCCATGACCAGGATCTAAACTTATTAGACTTTTTATGACCCTTAGCCTGCCCCAGTTTGAAGCTAGGAAAACTTATATCATGTGCCAGGTCCATTCAAGTCTCTCAGAGAGACCCACCTTTTGGGGTGTAGGGAACTAAGTCAATCTAAGGGCAACTGTGGCTTACATCAAGTAAACATAATGACTGTCCAGGAGTAAATATCATTTGGAGTCAATTTTCCTCCATATTGCAAAAACATAGCATTAACTGTCTTCCTGTGTCAAAAAAGGTCACTGCTCTAACTTAAAAATATGCAAAGGCCATAAAGGAAAGAGAAAAGCAATATTTACTTATGTATACAAAATTCAGAGAAGTTTACTTTACAGGTTACTGTGTCTGATTTTTGAGTTATTTGTGATTAACAGATGGGGAGAAGAACACAAAGGAGAAGTTAAAGATAAGCACAGAGAATTGGGGTGGGATTGGGGATGCCCCCCAGGAGCACTATGTATAGTGGGTGTAGCACAATTAACTTTAGCTCCCTGCTGGGAAGAAACAACAACCCAGCGTTCAACCTAGAATGCTTGGCACTATAATCCAAACGAATAACTCTGTTTCCTTGGTACCCTTTATTTATAGAACATCAAGCACTTTGCCCAACACAGGTAAAAGTCAAACAATGTAAACTCTACTTCCATTGAGCCCTTTGGCCATAAGATTGTGAAGAAAGTACCTATAATCTATCATGCCTTCCTTGAGTGACTGCAATTGTCTCACTGAGTAGAGCTCAGCATCCTTCCTTGGAAGGCTTGGAGCAATGTAACAAGACTATTAGATGAAGATGTGGCATGGGGTGATCTTAAAGATTGCTTCTAGTCTGAGCTGTGAATCTGTCCTCCAAAAACAAGTGTTCACTTGGGTGCAAGAGGAATGAAGCATGTTTTACGAGCTTGCTGTTCTAAGGGCAAAACTACTTGGCAGTCTGCGTAATCACTGACTAAATATTTTCAACCTAAACTGTAATATATGTTATGTGTATAATAATATTCTGTTGCTGAAATTAAATTTCTAGAAAAGTTGATTATAATACTATGCACTTTCTTGATGAGTTTTAGTTGAAAAGCCAGGGCTATTTTAAAAGGGATTAGTGGAGCAGTGTCTTAAAAGCATTTATATGACACCTAGTGAAAAGAACTTTGAAAAAAATAAATATATTTCTAAGAGTAATTTCATATTTATTGCACTTAATTTAACAAATTATTGCAGGAAACACATAGACAGCATTTTCTCAGTAAAATTATTATACTTAAATGAACTTTTGACAATGTAGTAATTACAAGGACATGACCACATTTATTCTGCTGATCCAGTAATTACACGCATTAAAGAAATATTTATCCACAAACCATGCAGTATACTTCAAAACAGCATTTATTGCCAAATTACATTTCCTGGATATCTGTGCCCTATTTCCCATTACTAGTAATTTTTAATTTTAAGAGGAAGAGGCAAGTGACAAGAAATTTGAAAAAATACCATATGAATTAATGCTTAGTGATATGAAAAGATTGGAATGCTGATCTTTATACTCAGAGGACTCAGAAAACTAATTGTGAGATATTGGAAATCAGGTGTTTTAGTTAGGAGGGACAATATTTTATTTAAATGTATTTTAGTCCTCAATTTAAAAAACAGTAGACTTTTAAGCTAAATTCACACAGATAAAGGGAGAAAAAATAGCATCATTGACATCAGGTTGAAAATCTCAAATGTAATTTCAGAAACTTTGAAAAAAAATTATAAAAATACTATGTAGTGATTATAATATAGACATAATATTATTTTCCTAAGTCAGTTTCCCTGGAGAGAAGGATGCTGCAGCTGTCCTCAGCCATGAGAGGCTTGTGAATTCTAACGAACTAACACACTGAACTTAACCAAGAAACTGCTTGTTCTCCTCTCTGCCGCCATATTTACTGGCATTCTTTATGCTTACCAAATAATGAAAACATTTGGAATCCTGATATTAAACTTGCTTGCCATCTCTTAGAGAAAGAGCTCCCCAAAGTCTATATCTGAGAATTCCAAAATAGTTGGAGTCCCCAATTCATTCGATATTCAGAGAAAAAATGCAGACTCTAACTTGATTTTCAATTACTTTTATTAAAGAAAAACCAATTATCTTTTCTAGTTCCTTATTCATGTTAAAATGGAAGCAGTGCTACTAAGCTTAGCACTTTGAACTGGAGAGAGTTCAACAGGCACATCCACTGTATGCAGGAGTTCTGGGTTCAATTCCCCCAAACCACACGGGAAAATCTTGTAGCAATCACTAGCATTTGTATTGTGCATCAGATTGTCCAATGCACTCAGACATCTCATCTTATTTGTTTCTGGTGGAACTTTAGTGGGACAAGGCAGAAACCAGACACCATATAAATATGATGGTAAAATGATCGACACACAGTCCACAGAGCAGGCAGGTTTGTTTGTCTTCTGTGAAATTACAGACATGTTAGGAAAAGACATTCTCAAAGTATGTTTTAATTATAAGCTCAATTCATTTCATAAATTACAAAACAGTAATTAAAAATAATCATTACTGGAGGCCAGTGAGATAGTGCAGAAGGTAAAGTGTTTGTCTTATACACAGCGGAACCCAAGTTTGATTCCCAGCACCAGATATATTCTCCCAAGACACACCAGAAGTGGTCTCTGAAGATCAGTTCTTTAGAACCAGGACTTAGCTTTGAGAGCCTTGGAATATAGTCCCCAAAAATGGAAAAAAAAGAGAAAAAAATTTCCCCCTCCCCAAGCCTCTTATTTCTACAAGCACCAGAGCCATGCCCACATTCCATAGTTACCTCTGTATTGACTCACCCATTGCCCTGTTCTTAAATTTCCAGACTAAATCTAAGAAAATGTAAACCCTACAAGTTGAAATTCATGGACCCACTAGTCTCTGAGACAGAAAACTCTGGTATGCCCTTGGGAAGTGGGGCAAGCTGAGTCTCAACCCCAGTGAATACCTGGAGACTGAGTAGTCATACACACAGGCCACTGCTGCTGCCAAGACTACAAACTACCACCTATCTCCACAGCTTCACAAAAAAATCTCTGCAGAGACATCAAATGGCATAAGCCCCAGGCACCCTGGTGTAAGGCTGAGGACTCCTGAGGGCCTTCATATAGTGGGAGCCGGCGGCCTCCCCCTTGCCCACATCCAGAATTCCTGAAAGCCATGCCCAACCCCATAGCCACTGCTGTGGATTCATCATTGGCTCTACTGTTCTGATACTCAAAATTTCTAAGGTGATACAAGCCAAGTAGCTAAAATTTGTGGACACACAGCACACCCTCCCCCAGCTAAAAACTTTGGGAACCCTCAGAATGGGGCAGGCCAAGCCTCCACTCTGCCAAAGCTGGAGCAACTGCACTGCACACGCACACACACACACACACACACACACACACACACACACACACATCACTGTTATCACCACACCAAAGGCCGATGGCTCAATTAAGAATCTCTAAGTCATGGGGCGGGCCATAGCCCAGCTGGTAGGGCATTTGCCTTGCATGCGGCCGGCCCATGTGGGCCCGGGTTCGATCCCTGGCATCCCATATGGTCCCCGAGCACCACCAGGTGTAATTCCTGAGTGCAGAGCCAGGAGTAACCCCTGAGCATTGCGGGTGTGACCCAAAAAGCAAAAAAAAAAAAAAGAATCTCTAAGTCATTCACTAAGAATGTCTGTGGACTCATCCCACAGATTCTAATGTTTAAGGGACATGTTACACATCGCAATTCCATAAAACTGAAATTCCAGTAGGAGCCCACCAAATTAAATGAAACAAGTAACATAGAAGCCAACTAAACAACAAACAAAAACAACACAGAAGGCCCACTAGTGACAAACAACTTAGTAAGTCGTAAGACAAAGACATAACAACCACAAGTTTACATACAATCACTGTCACTGTCTTCCTGCTGTTCATCGATTTACTCCATTTACTCGGGAGTGGGCACCAGTAACATCTCCATACGTCCTGTCACAGGCAAGAGTAGCCCAAAGGCATCTGCAGCTCCAGGGACAGGAAGAGCCTCAAACCATCCTTCAGATCATGGAATTGAGGTCCATAATTGGTACTAGTTTTTGGCATAACAAAACACGGGTAGCTTCTGCCAGGCTCTGCTATGTAGGTGGTATACTCTCAGTAGAAGGCTCTCATCTTGAGCATTTACTGATGAAACTTAGAGATTTTATATTAACAAACAATTCAGAATTTATTCAGAATTAATTACATACAATAATTTTCATAAATTTTCTTTCATTGAAGTATTTTTCATAATTCTTTTAGCCATTTAGTTGTAACAAGCAAATAAAACAGAGTATCATGTGCCTGTTAAAGGCAGGCTTGGGATTGACTGGAAAAATCGGGACAATGGTGGAGGAACAGTCACTCAAGTGTTGGGATTGGACTTGCAACATCAAAATGCCGTGACAACTGGCTTATGAACAACTCTGTAAATCATGGTATTTAAATGTTTTTTGTAAAGATTGATATCACCACATAAACAAATAGAAGTCTAAGTTAAGAAAAAGAAAACATATGGAACCTTAACTGTTATGCATTTTAAGGTACACCAATCATTTTTTAAGCACATACAAAATTTAAGTATTATTGGATTTATCAATACACAGAGTTATTGTATAAGCATGTATTCAATGTAACTACAGCATGAAATGGAGTTTCTGTTTCTGGCATAATCTGAGCTCTATTTTTATTTTTCTGGCTTTTTGTGTCTCACTCAGAGATACTCAGGGGGTTACTCCTGGTTCTGCACTCAGGAATTACTCTGGGCTGTGGTAGGAGAACCACTTGTGATGCTGGGGATCGAACCCACATTGGCTATATGCAAGGAAAATGCCTCAGTATCACGCTAGCCCCCCAAATTTAACATACTATAATTAGAAATCTCCCACTACTGCCACCATTTTCAAATCTTAATTAGAGATGCCCTCAGTATTTCAAACTTAACTACTATATAACTGTTTCTACTGATGATAGTGATTGAAAAATAATACAAATCAAAGCACACTCAATATGTAAATTAATGTAGGTATAGTAGAAATGTAAGTGAAAGATCAATAAAAATTATACTCAGTTGTTTTTTAAATGCTTCCTTTTGACAGTCTGTTTTCTACAAAACATGAGTACCTATGAATAGACAGAGAAAAACAAGCTTTTAAAGTAGGGATACCAGCACATTTAAATGAGTACAAGACAGGGATAGTATGTCTGAGGTCCAGAGTTTGATCCCTGACATTTTAAGTTTCTCTCCACATTAAAGAAAATGATTCTATAGGTTCTTATGGACTATAGATACAAGCACAGCACAAGAATATACAAAGTTGTTACATATAAAAATCAACTGATAATTTTAAAAGCCAAGCATTTAAGGGCTGGAGGCGATAGTCCAGCGGGAAGGCATTTGCCTTGCGAGAGGCGGCCCATGCCGGCCCGGATTTGATCCCCAGCATCCCATATGCTCCCTGAGCACCGCCAGGGAGTGGTTCTTGAGTGCAGAACCAGGAGAAACCCCTGAGCATTGCTGGCTGTGACCCAAAAAGCAAAAAAAAAAAAAAGTCAAGCATTTAAAAGGTGTTTAATGCTATCTTCTTCATGTAAAGAATTATATATTTACTGCTTCTGTTACAGTTTGGCTTCCAAAATGCTCTATGAAAGCTCAATGATAAATGTTTTGCATTGACTTCTACACCAAAACTTTCAATACCTGTCAGAAATCTATTTTTGTGGGGTTTGTGGTTTTAGCAATTAGATTTTCATATCTGGCTATGTTCCAAATATTAGAGTGTCATGTAATGAAAATAATACTTTAAGCAAAGAATTCTGCTTCTGTGCAACTAGATTAAACAGTTGTGGTTCCTATGCAAAAACTCAAAGTGATTCCTTGCTCTCTAAATCATGAATTCTGCATTTCTATCACTTATGTTTATCATCTATCACAAGAAAATAGTTGCACTTAAAATGGAGTAGAATTTTAAGAACAACAATTACAATTACTTAAGCCATCAATTACATTAAAAGCACATACAATTAATACATTGTAAATTTAAAATAAAACTTTGGGAAAATATAGTGCATACACTTTTTTATTGAAATTTAGTGTCAATGCATGTTGATTGGTAAAATTCTAAAGTTAAAAGCAGTTAGACATATTCATTGTATCAAATAGTTCTTAATTGTTGCTTAGAAATTCTGACCCAGTAATCATCAAATTCATAGCCAAAGCTATAGAACAGTGGGTAGCGTGTTTACCTGACACATGGCCTACCACTTCAATTCCTGTCAACCGGTGTGGTCTCCTGAGCCAACCAAAGTGGTTCCTGGGTACAGAATCATAAGCCTGAACACAACTGGGTGTCAACAGCCCTACATCCTTCCAACCCCACCAAAGAAAGTAAAGTAGAATTACTAGAAAGGTAAAGATATTGGGCATTTAAAATAATTTCTCAAAACAAAAGTAACAGATGGTAAGTAATAAAATTGTGGCTAAAATAGCAAATTAAAAAATAGTTTAAGAATAATTGTAGAAATTCTTATCTAGAAGCAATATATTTAAAAATAAATTTCTGAAATATACCAATATTTAAGAACCATTTTTACCTGTATACAAATATACAGGTAAAAAATAGTTCAGTTATATTTGTATACAGGTAAAAAATAGTTCAGTTAACTCTAAATATTAAAATAATAAATAATAAATATAAAATATAAATAATTATTCTTAAAGTTTATAGATTCAATATATAAATCACAATCTTAATAGGCAAATATTATGTTTTAACAAAATAATCTGAAAATTAACATGAAAGAAAGTAATAATTTTGTCTATGCATGTGACTCTGCAGGGACAGTTATAACAGTGAAATAAGAAATCAAGAGAAAGATACAAATTATTTTTTCAGTTAAGTAGGGAGTTAAAAGTATCAAAAACTAATGATTGGCAAGAATTGAATTAATTTTATAAAAGTATATCTAGGTACTTTCCATCAACTGACCTTTATAAACTATAGTTTTCATTCACTAACAATGGTTCTAGATAATTATAAGAATAACAGAAACAGAAACAAAAAATATTCATATAGGCTTAGACCACAAGAAAAGAATTGCAGACATGTTTAGAACAGTTATCTCAAAGCTAGAATATAAGCAGCTCATTCTTGTGGCATCAGGATCAGAAGGGTTTGGAGACTCAGGGAAATAAGGCAATCACCACTGCAGGGAGGACCAATCCTCTCCAGACACTGTGCATTTATTCACCACTCCACAACTCATTGTAAACATGCAAAATATTTTATGGACTTCCTGGGTGGTGCGAGCAACATCAAGAGAAAGACCCCTGCTCATCTCCAGGTACCTAGATAAAATGCTTAGGTGAGAGTGAACATCTACTTTTCATAGAAGTGAAAACCAGAATTTTGACTGGAACTGTGACCTCAGGACCTGCACCAATGCATTGCTTCCCCCATCCAGGCAAAATAGTGGGCTCAGTGGCAGAGGGAGGCACAGCTTCCAGATTACCATGGCATCATGGGGAAACTATGCAGATCCCCACCACGAGAAATAACAAAGGGCCCTAAAGCCTCCACAAGGAAGACCAATATACATAATCTCTCTGATGAAGAATTCCTAAATGAATGGTGAGGTTATTTAATGTTCTCAAACAAACAGTGGAATGAACATCCAATAAAATACAGGAAGATATGAAAAAAAAACAGTGGGGCCAACAGCCTATAACATACAGGAAGAAATGGTAGCAGAAATAGAAAACTACAAACCAAAGTGTCATGAATGAAAAATTGGTAGATGAAATGAAAGAACTCAATGGGTGCCCTCAACATAGAATGACAATAGGCAAAGGCCAAATTAGTAAGCTTCAGATGAGCTGCAGAAAGCACTTACGCAACAACAGAAAATGGAAAAAGTCCTCAAAATAACTCAAAAGCAGGCTAGAGAACTTTGGAATTAATTCAAGAGAAACATCATAAGAATCATCAGAGTCCTAGAGAGATAGGGGAGGCAATCTCAGTGAGGTAGGAACAGTTAAAAACATCATTGCTGGTCATTTTGAACTCTCACACCGGCCTGACTACACCTCAGGTAACCTCCCTAGGGTGTGCGGCTGGCCGGGTGGGCGCCTGGAGTTGTGGTAGAACCCCAGGTCTCGGCAGAAGGTGGAACTACAACCCCCAGAAGTCGAGGGTGGAACCGGAGTAAAAGGTCATTTTGAACTCTCACACCGGCCTGACTCTGCCTCAGGCAGCCTCCCTGGGGTGTGCAGCTGGCCGGGGCGGGCACCTGGGGTCGTGGTAGAGCCCCAGGTCTCGGCAGAAGGTGGAACTACAACCCCCAGAAGTCCGAGCGGAACCTGAAGTAAATGGACATTTTGAACTCTCACACCGGCCAGACTCCGCCTCAGGTAACCTCCCTGGGGTGTGAAGCTGGCTGGGCAGGTGCCTGGGGTCGTGGTAGAGCCCTAGGTCTTGGCAGAAGGTGGAACTACAACCCCCCAGAAGTCCGAGCGGAACCGGAAGTAAGCGGTCATTTTGAACTCTCACACCGGCCTGACTCCGCCTCAGGTAACCTCCCTGGGGTGTGCAGCTGGCCTGGCGGGCAGCCGCTTGCGGCTGCTTATTAATAGAAAAACTAGGAAATTCAACACAAAAGGGAAGGTAATACCCTCAAGAAAAAGAAACAGTACACCAGAGGAATCTATCGCTGAACACCACAACACCATGGGGGGGGAAACAACGCGAGATCCTCAGATCGAAGAACAGATGAAGAAATTGACCCTGAAGACTCAAAAAAGAATACAGATGTGCATGATCTCTCTGACAATAAAATTAGAGAAAAAATTGGTAGGATGTTTAAGGAGCTCAACGAAAAAATGGAGCAGATGTCCAATAAAATACAGGAGAACATAAACTAAGCAGTTGAAAGGGCAGTCAATAAACTCTGGGAGGAAATGAGAGCAGAAATGAGAACCATGCAAATATAAATATCACCGCTTAAAAAATCAGTAGATGAAAGGAAAAAACACAATGGGGGCTCTCAACAGTAGGATGACAGAGGCGGAAGAGAGAATCAGTGAGACTGAAGATGAGCTGCAGAAAGCACTCAGAGATCTACATAAGATGGAAAAAAGACCGGAAATGGATCAGCAACAGAACAGAGAACAATGGGATGAAGCCAGGCAGAACAACATAAGAATCATCGGAGTCCCAGAGGGACAGGAAAGTAACCCCAAGGAAATTAAAACAGTTAAAAACATCCTGGCTGAAAAAGTTCCCGAGGGTAAAGGACGAAGGCATCCAGATCCATGAAGCCTGACACTTACCAGCAAGAGACCCCAATAGAAAGACCCCAAGATACATCCTAGTCAAAGTAATGGATGCCATAGACAGAGACATAGTCCTTCAGGCAGCAAGATCAAAGAAGGAAATTGTATACAAAGAAGCATCCATTCGACTTTCAGCAGACTTCTCAGAAGACACCCTCCAAGCCCGAAGGCAGTGGTGGGATATAGTAAAAAAAACTTAATGAAATGAATACCTCAGCAAGAATTCTTTAATCGGCTAAACTCTCACTCAGGTTTGAAGGACAGGTATACAATTTCTTGGATAAACAACAGCTTAGGAACTTTGTAAAAGCAAAACCAACCTTAAAAGAAGGACTGAAAGATCTACTATAAGACGAGACATAACCCAAAAGAGCAACCAACTTATTCAGAAAGATGGCACAAAATCCCATGACAATAATCTCTCTCAATGTCAATGGTCTAAATGCACCAGGTAAGAGACACAGAGTGGCACAATGGATCAAAAAATTGAATCTGACATTCTGCTGCCTTCAAGAAACACACATGAACAATCGGAGCAAAGACAGGCCCAAAATAAAAGGCTGGAAAACAATCCTTCATTCAAACAACCCATCCAAAAGGCTGGGGTAGCCATACTGGTATCTGACAACATAGACTTCAGGCTGAAGAAGGTCAGAAGGGACAGTGAAGGTCACTTCTTAATAGTCAAGGGATGCATATATCCAATGAGAGGGAAGTCCAATGTGGAAAATGGCGGCGCCCATGGAGTGGGTGGGGGGTCGTCTGGCTTGACACCCACCCTGGAGCAGTTTCTTCCTCAATCCGGCCCAGGTATGCTGGTCCAGAGACTCTCAGACATGGGGCAGAGCGGTTCCTTGCTCTCCCTGTGCCCAGCCGTTCATGAGGCAGTCGGGAGGCATGGTGGGTTCCAGCCTTGGCCCACAACCCGGCAGAAACTCACAACAAGCCAGACGACCCCCACCCACTCCATGGGCGCCGCCATTTTCCACATTGGACTTCCCTCTCATCAGAACTCCACCCAGCCGACCAGCCCATCACAGCCCGGCTCGCGCGGCCGCCTGCGCGGCTGCGCGGTTCATCAATAATGGCTTTATTTGGAGGTGTTTATAGAGTATGCCTCCCATGACGGCAAGCCTAGCAAGCTGCTCGTGTTGTATTTGATATGCCAAATGCCAGTAACAATTATATTAGATCATTCTCATGACCTAATATAATGGTTTGAGGCTCTTTAAGTTCCTGTACCAAGCCGATGCCCTTGGCTCTACAGCATGTGACAGGACATATTGAGATATTACTGGTGCCCGCTCTAGCAAATAGATGATTAACGGGAAGATCGTGATCGATCGTGGCATATATCAGGAAGAAATCACGCTATTAAACATATATGCACCCAACAAGGGGCCAGCAAAATACCTAAAACAACTACTAAAAAGACTTCAAAAAAAGACATTGACAGCAATACAATTGTAGTTGGAGACTTCAACACTGCTCTATCAACCCTGGATAGATCAACAAGATTGAAACTTACCAAGGAAATACTGGCCCTAAAAGAAGAGAGATGGAAGAAAGAGGGCTGGTAGACATATATAGGGCATTCCATCCCCAAAAAAGCTGAATACACTTTCTTCTCCAGTACACATGGAACATACTCCAAAATAGATCACATGCTGAGCCATAAATCATACCTCCATAAAATCAAGAAGATAGAAATTGTGCCAAATATTTTTTTCAGACCATGAGGCACTGAAAATAGAAGTTAATTGTACACAAAAAACGGAAACCAATACCAAGTACCTGGAAACTAAACAGCTCACTGCTGAACAACCAGCAAGTCATAAAAGAAATCAAAGAGGAAATCCAAAGATTCCTGGAAACAAATGGGACTGAAGACACGAATTACCAGAACTTGTGGGATACAGCAAAAGCAGTGTTAAGAGGCAAGTTCATAGCTCTTTAAGCATTCATCAGAAAAGAAGAAAAGGCCATCATAAACAGTCTGATTTCACAACTTAAGATCTTAGAGAGTGATCAACAAAAAGGAGCCCAACCCAAGCAGAAAGAAAGAAATAATAAAACTTAGAGCAGAAATCAATGAGATGGAATGTCAAAAACAATCCAGAAGATCAACGAAACCAAAAGCTGGTTCTTTGAAAAAATAAACAAGATTGACAAACCACTTGCAAGACTTGTAAGAAAAGGAAAAAGAGAGAACCCAAATAAATAGAGTCAGAAATGAAAACGGGGACATCACAACAGAAACCACAGAAATTCAAAAGATCATCAGAGATTACTATGAGAGCCTGTACGCCACAAAACAAGAGAACCTAGAAGAAATGGACAAATTCCTGAATTCCTATAGCTTCCCAAGTCTGCAACAAGAAGATTTGGAATACCTCAACAAACCTATCTTCATCGAGGAAATAGAATCGGTAATCAAAAATCTCCCAAAAACACAAAAGCCCAGGTCCAGATGGATTCACCAGTGAATTCTACAAAACCTTTAAAGAGGACCTACTCCCAATTCTTTTTTAAGCTCTTCCAGCGAATTGAAGAAACAGAAACACTCCCAAATAGCTTTTACAAGGCACATATCACCCTGATACCCAAAGCAGACAAAGATGCCACAAAAAAGGAAAACTACAGACCAATCTCCCTGATGAATACAGATGCTAAGATCTTCAACAAAATACTTGCAAATAGAATCCAAAGAGTCATCAAAAAGATTATACACCATGACTAAGTGGGATTCATCCTGGGAATGCAAGGATGGTTCAACATCCGCAAGTCAATCAACATAATACATCATATCAACAAAAAGAAAAATAAAAACCATATGATCATATCAATAGATGCAGAGAAGGCATTTGACAAGTTTCAACACCCGTTCATGATGAAAGCTCTCCGTAAAATGGGGATTGAAGTAACTTTTTCAAGATAATCCAGGCCATCTACTACAAGCCCACAGCGAGCATCATTCTCAATGGGGGAAAAAACTTATGCATGTATTTGATCTCTCCAGTATAGATATATTATAAATCTATATTTGATAGATCTAGTATAGATAACACTTCAGTATTATTTTGACAAAATTGTAGAGCCCTCAGTGACAAATCCTGCCAGTTAGTTTTAGACAAGTGAAATTTTAGAAAATAAATTTTATTTTTTTGGTGATACAATACTCAGGTCTGTAAAGAATTATAAAAATGTTTTGTTTTTAGCAATATCTACTCTCTAAGTTTAATTGTTGGATCTACCAGTTAATTCCTTTGATTACTATAAAGATCTTACCAACTTTTACTAAATATTTAAAAAGAAATAATTTCATATTTTATTAAAATATTTATTGGTGCTTTATGTTTATATATGTCCCTTGGATAATAAAGAAAACAAAAAACATGTTTCTTCATTTTTGCAATCACACAATTCACACTTAACTTTATTCACTTATCTGGAATATGACCAATGATGTTTAATGTCATGCTTTTCTAGTTATAAAAGGGAATATTTTATCTACTGCCAAGTAACTTTGAACCCACAATTATGCTAGTTTTTTATTAAACTTTTTTACAAATATATCTGGCTATATTCTGTATTCTCATTTTATAATCATTGGCTGAGCTGTGCCACTGGCCCCATGTGGAGTAGCCCATGGATTTCCAGAGAGTGGTAAATGGCTCAGCCAGCTCCTGGTCAAGTCCAACATATCTCCTAGGGTTTGCTCATGTGGGTGTGTGTATGGGGGGCATATTTGCTGGACTTGGAGCAGGAATTTGGGCTCTTCCCATTCCTCTATGTCCATGTCAGCAAGCGTAGAAACACTCACCTACGTGGAGGTGGAGGAATGGGAGGAGGAGCCCAAATCCCATCAGTGGACAAGTGGAGATAAGTTCCCTGGCCGCACTACAGTCTTAGACAATAATGGAGGTTAGGACCAGGTCCTTCCCAGGATCTTCCACATTTATACACAGTGTACAGTTCTAGGTGGGTTCTCACCCTGTCCCATAATCCCAGTGATTCTAGCAAGAAGCCAGAGGAACCCCCTACAACATCAGGGCAGTCATTCTCAACATATGGAATCCACAACTCCTCAGAGCTCCACCCAAAGAGAAAAGCCGATCTCTCACCATTGTGGTTCATCGGTAAATGCATGAGATGAGAGCCTACTACTTAGAGTGTACTACCCACACGGCAGAGCCAGGCAAGCTACCTGTGTTGTATTTGATATGCCAAAAACCAGTAACAATTATAATTATAGACCTCATTCACATGACCTGAAGAAATGGTTTGAGGCTCTTCATGCTCCTGGAGTAAACAGATGCCCTTGGGCTATACTAGCTCATGACAGGACGTATGTAGATGTTACAGGTGCCCACTTGAGTAAATAGATGAACAACGGGAAGACAAGTGTCAAGTGATACAAGTGATTATCATTGGGAACACATATTTATTTAGAGTCAGGAAGAATATGCTCTTGATTTACCAGGACAAAATTATGCAACAGTCAATAGATCAAGAAGATCAATTTAGGTGAAAAAAAAAGAAGAACTTGCCATAGAGGCAGGCTAGGGGATGGGACATTCCCTCCCATAGGGAGGGAATCCGTACATTGGTGGTGGGAAATGGGCACTGGTGGAGGGATGGGTGCTGGAACACTGTATGACCGAAATCCAAACATGAACATTTTTGTAATTGTATATCTCACGGTGGTATAATAAAATATTTTTTAACAAAAAAAAATTATGCAACAAAAAATGTTGTATCTGACAATAAAACTCATTTAATCAGGTTAAAAGTACACTTTAATTTTTAACTTTTGGGCCACAAATGGCTGTGTTTAGAGCCTACTTCTGGTTCTAAGCTCATATGTTCCTCCTAGTGAGATCTAATGATCATATGAGGTGCCAGAGATAGAACCTGGTTTATCTTCACTCAAGGCAATAACCTCACCTTCTGTACTATCTCTCCAGACTAGGAGGAATGCACTTAAAAGGTAAAAATATGAGTTTATTTTTTGTGCAAACATAAACAGAGTCCTGAGGGCAGACTAGAGACAGAACAGGCAATAAGGGGCTTGTGTTGCACAGTTTGGTCCTCTTTGATCCTGAGCATCACATATGTATCCCCAAGTACAGCCCAAGAATAAGCCATCAACAAGAATGACTATGGCCCAAAAAAAAAAAAAATCAAAAAGCCCTCCCAGCGAAAATCTTGGGTACAGAACAGGTTATGAAATATCTATTCATGGGTTTCAGCAGGGTGATACCATTTCACTGAAACTCTTGAGTGCCACCCTTGAGAAAGTCATGTGACAATTTGAATGGGAAGGAATGGGAATGAAGATAGACAGTAAACAACTACACCACAAACTTCGCTGATGACATCATTTAATTACATCAAACATTAACCAAGCAGCCCAAATGCTGGCTGTCTTTGACCAAGAATATGGAAAGTCAAGTCTACAGATGAACCTCAACAAAACAATGCTCATGAAAAATGAACTAGTTCCAGAGGCCCCATTCACTCTCAATGGAAGAAACATCTCTGAATGCAGCAGTTATGTGTAACTAGGTCAAGAACTCAACATGATGAATGACCTTAAACCTGAGTTGCACAGGAGGAAGAGAGCAGCATGGAACACATTCAAGAGCATCGAAGAAAATAGATCAAAGGTCAAAGGACCTCTAGCTCTGGGCACATCTCTTCAAATCCACTGTTCTCCCTGAATTAACATCCACCTCAGAGACCTGGGCCCCACAAAAACAGGATGAGAACCCTATTTTGGTCTCCCAAAGAAGAATCAAAAGAGCTATGTTTGGAATATCATGCCTCGCTCAAGTGAGAGAAGGAATCTGGAGTTCCAACCTCTGTCAATGATCCAGAGTCAGGGACGCTGTCTCGTTTGCCAAGGTGTTGAAAATCAGATGGGCTGGACATGTAATGCGATTTGGAATCAACCTCTGGACTAGAGCCATTACCAACTGGGTCCCACGGGACATCAAAAGATCACATGGCCGCCCACCTACAAGATGATCAGATTTCTTTGTCAAGACCCAGAACGAATGGTTTGAGGTTCTTTGTATTCCTGGAGCAAGCAGATGCCATTGGGCTGTATTGGCATGTGATATGGTCAAATGGAAACATTACTGGCACCCGTTCAAGCAAATTTATGAATAACAGGATGTCAAGGAATCAAGTGATCTATTCATGGCAGGTCTTAAATACAAGCAAATTTAGGCATGTTGCAATGGAAAGAACTCAGGAATATTCAATGGTTCTGGTAGTAAGACTTATTGTATTTAATCTACACAATGGAATACTATGCAGCTGTCAGGAAAAATGAAGTTATGAAATTTGCCTATAAATGGATGGACATGGAAAGAATCATGTTGAGTGAAATTAGTCAGAGGGAAAGAGAGAGACATAGAATGACTGCATTTATTTGCATGACATAAATATATCAGGTGATCTTACCGAAAGTGGAAATTACCACGAGTGTGTGGAAGTCAGAGGTTAGGTAAGATAGAAAAGGGAACATGTGTGAATAAATGTCAAAAGGTCTGATACCAACATAGAACTGATCATTAAATACAGGCAAAAAATGCAAATGATGGCTTCTAAGTGTATGTAGCGCAACCCACAATGTGTAGGAGAAGGAAGAGAGAGGGAGAGAGAGGAGATAAAGAACCTGCCATTTAGGCAGGACGTGGGAGGGGGAGGGAATTGGGGACATGGGTGGTGGGTGATGGGCACTGGTGGAGGGCGGGTGCTGGAACACTGTGTGACCGAAACCTCCAAACATGAACAAAGTTGTAATTGTATATCTCACAGTGGTATAATAAAATGTTTAAAAAAAAACTTATTGTATTTAGTATTCTTGCCCTTGAACCTCTAAAATAAGACCTTTAGTATTATTTATAAGAACTGCTAGAAATTAAAGTTTAGGTTTTGTATACTTAAGTGTCAGAGAACGCTGGGTTCCCCGAAAAAATCTTATACCAGGACAGGTATCCCCTTCTGCCCCAGGGAACTGGCAGTCGTTGGACAGAGAAAACTCACAAATCCAGCAAAACTTGAAAGAACTTTACTCTCACAGGTTCTTGTATACACAATTACAGGAAACCCCCCAGCTCCCAAATCTACATGTGTAGTTTTAGATCCTAGGTCAAGATGCTGTTACCACATGCATAGGCCAGACAGGGCACAGTACAGAGAAGGAGAACAGAGGCAGAAAGAGAGCGAGCAGGCAGGGAGCAAGAGAGCAGGCTGAGAGAGAGCAGAGAGAGAGAAGTACTATTTTTTATATCACTTTAGCCCTGACCCAGTACATATCAATGGATATACAGTCAAGGACAATTCTTTCAGGTTTGCTTCTCACATAACCTCACCTGGTCCCACTGAAATGTGAATATCGCTGAAGCCCAAGGTCTGTCCTTGACGTTTTTGTGCAGGCCCTATGCAGACTGGGAAGGGCATCTGAGATTAACTGAATCTCAGAATTATTATAAAAAGCATGTATCTGTACCATAGATATTCTACAGTCAGGTATCTATTTCTTGAAGCCTTCACAAGACCATTGTCTTTACTTCACATTTTTTCTATGTATTAATTAGTCTTAAGACTTATTAGAGAGCCTTGCTTGCTTGCTAGGAGGCAAACAGCATTTCTAATTTATTTATTATTTATTATTTGATTTATTTATATTATACTTAGAGATGAATGTAACCAGATAAAAATACTGGTAAAATTTCTCTAGTCCCACGATGATTGTGGTAGCATGAGAGAAAATATTTATACCAACTAACACAGAATACATGGTAAGATATTCCGCCACATAGAGTCATAGATCCAAACTGTTTTCCTGCCTCTATTTACAAAGTGGCTTGCATGAGATAACTTCAGGAAAGATGCAGAGGCTCTGGAGAGCCGTTTACTCCAACACTAAAGGTATTATATTTAAAGTGCATCAATAGATAATCCTTGAGATTTTTATGATCATGATGTAGAGATGTTAAAAAATATTGTGGATGTAAAAAGAAATATCACTGGTGGTCCTGACTAAAATACCAATGCAGATCTTCTATACTTTAACTCTGAACCATTTAACAATTTATTAAACTATAAAAGAAAATAGCAATATAAATGATTTTTATTCATTGAAATAATACAGATTATGCCCAGTAAAATACAACTGATTCTTGCCCTGTGAATATTGATCAGTTTTACATCAATTTGTAAATCCACTTTACTCTTCCCTATTGCCTCCTTTTCTTCCCATCCCCCAACACCAACACACACATACACACATAAATGTTCGCGACGTGTGCAGAGGCATTCCTGTGAGTGTGTGCATGCTTGAAAATATAGAGAACAGTATCTATAACATGTGTTCCTTGAAGTCTCATTGGAGAGAGAATCTTACAAATTCTCTCATATTTTTCCTAAATTATTATAGACCAGTTATTAGAGATAATTAAATTAAGCAGATTATATATTCTATTATACTGTATTATATGTTATATAATATATAGTGTAGGAAGCATAGAGACAGACATGGGGCAGAGCTGCTACTTGCTCTCCTTGTGCCCAACCGCTCACGAGGCGCCCAGGAGGGATGGCAGGTTCTAGCCCTGGCCCACCACCTCAGCAGAGCCTTGCAACAAGCCAGATGACCCCCACTCCATGAGGGTCTCCATTTTCCACATCTGGCCTTCTCTCTCATCAGAACTCCACCCAGTAGACCAACCTATCACAGCCCAGCTCAGCGGCGGCAAAGCAGCAGCGCAGTTCATCAATAAATGCTGGACATAGAGATGACTACAAGAGTATGCTACCTGCACGGCAGAGCCTGGCAAGCTACCCGTGTCGTATATGATATGCCAAATACCAGTAACAATTATAGACCTGATTCCGAATGGATTGAGGCTCTTTATGTTCCTGGAGCAAGCTGATGCCCTTGGGCTCTTCTAGCATGAGACAGGACATATGGAGATGTTACTGGGGCCCGCTTGAGCAAATCGATGATGAACGGGAAGACAGTGATACAGTGATACAGTAGGAAGCATAAGAAAAGTGGCATATACTAGAGGTTGAAATAGAATGTTTAACCTCTATAGCAGGCGAAAATAGAACCTACTCCAAACATTAGAAGGGCAAAATAGTAGGTGCATACAACAAATAGTATAAGACTAGAGAAGATAGGCAGGATCAGAGAATGTTTTTATGCAATAAATATATATTAAGTTTTATTTCTATTTTTTTATTTTGCCACACCAGCTGTACTGAGGACTTATTCCTGGCTCTATGCACAGTGATCACTCCTGAGACTTTTCAGGGGGACCATATGCATTGCCAGGATCAAATTATAATTGGTTGAACACAATAAAAGGGAAAATGTAGATACAGGCAAATGAAGTCTATTTGAGTTGTAACTTTTACTTTAAAAGTTTTGGCATTAGTGGTAAATACAAATGTATTGATTACAGCTAGATTTTATAAGCAGAGAAAGTTCACACTTAATTTTTTCCTGTTTTGACAGTTTTGATATTCATTCATATAGATATTTTTTAAAAACAAAATCCACTGGAAGATAAGGATTATATGCATATATACATTCATATTTATATGTATGGATATAAGTGCATATATATAATTTATTCCTAGATGTGTGTTTGATTTATTGATAGAGGTTTGCATGAAAGTGAAAGAAGATGGAAGAAACTGGCAAAGTATTATAATAGGCATTAGGTACTGGGGGTGAATGTTTAAAGAACAGTGATTAAGGCAGAGTTCTAGGTTTTTACTCTCCCATCAACCAGCAGAAGAAAATACATGGCTACTTACCAGAATGCATCAGAATGCTGTGGATTGTTTTACTACTTTCTGATGTACATCTATGTGTGAGTGGACAAAAAACGGTGCTGGGTGAGGGTAAGGTGTTGATATTACAGGGATTTCCCATTAGTCACATAGAAGTAAAACAGACAACAGCTTTGTATAATTGAGGGAGGTGGGATTGGAAAAAGTCTGACTCATGAGCACAGCATTAGCCAACCCAAAGGAGCTGGAAATAGAATTGCAGCTGCCAGATCCACACACCTTCAACTTTCAAGTCATTATTGAAAATAATAGAACAAATATTTAAAAAAGTACTTGTGAAATGCCAATATGAAGATTTCCCCTTTTCTATTCAGGGGTGTCTGTAAAAATTCTAATCTCTTAATGTCTGTGTCAGAGAGTAACTTGACTTTTTTTAGTGTTTTCTAGATATGTAAAAAACAAATTAAAATATGACCACACAACAAGCATCAAGGCTAGAATGTCTACATTTGTCTAGAGGTGGATGGTAAAGAGACTAAGAGATATATTATTTTAATTTACATGTTTTATGTTTTGAGTATTTAAAAATCATTTTACTACAAAATTGAATAAAGCTAACAATGTTTAAAAATTACCTTTGGGCTTCAGAAATACTCTAGTAATAGCGTAGTAAAATTTAGGTTTTGGGTATCATGACTTTCAACAGTGGTACTGAATGGTCCCCAAGTCAGCACTCTCTTTGGCTCTGGTAGCCTTGATCCCTGCTGCTATAATTTATATATATGCAGCCCCAGTTTGACATGCACCCCTGATTCCTTAACAGAGAAAGAAGATAAAAGCTACCTTTTTTAATAGAGAACTGTGGCAGAAATCACATTTATTATGTAATGTTAGATATTCCTAGAGATAGAATATGCTAATATTTCTTCCCGATAGGTGGTTTGAGATGTGTATACATAATCTAAGTAGTAATACTGTCAAACATATTTAACTAGATTCCAATCATATAGAAATAATTAAATAGAACCGAATTAAGAGTCATTAGGTCTATGGGTCGGAGCAATAGTCCAACAGGTAGGGCGCTTGCCTAGCATGCAGCCCATCCAGGTTCGATCTCCGGCATCCTATATGGTCCCCATGCAGTGCCAGGAGTAATTCCTGAGCACAGAGCCAGGAGTAGCCCTGAGCATCGCTGGGTGTGACCCCCCCAAAAAAAAAAGCCAAAAAAAAAGAGTCATTAGGTCTAGAGTCTTACAATATCAATGCTGTTGGGTCAAAGAGTTATGAAAAAAGGGCAGGGAACTTGCCTTTACCAAGACCACCCAGAGTAGTTTTATGGCAACTCAAATTGTGCCCAAATTTTGGCCAAGACTGATACCTGAGCACAGAGCCAGAAGTAAACCCTGAGCCCCACTGTGTGTGACCCCTAAACAAAAACAAACGTAAAATGTTATTACTAACAAATTTCAAAAAATGATGGGGAACAAATCAATGCAAAATGTGACCTTTAATTACATCTTGGGATAAAACAGAAAAATAATATTAAAACTACAAAGAAACAAAATTTTCTAAACCAATGGGAAAATCATTATATAGATAGCATATTATAAAATGTATATGGATCAATGGCAAGTTTCATGAAGATGTTAAAGTATCAGGTTATTAGAATAGTGTATTTTTTGATAACTGATACACAGTAAAGTGAAAATTCCAGGTTCAATAAATATTAATAATGGGAGAATTGAACTATCATATATCCTTTAAGTTTCATATCTATTATACTACTTACAAATTTTTAATTAAGGCTGAAAGTCCATTTTGGGTGGATGCAATCATTATTTTCAAGTAAAAAAATTGTGTCATTTAATTTTGTATTTTGGTAGTGTTTGTCTCGACAAAAAACTAAGTTTGATGCTCTTTTTAAAAGATTGTGAAATAGAGAGAAAAATCCAGATCAGTTTCATATTTCTGGGCCCCAGTGCCAGAGGTCAGATGCTTTTCAGCAAGAAGGCACTGTTGAACAAATATCATTATTACTACTTTTTCCTTTTCTCCCACAGTCCAGTTTATTCTTAAACTCCTGACGGCCCGAAATTACTGCCCTCAAAGAAAGAAAAAATAGGTTCCATTTCTCTCTCTTACTAATTACTTGTCTGTTGCAGGACTAAGAACCTCTGAATCTGCCCCTGGATTGCCTCCCTGCAGGTCACTTCGTAGATAGGGGGTCATTTAAAAGTGGCAGTTTATCTGATCATGTATTCTGTACTGACTGGTATAAATATTCTCTCATGCTACCACAATCATTGTGGGACTAACTAGATCTTACCAGCATATTTGCCTGGCCACGTTGGATCTCTAAATAATTAGTCCAGAGAGAAATGCTGTTTGTCTCCAAGCAAGCAAGCATGGATCCCTGATAACTCAAAGACAGCTAAAATACAAAACTACCATGAAGTAGAGGAGACTCTTGTGATGGCTTGGAGAAATATTTAACTGGCATTAGTATAGTCTTTAGTACAGAGGCATGCCATCTCAGAAACCCCCTTTTTCTACCCTATAAAGGCATTTCCAGGCAGATATTGGCTCAAGACATTAGGTGAGATGCTGGGAGAAATTACCTGAGGACATTTGACCCTCCCTGCCAGGGAAAGTTACATTTAGCTTATAGTTCCTCCCAGCTCTGCTAGGAGGCTTTGAATTAGCTTTGGGTTCTTGTAAACAGCCAGAAGGCCTCCTGAAGTGCTACATTTCTATAGAACTGTTTTCCTGTTTTCATCTCTAGATAGCTCGGCCCATTCTGGGAAGTTTGGCCGGATTTCTAGTTAAAAAATAAGCCGCAGGAAGAAAGTCCCTCTTTTGCCATTTTGGCTTCCCTTGGTGTTTTGCTTCTCTGTCCTCTCCATTCTCTATTGGGCCTCAACACGTGGTGGCAGCCATCTTCACCTACACGTGGCTGGGGCCTAGCTGGGAACCCAGAGTCTGAAGGTTTCCCCTGCTCTTGGATTATATATCGGAACCTATGTTAATAAAGCCCTTTTTAAAACTGCATTGAATTCTGAGTTTTCATCCATTCCCGCCAGCTTTGGAGGTAGAAGGGAACTCACTTCCCTGCACTGTTGGGGGACCCCAGCGTCCTCCCTGACACTTGTCCATTATTTTTACTTAAAAAATACAATTTTTTCAAACCTTCTTTTACATAACAATCTTTTTTTTTCTCTGAACAGTGTCATCATTTCCTTCTGGAATCCTTGATAGCATTTTTCCTTAAGTACTCAACTTAAAGTTTCCTAGTGAGTTTACTCACCGAAATATCAAACAACTCTACTTTTCCCAGTCTAAACTTCACTGTGTCTACCTAATTGATTTCTCAAAAGTAGCTAACAGTCACATAACCTCTCGTGTCCACCCTGCAGTTATTATTGTGTTATCCTTGCAGGCCTTCCCTAGGGGGCTGCTCCACCGCTGGTAACATTAGACCTCTCCATTCTCCTTCCTAAGGATTTGCTGTTCAGAGCCACTGGTGCTGCAGACATCAGCAGTGTGCAGACCACTGGCAGAATGCTGTGGTATTGCTTTATTTTTGCTGTTGTAAAAATTCTACTATAAATCTAATATCTGATGTATGTGCAATTGTTTCTTCTTTTTAATTTTCAGCTAGCATGTTAAAATCTAGTATGAATGTTTCACTCCTTTCTATGTTTTTGTCTTCACTTTTTTAGGACATATTTGAAGCAGTTTCTTATCATTCAAAGCATCAGGAACACCTGTGATTTTCCAAAGTTCTTCTCACTTCTCTTCATATTTGTTTTTCCTCTCAGATGATTCAACCATAAACTTCACAGAATTTTATAGTTCAAGATACAACATTGATCTGGGTGTCAAGTCAAATAGCATTTTTAGGTAAATTTTGAAGGAAAGTTTGAAGTTGTTAGTTTATGGTTAGCAAGTTATTTAAGTAAAACAGAGAATTGGGCCTATTCAAAAACAAAGGCTACACCAACTGAGCAGGTGAAACTAGAGAGGTCTTATGTAAAACCCCTACTTTCCTGGACTCACTTTCTGCTAATTTAGCCTTAATCTCAAGAGAGGAAAAAGTACATTGATCACCTCTATAATTCCACTGGACACTGAGAACATCATCCCAGCACTGATGAATGTGCTGCTGGCTGAAGTAAGCTTGTCAGTAGTAAATGGCTACGATAAGATGACAATAGTAGCATCATAGGCTGAAGAAATTCTTTGGGCAATGACAACTATCATTGCCCAAAAGACAACTTGATTTAAAGAAATTGTGTGTTATTGGCAACAGATCATGATTTTGACCGGAAACAATTTCTGCCTTGATTTTGTTTCTCTAAACCTGAATAACAGCAGTTATTAAATAACCCTTGCAGATATCACTGAGATTCCTTCAGTTGGTGCGCATTAATGGAAATATCACAATGAAAGAGTAGAGGAGAAAACAAGGATCTACATTCCATATACTAGAAGAAAGAGTGTCTTTCCAGAGCATATACCAATCTCTGAAAAAAATTACATGGAGAGAATTAGAATTTAGACAGTTGCTACATACGAGATGAAAGAGTTGTGAGAGAAACACTATAATTCTCTCCAACTCCCATTTTGTTGTAACTGCAAGTTGTGGTACCCTTGCTATAAGTGCCTAACTCTATGGTGTCTGAACTTATATTTCATTCTATACAAATTATTGTATACAAACCTTCATGTA
Organism: Cryptotis parvus; assembly: GCA_021461705.1. NCBI lineage: Eukaryota > Metazoa > Chordata > Mammalia > Eulipotyphla > Soricidae > Cryptotis > Cryptotis parvus. Next base: position 352,434 of record JAJIBD010001319.1, on the reverse strand, counting down.
GTGAAATCCTTTGGGAAAATGTATCAGTCATCAGATATCTGAGACTAGATATTTGTTTGTGTGGTGAGGAGTGAAAGAAAAAAGGGACTAAATTTTTCATGAACTCATGAGCATATTTAGATACAATAGTCATGGTGCCATGGTGTCAACTTTTTATCTGTTAAAGCATGACAGTGACTAGGCAATTGAGCTGGAGGACAATGAAGTGGTTGGGGAAATTTCAAAGAAAGAAACCTGCTCATTGACTTAGAGCTGAGAAAAGATAAATTGATACTGAAATAATTACATATTGTGTCTGTGCCATAGCTCAAAAAAATGACAAGCTTCTGCTCAAATAGAGGGCTGGAACCAGATGTCTACCATCAATTCTTAAAAAGAAACCAAGAGAAAGAAGCACCTACAGATACAAGAAAGTTTAAGTATAACTTAATCATGAATGTTATCTTGATAAAGGGAAAGATTATCTACACATTTATCTTGCCTTTTCTGGACAATCCTAGGGTAGTTATTGAATTCAGGAGATAGATGAAATGAACAGAGTTTATTTAGCAAGGACTTTTGGATCATGGACACTGAGACCTAAGTATTAATAAGCAAATGACCAATATTGAAATGCAAATTATTTATTAATTTTACTATGTATAATTATATGTCATATTTTATGTATAATTATACATACTATATAATATATAATATATACTGTATGTTATATTATATAACTATATATAATTATACCATAAATAGTATCTCCTGGAACAAGAATTCCCTGATATAAAGTTGCTTTTTATACCAATGACAATAGATAAAAACCAGAAAAAAAATGCACGATTTAATTATTATTTTAGCAGAGAAAGAGACAATATTTTAAATTCACTGAAATCAAGTGAATTTCACTTGTTTAGGACTCTTCAGGTCATCCCTAAGATATATCATTAGTTGAATCTCAAACTCTCTGATCTCTAAATGCAAATTGCTTTATTTTTAATTTAAATGGTCATAATACGATATGCAATGCTTTTTTTTTCTAACTTAATTTCCCCGTTTCTAAATATAGTGTGTGTTGAGTATATCTATTGATATGTGTGTGAATTTATGTGGCACAGTAGATATAATACAGATCAGAAGAACATGTATGTATTTAAATTTGCAAGTATAGATTGGGATTTTATAAATAGAAATTTTAGTGGAGTCATTCACATATAGATAGGATCTAGGACCAAGATGATTGTAAGTGCATCTTCCTGTGGTTCCTGTAAAATCTATGTCAACACTTGATCAATTACAGAAGTGTAGATAAAAACCTAAAAGAGCAACAAGGGACTGAAGGAGAGTTGTGAGATGGATTGAAGGCAGAAGGACACCCTGATCAATAAAGAAGTCCTGCATTGTTCTGTCAAACTCCAAGCTAAAATCAAGAAATGCTTTCAAATTCAGAAAGTTTTCCCACGGGCACATGGGGCGTATGTTCAACCTTAATTCTGAAAACTTACTTTTAAACATTGGAAGATAAATAAATAAGCTGTAAGATGTGAATGCCATAGATTCACCCACATGGAGTAACATGATCTTTTGCTCTCTTACTGATGGACACTAAGTAGTATTCTACTTGCAACAGTGATGGAGTCAACAGCAGGTGCTATTTTGGCAACTTTTTCTGCAACCTGAGTGACAGATGGCAAATTTGATTCCAACTGCTATATCAGCACAAAAGGTCCCATCCTGATGATCTTTTGCATTTTTTCTTGACGCTGTATAAGATCCCTCTTAGTAACAGATACTGAAGGCAAATTTCTAATACAGCCTCACTTATTCCATGCTGATATCTTAGCTAAGTGGGAACTGAAATTACTTGCTTGATTCAAGCCTGTCCGCATCTATAAGCAACCCCATATCTAGGGACAAGCAAGCAACACCACCGTGGTCTTGGGCCTCCATTGCCTGCCTTGTGACTGCATCACCAGCACCCAAACATAAGTCTCTCCTCAAAAAATCCCCTATTTCCCATACACTCATAGGTCTGCCTGACTATAGAAGGCGGCACAAGAGCTGCTGGTGAAAATGCTCTGAACCCAATCCCTGATTGTTTTTCAGACTTTCTGGATCTTGGAACAAGGTATCTCTAGCGACTTCACTCTTTTTTTTTTTTTTTTAATTTTAAGCAGACAAATTTTATTTTTTATTTTTTTTTTTTTTGCTTTTTGGGTCACACCCAGCAATGCTCAGGGGTTACTCCTGGCTCTGCACTCAGGAATGACTCCTGGCGGTGCTCGGGGGACCATATGGGATGCCGGGGGATCAAACCCGGCCGGCACAGGCCGGCCGCGCAAGGCGAACGCCCTACCCGCTGGGCTATCGCTCCAGCCCCGCGACTTCACTCTTGATACCTTGGTACCCTCCTTCCTCTCCAGTTTTTTTATATCTTGGAAAACAGTTATCACTGGCCATTCATGACTATGAATCAGTGTTTCTGTCTTGGGGCATTTGGCACACAGGTGCTCACCTAATATTTATGAGTTTGAACATGTGATCATACTATGAAGACTCACAGGCACTGCATGTTCAGGCCCACACTACATATGGCCCAGTTGGTTATGAATCACAAATAATATCTTCTTAATCATTTCTTCAATGAAATCCTATTAAATTAAATAATACACATTAAATTGAGAATATGACATACCTTTACATCATAATCTTCTGATAAATCATAGCCAAACATTAAATATTTGAATGTGATTATAAAACATCTATAATTGTTAAAATAATCCTGAACCAAAGATAGGAAATGTTTATTTCCTGACTTTAATATTATAAAACTATAGTAATAAAAATATGGTAGGAACCAGAAAGGGATAGTATAAAGGACTTACGTTAACGTTTTTCCAGTGGGGCCTTCTGACATTGCCAATCAAGCAAGGTTGAGATATCAGGGCTGCAGGAAGCAAAGAATAAGGAATAAACCTGAGCACCATGTAGGAAGAAAGGAATAATAAATAAGAAAGCCAGAAATATATAAGGAAAGAAAGATAGAGAGGGAGAAAGAGAGGGAGAGAAGAAGGGGGAGGGAAGTAGGAAGGAGAGAATGTGTTATTGAAATATTAATATATTTTGATATTGAAATATATTAATACTGAAATATTAATATTTCAGTATTAATTAATATTGAAATATATTAATATTGACAATTAATTTACTATAATGGAGCCAAGTACATAAAAGGGGGAAAACATTTCTTCAAATGGTGGTTGAAAAACAATCAACTTATGCAAAATGATGAAAATGAGAGGACTGGAACCATAGTATAGCAGGTACTGTGCTTGCCTCCTAGGTTCAATCCATGGCACTCAAGATGGTCTCCCAGGCACCGTCAGGAGAGATCCCTGAGCAGAGTCAGCAGTCAGCACTGAGAACAGTCAGGTGTAGCTTTCTCTGACCTCCAACCCCCACCCCCAACAAATAAAATGGGGAAAATGAAACGATCATTTTAAGCATACACAAAAAGATAGCTAAAATGTGTTATAGGGGGCTGGAGTCCAGTGGGTAGGGCGTTTGCCTTGCACACGGCCAGCCCATGCCGGCACGAAGTTCGATCCTCAGCATCCCATATGGTCCCCCAAGCACCGCCAGGAGTGATTCCTGAGTGCAGAGCCAGGAGAAACCCCTGAGCATTGCTGGGTGTGACCCAAAAAGCAAAAAAAAAAAAAAATTAAAAAGAATTAAATGTGTTATAGATTTAGATGGTTTACAGCAATGCATAAAATCCATCAAATTAAACAAGGAAGGATGGGCCGGAGAGATAGCCCAGCGGGTAGGGCATTTGCCTTGCACGCAGCCGGCCCATGCCGGCCTGGGTTCGATACCCGGCATCCCATATGATCCCTCGAGTACCGCCAGGAGTTATTCCTGAGTGCAGAGCCAGAAGAAACCCCTGAGCATTGCCAGGTGTGACCCAAAAAGCAAAAATAAATAAATAAATAAATAAAATAAACAAGGAAGGAACTACTTTATAATATTGAATGCAATAATCTTTAAGGTAACTTCACAAGGAAAGAACAACCAAAGGAAAAATAAGCAACTTATTTTTCTGATGTCCGAATCACATCAGACAAAAGTCATCTGTGCTGTAAATGAAATTATCAGTAAGATAAAATTGGAGAACATATTTGTACATCATACAACTGACAAAGCAATAATATTAAGATATGGAAATAATTCACAAAACTCAGTACTAAAAATATAGTACAGTGGGTAGGTGACTCACCTCCGCTTTGACCAACCCAGTTTTAATCCCTGATACCCCATATTGCCACTGACAATATCGAGTGAACTCTGAGCATAGAGCCATGAGTAAATCCTACACCCAGCTGAGTGTGCCCACTCCTACAAAAAACCAAGCAAATAAAACAATTCACAAAATCAACATCAACAAAATTAAGAAGACATAGATGGCCAGCAGTCACATGATAAATGCTCATCATCACTGATTGTAAAGGAAATCCAAATCATATTGAATGGTATATATAAGAGAAAAGACAACAAGCACTGATAGGAATCTGGACTTTCATTTACTCTTGGTGGAAATTAATTTTTTCAGTCTTTATGAAAATAGTATGGAGAAATGTCAAAAACTGAAAAACAACTAGCACATGATACAGCTATTCTACTATATGTCTATCAAAAGAACACACAAATAAATTCAAAGAGTTAAAACACACCTATTCATAACTGCACTATTTATAATTGCCATGATCTGAAAATAATGAAGCAAAAAATGTGGTATATATACATATATAATGGAATACTATTCAAATATTACTCAACTAACAGATAAAACAAAAGAGCACCAAGAGTGCTGGAATAGATTATGCCAAGTGAAATAAGTCAGAAGAAAGATAAATGTTCCAATACTTCACTCATTAGTGGTATATAAAGTGACAAGGTAAGGTGATAACAGTGTTTAGTGTAAACAATCCATTACTTGCAGACAATGGAATTGAAGTTACAAACACAATAAGTGGAAGGGAAGGAACCAATGAACTGTGGTACAAGGATACTCATTCTTGACGTTATGAATGCTGTGGTCATATTATACCTACCTCTAAAGTGCATAACTATACTAAAAAATAGTGTTACCTCTATAAAATATAAACTTTAAAATGTGTATGCTCTTGTAACATATTCTTCTTAACAATATGTCAAAAAGCCTTTTACATGCTCATAATCCCTGGAATGGAGAAAATAATTACCTCATAAATCTCCGATGAGGTGTTAAAGAAGTTGTATGTATAAATCATGTAGAATAATGAACTGCACAAAATACACATTATGCAAGTGTCTAGTACTTTTTATAGTATATTAATGAATTATTATTGTCTTATACTTTCTTTTCTATATGAAACAAAGTCAAAATATCAGAACACAAAAAATCTGCTGCTAGTTTTATCAAGACATCTTCAATTAGTACATAAGTGGTATTAGTAAAAACCAGTACAAATTTACATATGTAATGACTTGAATTTTTTATCTAGAAACAAAGTTCTTCTATTTATTCTGATTATTATAATTTTCTTTATATTTTAAATATAATTTAAGGGTATTTTTCCATTTATCTGAGGATTTGCATATTTATATTTTTTTTTCAAGATTCTGATTTATTTATTTATTTATTTATTTATTTTACTTTTTTGGATCACACCCGGCATTGCTCAGGGGTTTCTCATGGCTCTGCACTCTGGAATTACTCCTGGCGGTGCCCGGGGACCATATGGGATGCCGGGATCGAACCCGGCCGGCACAATCCTGCTGCGTGCAAGGCGAACACCTTACCCGCTGGACTATCACTCAGGCCCCTTTATATTTTTTATATATCTAGCTATTTTAATTTTCTATTTCTTTACTTCTTGAATTATTTTTAAATTTTATATTTATATACTGATGGTACTTAGCAAAGCTGTTAAAAAGAACCTAACTATGGCATCAAATATTTTATCGAATTTCTTACTAATTTAGCTCTTTTATATTAATGATATCAAATTATTTGGAAAAAATTCCATAGAACCTAGCAATAATTATTAGTCTATCATATAAACCTTTCACATTATCTATAAAATTAAATACATGCTTAGGAATGTAACTCAGAAAAAGTGTCATCCAGAAAAAAGGTGTGTAATTTTTCTTTGTTTTCCCATTTATTTTGATTTTTCATGTTACCATAGAATTGAACTTCCAAAAAAAATGCAGCAACCAGAAACTGATATCTAGATTATTCATTGTCTTTACCATTCCCCTACCTTTTGCTCATATAAAATGGAGAAAGCTCCTTAACATATCTCCATTTCCTCTAAATGATTTCACCCTAAGTGAATTAACAGTTTTACTTTTTAATAATTTTATGATTTCTAACCAAATAATATCTCTTAGTTATACATAACTCAAACCCCGGAAGAGACCCAGACCCATCCACTTCAGACCACAGCTGCGCTGCTCGGCCAGCCCCACATGGAAGCAACTTTGGGGCTGACCTTCCGTAAGGGGCTCAGCCAGTCCCTGGCCGAGTCCAACATTGCTCCAAGGGTTTGCTCACATGTGCGGGGAGAGACCATGCTGACCGGACTCCGAAGTGGAGATTTGGGCCCTGCCTTTCCTCTGCCTACATTCCAGTTGCCCCTGAAGAGAGAGACCCCACCCCCCTCACGCCAGACCCACAGCTTCCTTGGCGTGCGACAGCAAAGCGGCCTTGCAATATTCTTAGAGAATGCTGATTTTAGGATTAGGTCCTTCCCAAGATATTTCACATTTATACATTTTATACAGTTCTAGACAGGTTCTAACTGATACCAGTAAGCCTAGCAAGAAGCCAGAGCAAACCACACATCATGCAGTCACTCATTCTCAACATCCAGATGCCATAGTTCTCAGAGCTCCATCCAAGAGAAAACCGGACCTTTCCCTTTAAGTTTCATCAGTAAATGCTCGAGATGAGAGTCTTCTACTGAGACTATACCACCTACATGGCAAAGCCTAGCAAGCTACCCATGTTTTATTTACTTGCTATGCCAAATACTGGTAACAATTATGGACCTTAGTTCCATGACCTGACAAATAGTTTGGGGCTCTTCCTGTACCTGGAGCAAGCCGATGCCCTTGGGTTACACTTGCTTGTGACATGACTTATGGAGATGTTACTAGTGCCCACTCGAGCAAATCGATGAACAATGGAAAGACAGTGACAGTGATACATAACTCATTTTCTTAGCTTCTTATTCATGCTTTCTATTTTTATGGTTTGTTTGATCTGGGGATCACATTCAATTCTCAGAGTTCTTACTATTGGTTCTGTGATCCAGGACTGTCCTGGAAGTATTCAGGGGGCCAGAGTAGATTGCATAATAAAGCTGGCTCGGCACTGTAAAATATGCAAGGACAGTGTACTACCCAACATACTACTTCTTCAACCTATGTCCTATTTTCTCTAAATGTATTATTTATTTTAATTTTGGAAGGCTTAGTGTCCCGAGTGAAATGAGGCTCCCAGTAAATTTTTGGTCAGTTAGAGTGACCTCATCAATGTTAGATTAAGTCTTAATAATAGGCCAGCCTAGGTTGGTGGCTCACAGCAAAGGCCAGAAGTTGCCAGGAGTTATATGAGTTCCCAGCAGTGCTTAAGGACCTCCGGCACTGCACTGTGCCATGCTCAGGGACCATGTGTGTCAGGAATTCAACAAAGTATGCTAAAAGCAAGACAAATGACTTAATTCCTGTGTGCTATCTCTCAAGACCATTTTGATATCTTTCTTGATTTTAGAGTTCTAGCTTTAGAACTTCTTTCAGATATATTTAAGACAGGAATATTTTATGATTTTTGCCATTTTGTTTTGGTGCCAAACTTCCCTGGCTTCAAGGTTTACTCTTGGCTTCGTATGCAGAGATCACTCCTGGCAGTGCTTGGGTGTCCACATGCAGTATCAGGGGTTAAACTAACACTGACACATGCAAAGTGCCTTACCCCGTGTGCAAGCTCTCCAGTTTCAACATTTTGAGATTGAATATTTTGGGAACTGTTTGTTTTCATTGTTATTTAACATTAGTTGGACATTATATGATATCCTAAGTATACAATCATTATATCTCAGTGTCAGAAAATAACAGTGACAGAAAATGTCATTGAAAAGTACGGTGCTTTTGTATTATTGGTCATTTATTCAGATTTAATATCACTTGTGTTTCTTTCTGGATAAGAATATGGGAAAAGAGATACATTTACATGTTTACTGAGGATTTTAATTTTAATTTCTTCGTTCCTACTTTACTTTCATTTTCAAATGTGCATATTGTCATTATAACATATCAAAATTCTTGAAGAGTGCAAAACACTTAGATTCTATGCCAAAGTAGAAGTCAGAATCCTATAACTAATCTGTAAAGAAATACTTAGCTTGTTTTTTCATTTGCTTTTTTTTTTTTTTGCACTGCCTGGGATGGAAAAAAGAGTCTTACATATAAGAGACAAATACTCCAATGCAGAGTCACATTCTCAGTCTAGCAATAGCTGTTTAAACAAGAGCAAACTATGCTAGTGGTAACAGGGAGAAATCTCAGGTGTCACAGAAAATGCCCAACGTGTGTAATGCTCTGGGTATCAGATGCAGCATTTTCAGCAGGAGCACTGTAGGCCAAGTGGAGTCAGTCTCTTTTAAAAAAGGGAGGAAAACAACAAAGCAAGTAAAAACTAGACCTCACATGGATAGCAAGCCTACTGTGGAGTCACAGGACAGCCTCATACTAGGGAAAGGGTTTTATGTTTGTAAATTGCTAATGTCTGCTTACTTGTCTGTCCCATGGGTAAAACAATATAATTCCATGTTTGACCAACTAAAGCATCATGTACAAATGATAAATTGTGTTTCCTTTTCCAGCAGCTCATCTCCATAAATACTTTTTATCAATAGCTCTAAGAAGCAATTTAACAATTTTTAAGCTCAATCTATGTGCTTTATGATGCAACAGTACGACTATGAAATTATAAAGATTTTTACATGAGGGTTACAATGATTTATGTCTTAAATATTTCCCTTGGTATATTAAGTGTATGTTACAGGATAATTTACGGTATAATTTTAGGAAACTACTCTAATTTAAAATGTATAAAATGTTTTACTCAACATTTTGCTATAATTATATTTTAAAATAAAAACAATAAAAATAGATAAAAAGAGCAACGTGAAATAAATGAAATAACTTCTGTTCTATTTTCCAGAAGTAGGCACTACAGCATTTTGGTATATAAATTTTTATTTATTTCTCTAAACCTAATTGCACTTTGAAAGAAAAAAAATCTGTCTAATGGTAGTATGTCTTCATACTAAATTTAAATCATTTCTTTGTTTTCATGATTGTAATTTTTGATAAAGTTTAAGGAGTCTTAGGACATGGATGTTCATTTTCACTTACAGAGTTCAATTTATAAAAGATAATATAAGGAGATATATGTTTAGATATCCTCTAAGAGGCAGAAACTGGCGACATGATATTGCCCCCAAAAAAAGAAACAATTAGCACTGGAATTGTATGAGAGCTTGTTCGAACTGCAGAATATGAACCTAACACACGATGATAGAATTGGGATCTTCTCTTTTAAAAATGCCAAGGTAACAGAAAACGTGAAAAAAAATAAAAAAAAAAATTCCAAGGAACCACTTTTATTCACTGCTACTTCTGAGTCACTGTTACACAACATAAATGTCAGGCTTTCCAATTCTAAAGCTCTAATTCACCCACACTCACCAGTCCCTCTCTTGTTACTTTTAATTCTGGAATAATAATGGTTTCTCAATCTCGTTGAAATACTGGAAGATGCATTAGAAGCCTGGAAAAGCATTTGCAACATCCACCTGTCCTTTGCCAACTGTAAGACCAAGATGACTGTCCTCCAAACGTCCTGATGGATCTATCACATCTTTCAGAAAGGCAACGGAGATTATCCATGTCTTCTACTCAGATCTCTTTGAGAGACATGTCCACCTGCCCACATACCAAATTCCACAGGATGGATATGTCATTCCCAACGTTCTCCCTTCTGAAATCTGACATACCATTTTGTCGGAAAAGAAGGGAACAAAACCAGGCCCAGACAAAGTCATATACAAACACCTGAAGAATCTGCCTTCAGTACTCATCAATACACTGTCTCGGCTCTTCACACGCTACCTGTCTCAATTCAAGGTGCCCTCCCAATGGAAAACCAGCAGGACAGTACTACTGTTCAAGAAGGGAGACATCCACGACATTGGCAACTATCGCCCCATCTGCCAGTTGTCTGCCATCTACAAGCTGTTTACTCGAGTCATCCTCAACAGGATTGGCAGAACATTAGATAAAGGACAACCATGTGAGCAAGCTCACTTCTGGAAAGGATTCAGCACAATCGAGCATATCCACACAGTAACCAAGCTCATTGAAATTTGTAGGGTGTTCAAGATGCCACTCTGACTCACGTTCATTGATTTAAAGAAAGCCTTTGATTCTGTGGAGACAGAAGCGGTCATCAAGCCCCAGTCAAACAGGGCGTTCAAACACAATACATCAAGATCTTTTTTTTTTTTTTTTTTTAAACATTTTATTATACCACCGTGAGATATACAATTACAAAGTTGCTCACGCTTGGGGGTTTCGGTCACACAGTGTTCCAGCACCCCGCCCTCCACCAGTGCCCCTCAGCCACCACCCATGTCCCCAATTCCCTCCCCCTCCCACATCCCGCCTAAATGGCAGGTTCTTTATCTCCTCTCCTCTCCCCTCTCTCTCTCCTCCTTCTCCCACACATTGTGGGTTGCACTACGGTACACTTAGAAGCCATCATTTGTATTTTTTGTCTGTCCTTAATGCTCAGTTCTATGTTAGCATCAGAACTTTAGACATTTATTCACTCATGTTCCTTTCTCTATCTAAACCAACCTCTGACTCCCACACGCTTGTGGTAATTTCCACTTTTGGTAAGATCACCTAGTATATTTATGCCATGCAAATAAATGCAGTCATTCTATGTCTCTCCCTTTCCTTCTGACTAATTTCACTCAACATGATTCTTTCCATATCCATCCATTTATAGCAAAATTTCATAACTTCATTTTTTCTGACAGCTGCATAGTATTCCATCGTGTAGATGTACCACAGTTTCTTTATCCAGTCATCAGTTCTCGGGCATACTGGTTGTTTCCAGGTTTTGGCTATTGTGAACAGTGCTGCTATGAAAATAAAAGTGCGGATTGTGTTTCCGCTGTGCGTTTTGGCTTTCCAGGGTATATTCCCAGGAGCGGTATGGCTGGGTCAAAAGGGGAGCTCAATTTCTAGTCTTTGGAGGAATGTCCATATTGTTTTCCAGAAAGGTTGTACAAGTCGACATTCCCACCAACAGTGTATGAGAGTCCCCTTTTCCCCACATCCACGCCAGCACTTGTTGCTTTTACCCTTTTGGATATGGGCCATTCTCTGTGGTGTGAGGTGATATCTCATTGTTGTTTTGATTTGCATCTCTCTGATGATTAGTGATGATGAGCATTTTTTCATATGCCTTTTTGGCCATTCGGATTTCTTCCTTGTCAAAGTTTCTGTTCATCTCCTCTCCCCATTTTCTAATGGGGTTGGCTGTTTTTTTTTATATAGCTGTACCAGTGCCTGATATATCCTGGATATTAACCCCTTATCAGATGGGTATTGGGTGAATATTCTTTCCCATTCCGTCCTCCTTAAAGGTTTGGTAGAATTCGCCAGTGAACCCATCTGGACCTGGGCTTTTGTGTTTGGGGCAGACTTTTTAATTACTGTTTCAATTTCCCGATGGTGATAGGCTTATTTAGGTATTGAAGGTCTTCTTGTTTCAATCGTGGGAGGTTATAGGACTTCAGGAATTTATCCATTTCTTCTAGGTTCTCATGTTTTGTGGCATACAGGTTCTCAAAATAACCTCTGATGATCTTTTGTATTTCTGTTTTTTCTGTTGTGATGTCACCATTTTCATTTCTGATTCTGTTTATTTGGGTTCTCTCTTTCCCTGTCCTTACAAGTCTTGCCAGTGGCTTGTCGATCTTGTTTAATTTTTCAAAAACCAGCTCTTGGTTTCATTAATCTTTCGGATTGTTTTTTTTTGGTTTCCAGGTCGTTGATTTCCTCCCTAAGTTTCACTATTTCCTTCCTTCTGCCTGGGTTGGGCTTCCCTTGTTGGTCTTTTTTCTAATATTTTCAGCTGTGAGGTCAGGTTATTTATATGGGCCCTTTCTTCTTTTCTGATGAATGCTTGCAGAGCTATGAACTTTCCTCTTAATACAGCTTTTGCTGTGTCCCACAAGTTCTGATAGTTGGTATCTTCATTGTCATTTGTTTCTAAGAATCTTTTGATTTCCTGTTTGATTTCTTCTATGACCCATTTGTTGTTCAGCAGTGAGCTGTTTAGTTTCCAGGTGTTTGGTTTAGCTCCCTGCTTCTGTGTATGGTTCACTACTATTTTCAGTGCATCGTGATCTGAAAAGATAGTCGACACAATTTCAATCTTTTTTATTTTGTTGAGGTATGCTTTGTGGCTCAGTATATGGTCTATCTTGGAGTATGTTCCATGTGCACTGGAAAAAAAAGTGTATTCAGCTTTTTTGGGATGAAAAGCCCTGTATATATCAACCAGCTCTCTTTCTTCTATTTCTTCCTTCAGGTCCAGTATTTCCCTGGTGAGTTTCAGCCTCGTCGATCTATCCATAGTCGATAAGGCAATGTTGAAATCTCCGACTATTATTGTGCTACTGTTGATGTCTTCTTTGAGGTCTATTAATAGTCGTTTAAGTATTTTGCTGACCCCTCGTTTGGCGCATATATGTTTAGCAGTGTGATTTCTTCCTGGTAAACATACCCTTAATTATTAAGAAATGGCCTTCATTGTCCCTTTTGATCTTTTTCAGCCTGAAATCTATATTGTCAGATACGAGTATGGCCACACCCGCCTTTTTGGAGGGGTTGTTTGCGTGGAGAATGGTCTTCCAGCCTTTGACTTTGAGTCTATGTTTGCTCTGGTTATTCAGATGTGTTTCTTGTAGGCAGCAGAATGTTGGATTCATTTTTTTAATCCATTTTGCCACCCTGTGTCTCTTAATTGGTGCATTTAGACCGTTGACGTTGAGCGAGATTATTGTCATTGGATTTTGTGCCATCTTTCTGTTTAACGTTGTTGTGGTTTTGGGTTGTCTTATTTTACAATAGACCCTTCAATCCTTCTTTTTAGAGTTGGTTTTGAGTCTATGAATTTCTTGAGTTGTTGTTTATCCATGAAGTTGTGTATCTTTCCTTCGCATCTGAAAGTAAGTCTAGCTGGGTAAAGAATTCTTGGTGAGGCCTGGAGTTCATTGAGTCTTTTCACTATATCCCACCATTGTTTTCGGGCTTGGAGTGTTTCATCTGAGAAGTCTGCTGTAAATCTCAGGGATGCTCCTTTGTATGTGATTTCCTTCTTTTGATCTTGCTGCTTTCAGTATTCTATCTCTGTCTATCGTTTTTGTCATTTTAATAAGGATGTGTCTTGGAGTATTCTTATTGGGGTTTCTTTTTAGCTGGTATCCTTCGGACCTCCTGTATCTGGGAGCATGCTTTCTTCAGTTCGGGAAACTTTTCAGCGATGATAGCTTTGACAGTATCTTCTTCATCAGGGTTTTCTTCTTGACCTTCTGGCACCCCAATGATGCGTATGTTGTTCCTTTTGGCTTCATCCCGATTTTCTCTGGTAGTCTGCTCGTTGATTGTTAGTCTTTTTTCCATCTTCTGGTGTTGTCTACAGAATTTCTGAACCTCGTCTTCGAGATCACTAATTCTTTCCCTCAGTAGCTGTTACTCTGCTTTGGAGGCCTTCTCCTGTGTTTTTCAGTTCACTTACCTCATTTTTAATATCTGTCATTTCTGCTTGTACTTTGGTCTGAAATTTACTCAATTCTGCTCTCAATTCCTCTTGTACTTTTACTGAGTTTGTATTCCATTGTTTCTTTTATTTCCTTGTACATCTTTAACAGTTGCTTACGAGATTCCTTTTCAGAGAGGTTATATAGCTCATCGTTATTGCTGGACTCATCGGTATTAATAACTTCAATCGTAGAGCTTGAAGGACTTTTGGCGCTGCTTTACCATAATGACTCTCGTAGGTTGAAAATAAGTGTTCTGGGTGACTAGCCAGTAAAGTTAGTAGGTGTCTGAATTACTTTGCAGCTAGGGAAGTATAGCAAAGAGTGTAGGGGACAAAGCTTAATGTTATGTCAGGTAGAGAGCGTCCGCGCGGTTTTGAATTTTGAGGTGTCTGTGGGTGGTTCAGGTGTCAGGGGGTCAGGGTGGAGGTCTTGCAGTGGGAGTTCCTGCGCCGATGGGTGCGGGTGGGGACCCTCCTCAAAGCTGGAGCCGTTTCTCCTGGAGCCCGGGGTCAGGGGCAGCCGCCGCCGGGGAACGCACCTGGTGGGAAGAGCGCAGGGATCTGCTGGGCGTCGGGCTGGATGGCGCCAGAGGGAGTTCCTGCGCCGATGGGTGCCGGTGGGGACCCTCCTCAAAGCTGGAGCCGTTTCTCCTGGAGCCCGGGGTCAGGGGCAGCCGCCGCGGGAACGCACCTGGTGGGAAGAGCGCAGGGATCTCCAATACATCAAGATCTTTCATGAGCTGTATTACGGTTTCACCACCACGATCTCACCCTTCTACAAAGAAGTGATCATTGATATAAAAAGAGGGGTTCGACAGCATGATACCATTTCACCAAAACTCTTCAGGGCCACCCTCGAGAACATCATGCAACAATTAGAATGGGAAGGAATGTGAGGGAACATAGACAGTCGGCAACTAAATTGCCTCCGCTTCACTGATGACATCATTCTAATAACATCAAATATTAGCCAAGTGACACAAATGCTGGCTGAATTCAAACGAGAATGTGAAAGATAGGTCTACAGTTGAATCTCAGCAAAACCATGTTCATGAAAAATGAACTAGTTCCAGAGGCCCCATTCACTCTCAATGGAACAAACATCTCTGAATGCAGCAGTTATGTGCACCTAGGTCGAGAAGTCAACTTGGTGAACAACCTAAAACCTGACTTGCGCAGGAGGAAGAGAGCAACATGGAATGCCTTCAAAGGCATCGAAGAAATAGCTAAAAAAGACAAAGAACCTCTGGCTCCGGGCACATCTCTTTGACTCCACCGTTCTCCCTGCATTAACATACGCTTCAGAAACCTGGGCCCCTACGAAAGCAGGATGAGAATGCTATTTGGGTCTCCCAGACAGGAATCGAAAAGAGCTATGCTTGGAATATCATGCCTCACTCAAGTGAAAGAAGAAATATGGAGCTCCCACCCTCCATTGCTGTTTCAGAGTCAGCGACGATCTCTCGCTTGCCAAGGCATTAAAAATCAGATGGGCTGGACATGTAATGTGATTTGGAGATGACCGCTGGACTAGAGTAATTACCTACTGGATCCCACAGGATGTCAAAAGATCACGTGGCTGCCAACCTACAATAAGGTCAAACTTCTTCCTTAAAACCCTGAACGAACAGTTTGAGGCTCTTTGAGTTCCTGAAGGAACGAGATGTCATTGGGCTATACTGGCACGTGATAGGATCAATTGGAAATGTTACTGGTGCCCGCTCGAGCAAATTGATGAATAACTGGATGTCAAGTGATCAAGTGAATTGTTCAAGCTCGTTACTTGCTCTGTTCCTGCCCCTTCTTCTCTGTGAATTGCTTTAAACTTACTCATACCTCCATAAATATACATGCTTTAAAATAAATATTTATGCTGAGATGAATTCTCTTTAAAATCCAACAGTGAGTCTTTGATTCCTTCCAGGATTCTTACTGACCTTCTGATGAGTGTACGTCGTGAAGGGAGACAGAGAAATATTTATTTACCTCATTCTTCCTGACTCCATCTTGTACTTATAGTCTAAATTTATGCAATTTTAGACTATAAGGTATGTAGTTAAAAAAAAATTGCCATGCTCACACTTGACTGTTTTTGTCTAGTTTCAGATTTTTCACTTCTAAGTCACCAAAGAATTACTCCATAAATGTGGGTTGAAATTCTGAGCCACTATGCATATATTCCTTTGAAACAATTTTCTCCCCTAATAGCTTATTTATTATGTCTTTAAATTTTTTAAACATAATATCTTATTTGATCCTCAAAGTACACTCATTTCCTAAAGATAGATATATTAAAACTCAGGATCTATAACTCAAGAGCTAAAACTCAAGGGGTATCTGGGAAAGCTTCTGTTTTCCAGGGGCCATTCTCTTAACAGCCATACTGCATTGTCTCTTAATACTTTTCCTTACGATTTTGACATTTATGCACAAATGTTTACTGATTAAATCAACTCATCTTTTTGGAAAATGTTTTGCTGTCCATCTTGAAATTGTACTAAATCTGTAATAATTCAAAGATTTTTGTGGTATGATCAAACTGCTATATCCTACTCACCAACTTTGTCCATATAAATTAATGCATGTGCTGCTAATTAGTCATTTGACTCTTCAGTGGACATTTATATATGCAAGGATAATAAAACCTATTTTAAATTATGATCCATGAGAATTCTGATCAAACTTATTTTATGCTTACTTACTCTTCAAGCCTGTGTTTTCCCCAGAAGGTGTATCTCACTTGCTTACTTCTAGGTATCTTTACTTGTTTCTGTTTTTCACTCTGAAGAAGCCATGTTCTCTCTTAAACATGAAGTTTTTCTTTCTTCTCTTCTTACATCTTTCTAAATAAGTTTCATTTAATAAAAACTACCTTGAAACACACACACATACTCTAAATTGGTTCTAAAAACCCAATGTTAGGCATGTTCTCCTCAGAAGTGGCATACACTAGAATCTCAGAGTAATAGTAAAACGTATCCATTCATGCTTGATTTGTGTTTATTTGCCTGTAGTCACCTATTAGAGCACCAAATCTTCTAGGTGCTTATGGGTTCTTTGAAATCCTGATAGTCTTATTTCTCCTAATGGAGGGCTGGGTCACAGTATTTATTGGATTTGGAAGAATTAATGTTTACTTAGTATACGAGACTAACTGAATTAGTATTATATTCCATAAACTCAGGGCCTTCAAAAATTCATGTTTATGGAAAGGATCATGTTGAGTGAAATTAGTCAGAAGGAAAGAGAAAGACATAGAATGTCTGCATTTATTTACATGACATAAATATATCAGGTGATCTTACCAAAAGTGGAAATTACCGCAAACATGAGGGAGTCAGAGGTTAGGTAAGACAGAAAAGGGAACATGTGTGAATAAATGTCGAAAGGGCTGATACCAACATAGAACTGAGCACTAAATACAGGCAAAAAAATGCACATGATGGCTTCCAAGTGTATGTAGTGCAACCCACAATGTGTAGGAGAAGGAAGGGAGAGAGAGGGAGAAAAAAGAGATAAAGAACCTGCCATTTAGGCAGGCTATGGGAGGGGGAGGGAATTGGGGATATTGGTGGTGGGATATGGGCACTGGTGGAGGGCGGGTGCTGGAACACTATGTGACCGAAATCTCCAAACATGAACAATGTTGTAATTGTATATCTCACGGTAGTATAATAAATTATTAATTAATAAAAAATTCATGTTTAATCATGAATTCCAAGCACAAAGGACAGTAATTAAACATAACCAATGAAATCACCTAAAAGAACAGTCAGATAAACCCAGTTTATTGGAGCACTTTGTATTTTTTCACACTTTGGCATAAAAATTTTGAAGTTTCCTTTTTGGCTCCAAGATACTGGGGTAAGTTCTTTCATATAGATTTCATCTAAAACCTCATCACAACTCAAAGTAGATACATTCTTCATTTTTAAACATAGAAACTGAGGTTCCCAATGTACAACTGAAGATCTGATCCATTTGACGAAGGGTTTACAAATCAGACTACGCAATATGCAGACAAATAGAAATACTAAGGCAGTTTTATTAAGCAAAAATGCACAGCCAAATGAAAAGCTATTTAGCAGTAGTAAGGATAATTGAGAACATATTTAATGATGATTTTGACAAACTCACTGTTATAGATTTATGAGAATTATTTTTTTCTTTTTGAGTCACACCCAGTGATGTTTAGGGGTTAGTTGTTTCTCTGCACTCAGGAATTACTCCTGGTGAGTAATATGGTACCTGGGGGACCATATAGGATGCTGGGGATAGAACCCAGGCAAACTCCGTTCCCCACTGTACTATCACTCTGGCCCGCATGAGAACTCTTATTACCTATGTATATTTCTAGGTATGAAGCTGTCCATGACAGCCTCATTGTATACATGTAAAACATTTATACTCAATGCAAGGTACAAATGCTAAGCTATGCCTACATAAAATAACATAGATATTTTATGATAAAATTTGTTGACATCTGAAAAACTTTTAACATGCATTGCTACTTCTAACAATAGCTAATAATATTAAAATTTTCATTTTTGGATGCTGAAGATTAAACCTAGTCCTTAAAATTTCAAGGTCAGTGTTCTATAGTTGAACTATATCCCAGCCCTCTAGATATATAGTAAAAATTTTTAATTATGAATATATACCTCTGTGGCTAGAGGAAAAAATGGATACTGGGGGAAAGAACTACAACACAAATCTACTTAAATAAAAAAAAACACATTAACTGTGAATAATATTTCCTGTAATTTAAAAAATCTTTACACTTAATAGAGAGAAAGGACACAGATATAATTTCAACCTTATTATAAGAGATAGGTGGCAGTACCTATTTTTTAGATTCATGTATAGTTTTTCTATTTATAATAAAAGCATGCAAAACAATGCTATATAATGAAAAATAATAGATATCTGAATTCATATTTTAAATATAATAGAAAACCCAAATAGAAAAGTAAAACTGGGAAAATCTAAGAACAAGTGGACTGTACCAATGTGAAAAACCTTATTGGTATGTATCCAAAATTTTAAGATTTACCATGGTAGAAAACTGAATAAAGCATATTCAAAATATTTCCATGTAATTTATTAAAATGTCATGTCAATTAAATATATATAATATATACACACATATTTCAATTAAAATATAATCAGGACCAAGAGAAGGCTTTGCAGGCAGAGAACATGATGTTAGGGATAATGGAGGCCCACTTTGATCCTTCTCTCTGGATCATTTCCTGATCAACAACCACTGGGACCCTGAGCACAGAGCCAGGAGAAGGCTCTGAGTGCTAGCGTGTGTCACACAAAAACTAACTATATAATGTGAAGACAGTTTCCCACAAGCAAACCTTAAAAATACTGACATTTATTTAAAAGTCCATGAAAAATAAATAAATGTATAGATACTAAATCATATTTGCAGCAACTTGCAGTCATAAAACAGTGTTTCTTCATGTTAATTATTTTTTTTGCCCCAGGAGACAGTACGTCTTTGAGAGGCATGCAGAAAAGAAATTGCCAAAATTCAAAGTAAATCATCCCCCAAACCGTAGTCATCCTTTGGGACCTATAGATGATCCAAACATTCTAGCTCATACTTTGTATAAGTGAAAAAGCAGGCCATTTTGGCAACAAAATTAGTAACCTTTGTAGTGAGTCTATACTAAATAAATGTAAGAAATATTAATAAGTGGGATGCCAGCTCATAGAAGGGGAAGAGACACTTAACTCACATGCTATCAACTCCAGTTTACTCCGCACAACACTCACTGTCCCTGAGCACTGCTTATGGGTGATTCCAAACACAGAGCCAGGGGTAGGCACTGAGCACTGCCAAGAGTGGCCCCAAAATAAACAAGCACTCAAAAATATATAAAAAATACAAGATGATAACAAGCCAAGCACCTCAAGACAAAACTTGTAGTCAATATACAATCATGTCTGAGTCCCATTTTTACAAGCAGAATCCAAACTCTGAACCAAATATTTTGAAGAGAAATCCCTTACAATCAGGTCAATATAGATGCATTTTATATAAAATTTCTATAAAGTGCTGTATAATATTCCTTGAAATATGTTTACCTAAATTACCTTTGTTAACTATTGTTATCCACAAAATGATCCCTGTTTTAGTCATAGATATTACTTCATAGATTTTTTCATGGCAAAATAATAAAAATCATGTTTTGATCTGATAAAGCATTGTGTTTATAACAGGGTCGGGTTAAGTGCTTTGTGGAGCAAATTAAGACCATTTTATCTACTGTGGTGGTATTTAAATTCTAGAGTTCAAAATAATTCCAGATGGAGCAGCATTTGCAAAATGAAAGGAAAGAAAATGCTTATTTTTATCTTTGTGTTTATGTAAACACTTGTATACTAAATATATGAAAGTTTATTATGCAGTAATTTAGGCATGTAAAAATAATTCTCAGTTTTTCATGGTAATATAGAAACTTCTAATTTGTGTCCCAAGAAATGTCTGGCACCACATGGCTCATCATAGACATGTCTATATATATTCATAAATTAAATTAATTATCTTTCTCAAGCACAGTATGTCATGCAGAGGAAGTATGGGTGAAATTTTCTAAAGTACCTTTTAACCAGGCCTTGGAATAATTAGATTTTCCCATGGGTACCTATACTTATAATCTGAGAGAAATGTCTCAGATTTCAGTGACTTTCTGCCTCCCCAAACTATTCTGAGATCACCTGATTTGATCTAGTATCCAGAGCTGCCTTGCTGGGCTAATAGAGAGTCATGTGTTACACATCAGGGGGTAGTTAAATATGGTTGCTCCTGCTGCTTCTCTCATTGCCCAATTACCTGACTGACTCTTGGAAGTTATAGCTCAGGGAATCCTGGAACTGGGCACACCAGGACACTTGATCAGACAAACGTGATTTCCAAACCCAGAAGTCACATTTCAGCTCTAGCTGGAATCAAAGACCTGACAAGCTCCTGGGATGATTTAGCCTGGATGATTTTAAATAGCTTCAGGAAATGCAATACTTTTTGTGAATTTGAATGGTTCCTGTCATTTCTTACAACACCTGGCACTCAAATATTTAAATTACAATACTGGTTTTAATTTGGAGGAAACTAACAATAAACCCTTTCTGCTCCCATAGCACTTTAAGTCTGACTTTTCTTTAATTTTCTAAAAATGCAGATTTGGGAAATGAAATTAGCAATGCAAGGTGAACCTCGTGTGATTTTTACTGAAGATTATGCAAATGCAAAATTATAATTCTATCAGGATGTCATTACATGTGTCTACTTAGACACACATTTTCTGCTATGTTTAAGTTAAACAAAACACTAAATGACTATGTAGTATGACATCTCATTAATATGTTTCCATTCACATCTGTGCCTTTAGTGTAAAAAAAAGACTGCTTCAGTGATAAGAGATTAGGTCCTTTAATTAGAAACAAATGACAAATCACTGTTAACCCCATGTGATGCTTTCTAAAACTTCCATCAAATATTCCTCTTAAAACATTATTAAACACAAGTTCCCCAGATCTACTTCCTAGAAAGTGCCATTTAACAAAACCCAGGCAGGATGTTAATACTGGGGCGGAATTACAGGTTGCCAAAGCATTTCCTGTGAGGGGATTGACAGGGGATCATTTTGTTATGGGGCCACCTCCAGTGTGTTGTGACAACCACTCATTACACCTCTGAGCACAGCACTCAGCTGTAGGTTCTACAAGATGCAAATAGCTCCAAATGGGTTCAATTTAGAGAGAGTGGATAATGTATCATTCACTTCTCTAAGGTAGAAGCTTTTAATTTTCCAAGAACAAGGAAGAGAAGAACATTGCAGTTTCTGGAAATAAAGATTCAGTTAACCAACTATACTGGAGTTGTGGAGTGACTATAGCGATATCTGTTACATTATAAATAAAAACACTTCACCTGCCTTGTTTGCCCTTAGTCCAAACCAGAACACTAAGTGGTCAAGTGAGCATCACCTCTCAATAAATATAATTATCCACTTAAGAGCTCAATGTCAGAAACTAGTAACCTCTATGTGATGCTAGGGTTTTCTCTTGAAAAAGAAACTGCTTACAAAGCTACTATAGTTAATTATAATAATACTCCAAAAGTGTTTAAAATACATTTTGATATGGAAAAACATCATGGAAAGCTTTTCACAGTTGGACTTTAATATTTTAGTGGGCTAGCTTTTATACCCCTCCGTGATTTTACTCCCACTGTTCTATTACTGATTTTAGTAAGTATTGCTAACAATGGAATTCAGCTTACTTGCAGTGGAGAAGAGATGTACGCCTATGTGGATTGGAAAAAGTCAATACATCCACTTATGATTCTTGTGTTTAACTAAACCACAGGAGAAACTACAGAGCTAAAACAGGCCCTTGTGGAAATATGGTTGTTTCTTCTCTGAGCACATTAATGAACAAAATGCCTTCGCTTTAAATTGCCAGCATCATTCTGGCTATGGAAAGAAAAATCTGAATGTTAATGTTCTTTCATTTCAAGCACACTAACAAATAAAAAAAAATAAAACCACTAGAAATCCACTGGAAAGGGCCAATATCTAACCTACGCAAATATAATAATAAATTTGTCTGGAAAGCTTTGGATTGAAAAATGAATGTTCTTCTTTAAACTTAGGATGCAGCACACTTCCCAGAGTAAGGAATTTTAAACTATTTCATTCTTTGTTTCTAAACTTAGGCACACATATGTTGACCAGGAGAGAAAGAAGGAAGGAGAAAGGGAGAGAAAGAGAACAATTTAGTTGATATATGATTGCCAGAAATACTGTAGGAGAAATTAAAAGAGACAAAGAGGGAAAAAATGGAATATTCATCATCAAGAGTGCACCGCTAAGCAACATCTTTACTTCTGAGAGAATCACAGGGCTCATTGTATGTGCACCTCCCAATGATACACAGATAGGACAAGGAGTCTAGCATTTACAAACTCCTTTCCATCAGTTATTTGGCTGGGTCTATTTTTAGACTCTAATAGTTCTTTGACACTCTACTTTAAAAAAAATAAAGACACAGAAACCATTGGGATTATAGTATTATGTCAAAAATTGAGTGGTATGGACCCACCTCTGGAAGCCAGATGTGAAAGACTTGGGGTGCGGAGTGTCAGGGGTCCTTTGATATGAAGTGTCCAGTGGTCACATCCTCTCTCTAAGGAGAAATAAGTTGGGAGACTGGGACCACTGACTGATGGTCCAAGCCCTGTTTATTTAGAGCCAAATGACCTTATAGTAGGATATCTGAGAGCTTTGAAGTTAGGACTGCCATAGGACATGAATTTATCTCTGCCATAGGACAGAGGTAAATGGGGATGGACTCAAGGAAACACTGTCTAGAGTCTACACAGAAATCTGTCCAGGGCATCCATTCCATCTATATAGTCCTTCTCTTTCCCTCGCTGCTAGTACATATTAAACAATCAAGTTGACTTCTCACTAATATTTGCAGTTGTTTGGATAAACAAAATAAGAATATATAGATTCCAAAACTTTAGTTCTCTGGGCTTCAGGGGCAAAGCTTAAAAGTCTACTGGGCTTTTACCATAAATCCCAGACTATATCTTCAGACCACTTTAGCTTCTCCTGCCCGACTGGGTCCTATCTCTTATGACATTACCACTTGTACTAACGCCGTGCTTTATGATTTCTAGACTGACCCATATTGAGATCAGGGTAAATAACTGCTTATTCCAGTTCCATCAAGAGATCTATTAGTGGGACCTCACCTTTTGGGTATTAAGAGCTACAGATACTGAAGCCTGAATCAAGTAGTTTTAATGGATGCCCAGTAGTAGATATATTAGAGTCAATTAAATGCCAAATATTAGGAGCATAGCATTAACAGTCTTTCTGTGTTTAAGCAAAGAACATTGTTCTATAGTAAAATATGAAAATTTTATAGGGGAGGAAAAAAAGCAAACAATTCACTACACTTGTAGCATCAAGTGTCACCAGAAGGTTTGAATTTATAAGTAATCAAGCCTGAACTGGGGAATTTAGTAGCAAACAGAACAAGAGGTAAAGCAGTTGAGTTAAAGGTAAACTCGAGGAAATTAGGGCTGCTCATAAGAGCACTGTAAATTTCTCTGGGGGAAGGAAGTGGGGCAATTCACTGATGAAGCCTAAGACGTTAGGAGTGGGTTAACATCCAGCAGAGTTTTATCAACTTTTAATAGTAATTATTATTTGGCTTGGGCTGCTTTAAGAGCACAGTGGAGATGAGTAACTCAGAAACATCAGAAACACATTTCTTATTGTTGAGGATAAGAGCTATAGGAGCAAGGATCCCTCAGAAATGATGTCTCCTGGGTTTTCATTTCTTCTTTTTCATTCATGAGGAGCTTCTCCTTCATGAAGAAAGGACCAGGGGCTCCTTGGACTCACTTTTGTGAATGCACCAATGCACTAATACCATTTGTGTGGGTTCTGCCTCATGATATAATCACCTGTCAAAATCTTCATCTCCTAACATCTTTTAGTGGAGGATGAGGATTTCAAATATGAAAATTTGGAGTCTAAAGTGTCAATTTTGGTCTTCAAAATTGTTAGGTATATTACTTTATGATCAATGATTACATTGCAAAATTACCCTTCAATAAGCTTCATCTAATGAACTACAATAAGAAGTCTATAGGAAACTTCTAGACAGTACACAAAAAAAGAAAAAGTCTTCCTTTCTTCAAATTGTTCTCTTTCCTGCTGGCTGAATGTGAAACTAAATGTGAGAGTTCTAGTAGCATTCTTAGACCCTGATGATAAAATGTTGTGTCAATGAAACCTAATTCTAGAACATTTACCTACACTTACTTTACTATTTGTGAGAAGACATGTATGGCTTGCTTATGAATATATTCTGGCTTGCTTGTTATAAATATATGAAACTAATGTAGTCAGTTCCAGCTAGTTTATAGTAGGTTAAAAATACCACATGTCTGGAGAAGTACAGGGATAAGGGCAATTGACATGCTGGCACAGACCTTAGTTCATTACTCAGTACCACACAGGGCCCTTGAGTGCCACTGAGAGTGATCCCTGATGGTATAGCCAAGTGTCAGCCTTGAACAATGCTGCATGTAACCCAAAATACCATAAAATATTTGAGTATAAATTTCTAAAATAATATATAACAATATATGAGGCAAAGTTGAAAGTGGTCACTTGATCACTTAATCACTTCTTGATCAGTTGACATCCTGTTATTCATCGATTTGCTCAAGCGGAAGCCAGCAAAATTTCCATTGTACCCTATCATGTGCCAGTTTAGCCCAATGGCATCTGGTTGCCTTAGGAATACGAAAAGCCTCAACGTTCATTCAGGGTCTTGAGGAAGAAGTCTGACCATCTTGTAGGTGGGCGGCCACGTGATCTATTGACATATCATGGGATCCAATCGTTAAACGGCTCTAGTCCAGCATGGTCTCCAAATTGCAATACATGTCCAGCCCATCTGATTTTTGATCCCTTGGCAAACGAGACAGCGTCCCTGACTCTGGAACAACAATGGAGGTCGGAGCCCTAGATTCCTTCTTTCACTTAAGTGAGGCGTGATATTCCAAACATAGCTCTTTTAGTTCCTCTTTGGGCGATCTGAATAGCATTCTCATCCTGCTGGCATAGAACGGTGGAGTTGAAGAGAGTGCCCGGAGCCGGAGGTTCTTTGTCTTTTAGCTCTTTCTTCAATGTTTTTAAGGCATTCCATGCCACTCTCTTCCTCCTGTGCAGCTCAGGTTTTAGGTCGATCATCATGTTGACTTCTCGACCTCGGTACACATAACTGCTGCATTCAGATAAGTTTGTTCTATTGAGAGTGAATGGGACCTCTGGAACTAGTTCATTTTTCATGAACATAGTTTTGTTGAGATTCAGCTGTAGACCTATCTTTCCACATTCTCGGTCAAAGTCAGCCAGCATTTGGGCTGCTTGGCTAATGTTTGGTGTTATTATAATGATGTCATCAGCGAAGCGAAGGTGGTGTAAATGCGGACAGTCTATCTTCACACCCATTTTTTTTCCATTCTAATTGCCGCATGATGTTCTCAAGGGTAGCGCTGAAGAGTTTTGGTGAAATGGTATCACCCTTCCCAACCCCTCTTTTCATATCAATGATCACTTTTTTGTAGAATAATGAGATCCTGGTGGTGAATCCGTAATACAGCTCGAAGGATCTTGATGTATTGGGTTTTAATGCCCTGTTTTGCTAGGGCTTCGATGACCACTTCGGTTTCCACAGAATCAAAGGCTTTCTTTAAATCAATGAACGTGAGACAGAGTGGCATCGTGAACTCCCTACAAACCTCAATGAGCTTGGTTCACTGTATCACTGTCTTCCCGTTCATCTTTGATTTGCTCGAGCGGGTACCAGTAACATCGCCATATGACCTGTCTCATGCAAGTAGAGCCCAAGGATACCTGCTTGCTCCAAGACCATAAAGAGCCTCAAACCATTCCATCAGGTCATGGGAATGAGGTTATAATTTCTACTGGTATCTGGCATATCAAATACGACACAGGTAGCTTGCCAGGCTCTGCCGTGCGGGTAGCATACTCTTGTAGTCATCTCAAAATCCAGCATTTATTGATGAACCATGCAGCCGATTGCGGCCGTGCAAGCCGGGCTGTGATAGGCTGGTCTGCAGGGTGGATTTCTGACAAGGAGGAAGTCTGGATGTGGAAAATGGAGGTCCTCATGGAGTGGAGGGTCGTCTGGCTTGTTGTGAGGTTCTGCTGGGCTGGCGGGCCAGGGCTAGAACCTGCCATCCCTCCTTTGCACCTCTTGAGCAGCTGGGCACAGTGAGAGCCAGTAGCAGCTCTGTCCCATGTCTGTCCATAACCATGTGGATATGGTTGATTGTGCTGAATCCTTTCCAAAAGCCAGCTTGCTCACAAGGTTGTCCTTCATCTAATGTTCTGCCAATCCTCTTCATGTTGACTTGAGTGAACAGCTTGTACGTGAGAGAAAACAGGCAGATGGGGCAATAGTCGTCAATGTTGTGGATGTCTCCCTTCTTGAACAGTAGAACTGTCCTGCTGGTTTTCCATTGGGAGAGCACCTTGCATTCTAAAATAATATATAACAATATATGAGGCAATGTTGAAAATGGTCACTTGATCACTTGACATCCCGTTATTCATCGATTTTCTTGAGTGGGCATGAGTAATGATTCCATTTGTCCCCATCATGTGCCAGTGTAGTCCAATGGCATCAGCTTGCTCCAGGAATACATAGCCTCAAACTGTTTATTCAGGGTCTTGACGAAGATGTCTGATCATCTTGTAGGTGAGCAGCTACGTGATCTTTAGATGTCCCTTTGGGATCCAGTTGGTAATAGCTCTAGTCCAGCAGTTCTCTCCAAAAAACATTACATGTCCAGCCCATCTAATTTTTGACACCTTGGCAAAGGAGACAGTGTCCCTGACTCTCGATCATCAATGGAGGTTGGAACTTTGAATTCTTTCTCTCACTTGAACGAGGCATAATATTCCAAGCACAGCTCTTTCAATTCCTCTTGGGAGACCCAATTAGCAATCTAATCTTGCTTTCATAGTGGCAAGATCTCTGAGGCATATGTTAATGCAGGGAGAACGTTGGAGTCAAAGAAATGTGCCCAGAGCCAGAGGTTCTGTGTCCTTTTAGTAATTTCTTCGAAGCTCTTAAAGGTTTTCCACACTGCTCTCTTACCCCTGCACAGCTCAGGTGCTAGGTCATTCATCATGTTGAGTTCTTGACCTAGGTACACATAACTGCTGCATTTTGAGATGTTTGTTCTGTTGAGAGTGAATGCAGCATCTGTAAACTGTTAGTTTTTTCATGAACATTGTTTTATTGTGATTCAGTTGTAGACCTATCTTTCCACATTCACGGTCAAAGTCAGCAAGCATTTGTACCACTTGGCTAATATATGATGTTATTAGAATGTTAGAATGATGTCATCAGCAAAGCGGAGGTGGTTTAGTAGCAACTATGTTCATGACCATCTATCTTCATTCCCATTCCTTCCCATTCTAATTGTTGCATGATGGTGAGGGTGGCACTGAAGAGTTTTGGTGAAATGGTATCACCCTGCCAAACCCCTCTTTTGACATCAATATCACTTCCTTGTAGAATGATGAGATCCTTGTGATTGATCCATAATACAGCTCACGAAGGATCTTGATGTATTGAGATTGAATGCTCTGTTTGACTAGGGCTTCAATGACCACCTCTGTCTCAACAGAATCAAAGGTTTACTTTAAATCAATGAACATGAGACAGAGCAGCATCTTGAATGAACTCCCTACAAACCTCAATGAACTTGGTTACCGTATGGATATGGTCGATTGTGCTGAATCCTTTTTGGAACCCATCTTGCACTCAAGGCTGTCCACATAGAACATCTGCTGTATTCTGACCCAAACAAATTCAAAGAACTTTACACTGACCATCAGGTCAAGATAATTTGAGTTAAAGGACCCAGAGACTGATCAGTGATCATGGGGAACAATTCTCATTAGGCAGCTGACACAGGATCTGAAGAGAAGACATCAGAGCCAGATTCGATTTTCCACATCTGGACTTCCCCCTCGTCAGCACTCCACCCAGCAGACTAGCCTATCACAGCTCGGCTCATCGAGATGCACCCTGCAGCATCTTTTTTAATCTGGCCCAGAGCCTCACAACAAGCCAGACGACCCCCGACTCCATGAGAGCCTCCATTTTCCACACCCGGACCTCCCTGTCATCAGAACTCCACCCTGCAGACCAGCCTATCACAGCCTGGCTCATGTGGCCCTACATGGCAGCATGGTTCATCAATAAATGCTGGATTTTGAGATGACTACAAGAGTATGCTACCGCACGGCAGAGCATGGCAAGCTACCCATGTTGTATTTGATATGCCAAATACCAGTAACAATTATAGACCTCATTCCCATGACCTGATAGAATGGTTTGAAGCTCTTTATGTTCCTGGAGCAAGCAGGTTCCCTTGGGCTCTACTTGCATGAGACAGGTCATATTGAGATGTTACTGGTGCCCACTTGAGCAAATTGATGATGAACGGGAAGTCAGTGGTACAGTGATACAGTGTTCTTGCATGCATAGTTGTCCTTCATCTAATGTTCTGCCAATCCTGTTCAGGATGACTAGAGTGAACATTTTGTAGATGACGGACAATAAGCAGATGGGTTGATAGTTGTGAATATCATGGATGTCCCGTCTTGAACAGCAGAACTGTCCTGCTAGTTTTTCACTGGGAGGGCACCTTGCATTCAGACCAGTAGTGTGTCAAGAGCCGAGCCAGAGTATTGATGGGTACTGATGACAGATTCTTCAGGTGTTGCAAGCTTGGATGTTAGCTTATGGTTGCCTGAGGCTCGCCCCTTGTCACTTTGGTTAATGAGCTCAAGAATTTTTTGAAATCACGCATCCTTTTTGTTTTTCTCTCTTGGCATTCCTCACACAATCATGGAGGCATTGAACCAGTCAGTTGTATTCTTAATACATGTCTTCAATTATGGCATCCACCCATATTGCCACAATGTTGCCAAAGAGTTCCTAGTTGCTGGTCTTTATGGGAGTTCTCTTCTTAAACTTTGCAGCCCTTTCTCCCCATTTTGTGAAGTAGAATTTTGCATAAAGGGAAACGGTGGTCCAATCCTGTTTGCAGTTTTGGGGCGATAGCAACATTGGTCAGGCAAAAGCATCGATTGACCATGATGTGATCAATTTCATTATGAAACTGTCACCAGGAGATTCTCATGTTCAACGTTTAGATTCAGCCTTCTGGAATTGTGAGTTACCATGAATGGTCTTGGTCGACATGATGAGCTCATATAGTCTCTCACCCTCTTTGTTCCATTCTACACCATGGGTCACATTGTGGAGTTCTTTGGCCAATCTTCTGGATCTTATCTTGGCATTAATCACCAACTATAATCTTGTAGAAGGCATCGTCTTCTTTTTAGAACTCCTCCAGTTCCATGAAGAATTTCTCAATTTCTTCTTCCTTGTATGTGGATGTTGGTGCTTAGACAGCGAAGATGGAAACTGCTGACAGTAAGCCACATCTGTTCAAGTTTAACTGTTCAATTTGGATTTGTTAGGCACTCAGATGAATCAATGCTCATGGCCAAATTTGTGTTGACTAGTACACCAACAGCACCGATGCCTTTTTTCGGCACAGGTTCCAAGGAAAGTTCTCTGGTGTAAAAGATGGCGTGATGTGCTAGATGGCTTCTTGTCTCAGTCAGACCAATGATGTCATATAGATCTTTTGTGCTTGCACCATTAGGTCCTTGATATACGCTTCCGATGCCAGTGTATGTGCATTGAAAGTACAGACAGTCATTTTAGTCCTTCGTTTTGACAGCCTAGTTTGGCCCTTAGATTTTATCAACCTCTCCTTTTTGTCCTTCTTAGCACTCCCATATTTAGGACACTTTTAGGGTCAAGGGGATGAGATCCATTGTTTTCTGGTTTGGGCATATCGATACATAATGGACAGCTTGCCAGGCTCTGACATGCTGGCGTGATACTCTCAGTACCTTGCCGAGGTCTCTGAGAGGAGTGGGTAGAATACTCTTGGTAATTTACAGATGAATTGATAAGCTGGTAGCAGCTCTGCCCCATATATCTGTGTCTCTGGTTCAAGCATACCTGGGCTTGAAATAGGTTTCTCTGTAGGGTGGAACTCTGCCAAGCTGAGCTTGAGATTGTCTTTTTCTTCTGGGTGGAGATCAGACGTGCTGTGGTGTCCGGATGATGAAAAATGCTACCAGCATGGTGCTTGGGTTGAAAATGGAAGTAATTAAAAATTAGGTAAGATAACACATTTAATCAGAAACTCATTATAAAGTATTTTTTACAGAACAAAATATTTTAAGAAGTAAAAAATAATGTTTTCCTAATTAAATTGCTAGGTTATGTACTACTCAGAAAATATTCAATGATTATTTTTAGCACCATTAATAATTTGAATTACAGAAATTAAAACTTCCATAAAAATCAATTAAGGTGATAAAGTCATCAAAAATTTGAAAGCCTGACTTGGCGTGTAAGAAAGGTGTTCATTTCACTTGAAGTGTACCTAGATTCATTCCTCAGCACTGCAGATAGGTTCTGTGGGCACTACCAGAGTGATCCTTGAGCGGAAAACTAAGTCCAAGCACTACAAAATGTTACCCACAAACAAAAAAAAGTTGAAAACTTTGAGCATTGGGATCTGCCACTGGATACGTTAACTGAAGCAGTCAGTATGGAAAGCATAGGGAATGCCTTGAAAAAAATTAATAAATTCCTCGAAAATATTAATAACTCATTCCCCATTCTTCAAATACTCTATATACCGATAGATATATCTTATATAAGGTCTATACCTACATAATATCTATACTTATATAAGATCTATGCTTATATAAGATCTATACTTATATATAGATATAGATATAGAGATATATATCTATTAGAGATATAGATATATATAAAGTATGCAAAGATTGTTTAAGAATGTTATTGGTTTATCTCTTTCCTTTTTGCCCTTTGCATATTCTTATGTTAGAGCAATCACCTTTTTGTATAGACACAGGAAGACAGTGCTATGCTTTTGTAATATAGGAATCAATTGGTTCTGAAATACTTAGTCCTGGGCATCTGTCATGTTTACGTGACTTATAGTTTTCTTACATATGTATATTTATTTGACCTTATTGTTTTTATATATGTCTGTACACAGACATGGGGCAGAGCTGCTACTTGCTCTCCCTCTGCCCAGCCACTCACCAGGTGCCCGGGAGGGATAGTGGGTTGTAGCCCTGGCCCGCCACCCCAGCAGAGCCTTGCAAGCCAGATGACCCCGCCCACTCCATGAGGGTCACCATTTTCCACATCCGGACTTCCCTCTCATCAGAACTCCACCCAGCAGATGAGCCTATCACAGCCCAGATCATCGACACCCACTCTGCAGCAGTGTTTTTCAGTCCGGCCCAGGTATGCTGATCCAGAGACTCACAGACATGGGGGAGAGCTGCTACTTGCTCTCCCTGTGCCCAGCCGCTCATGAGGTGCCTGGGAGGGATGGTGGGTTCTAGCCCTGGCCTGCCACCCCAGCAGAGCCTCACGACAAGCCAGAGGACCCCCTCACTCCATGAGGCCGCCATTTTTCACATCCAGACTTCCCTCTCATCAGAACTCCACCCAGCAGACGAGCCTATTGCAGCCACGTGATTCATCAATAAATGCTATATTTAGAGGTGACTACAAGAGTATGCCACCCGCACAGTAAGCCTGGCAAGCTCCCTGTGTCATATTTGATATGCGAAATATCAGTAACAATTATATTAGGTCATTCCCATGACCTAATATAATGGTTTGAGGCTCTTTATGTTCCTGGAGCAAGCAGATGGCCTTGGGCTCTACTAGCATGAGATAGGACATATGAGATATTACTGGTGCCCACTCGAGCAAATAGAGGTTGCAGCGGAAGATAGTGATAGTGATATTTTTTGGCAGAGCCTGGCAAGCTACCCATGTTGTATTTAATATGCCAAAAACCAGTAACAATTATGGACCTCATTCTCATGATCTCAACAAATGGTTTGAGGCTCTTTTTTCTTTCTGGAAGGAGTAGATGCCCTTGGGCTACACTAACATGTGACAGGATATATGGAGATGTTACTGGGACCTGCTCAAGCAAATTGATGAACAACGGGAAGACAAGTGATACAAGTGAAGTGATTTATTATTATACCACCGTGAGGTATACAATTACAAAGATGTTCATAATTGGGTCTCCATCATACAGTGTTCCAGCACCCATTCCTCCACTAGTGTCCCATCCCCGAGCACTCCCTCCCACCCATCCCAGCCTACCTCTATAACAGATCCTTTTTCTTTCTCTTATTCTCTCTCTCAGTCTCTGTCTCTTTCTCTTCTCTTACATATTGTGGTTTGCTCTATAGATATTCATGGTTTAATATGTAAGTCTCTATGTGTACATTCAATGTTGAGTTCTATTCTGACTTTACCATTCCCCCATTTCCCATCAGTCACCCCAGTTTACATCTACAATGATCATTACAGTGTGCAAGATCCTGGGAAGGCCCTGGTCCTAAACTTGATTATCTAAATCCATCATGAGCCTGCACGGCTCTGGGTCTGGTCTGTAGCTGACCCAGCTTTGCTGGTCCTGGTGACTGCCTGCTCAGTAACTATGCCTGCTGGGGCATGGAGATGGAAGGGATGGGAAGAGGGACCCCGATCCCACTTCAAGCCCGGCTGGTGCAGCCTCCCCAGCTGTCTGCTGGCCCTGGGTGCTATGTTGCTCTCGGCCAGGGGCCGGGCCATCTCCCTGTGGCTCCATGGCCACTCCACATGGGTCGAGTGGTGCAGCTCTGGGTCTCGACCTTAGTTTCTTACACTCAAAAAGGAGGATCATGTCGCAGAACTTGGATGGACCAGGGCAAGCTGTGAGTAAGCTACGCTGCCCTCCATATAGGACAGGCTAAGCACCATAAGAAGTATAATAAGATTACGATCTTGAAACGAATTCTGATGCAATCTGTAAACAATGACTAAGGAACCTGTTGGGTAGAGGGATAAAATAATTTGGTCAGTGGAGTCTGGGATATATGGCAAAAACACAGCTTTTGCCATGAGTCCAGAGAGACTATGTTAAGTATATTCAGGAAATAGATAAAAGTCTATATCTCTTATGGATGAACATGGTGAGTATCATGCTGAGTGAAATTTGAAGGAAAAGGACATATATAGAATGACTGCATTCGTTTGAGAGATATTGAAAAAAAAGTATGATACTAATATCCAAGGCCTGTCAAGGACTTGTCAGTGGTTAGAATCTACCACAAATGTCTGGGAATCAGAATTTAGGTAAGATAGAGAAGGGACCAGTGTGCTAATTACTGGAAATAGTAACACCAAACTAAACCTGAGTATTGAACATAGGAAAAGGGATATACATGATAACACCTTAATGTATGCATTGCAAGTCACAATGTGTAAGTGAACGAGAACAGAGAGAGAGAGATAGATAGAAGGAGAGACAGAGAGAGAAAGAAGAGGAAAAGTGCCTACATTAGAGGCACCTGGGGGAAAGGAGGAAATCTGGAGACGTTGGTGATGGGAAATGTGCACTGATGGATGGGTGGGTTCTGGAACACTGTATGACTGAAACCCAATCATGAACAGATTTGTAACTGTATATCTCACAGTGGTAAATAAATTTTTAAAGAAACAAAATAAATGGGAAGGGAGTTTGGTTCAAGAGATACTAGAGTGGGTAGTACAGCCTGCTTTGCATGCAGTCAACTTTGGTTAAACCTCCAATTGGTTCCCCCAAACAACTAGGAGATTCATACCCAAATTCAGAGACAACAGTAAGTCCTGAGTATCTCTAGATATGACCCCAAAACATAAACAACCTTGACATGTACTCTTTGTAACTGTGTATCTCATGGTGATTCAATAAAAAGAAAGAAAAGGAAAGGAAAAGAAATGTCTGTCTCTTTTACAGCTGTTATACAAAATAACCAGAAATTTTATTGAGAAATTTAATATAATTGTTTACCAATTACCAGTAAAAGAAAGAAGAAAGTGATAAGCCCTGGATGAAATCTGGCCTTTTGGATCTCCTAGATGGAATTTAAAGTGCTGTAACCCCTAGATGGAATTTCACCCTTAGGTGGATCCTCTAGTAGATTTTTCCAGGAAGAAAGGACTCTATATCTCTTCATTGTTCTTCAACTATCTGTAACTCACAACCCAAACCCTTTACAATTTCTCTATAATTAGACAACTTTACTTGAATCAAACTTTCATTAATTGCCAAAAAGCCTATAGCTCTATTCCTTTGCCCATCAGTGTGTGCATGTGTGTGTGTGTGTGTGGGGGGGAAGTTATCAACTCCAAATGCATCAGGGGGACCCTGCTGAACCATAACATCTCTTGACTGCAGAGATGATTTTCTTCTTTTATATCCTAAGGAATACTAAGCCTACCCAGAGAAACCAGGATAATCTCTATATTTCTCTGTTTTCACCTCAGTCACATCTGTAAAGATCCTATCACCTCTAAGGCAACATATTCAGAGTCTAGGGTTTAGAAGACAGTCACAGAGATAGGGAAACATTATCTAAGAACTGCTAGGGGCAGAATAATTCATCTAGAAAACAAAACCAGAAACTGAGTTAGTTCCAAGAAAATTACTATCAGACCAAAGACATTATCATGCCCATTTAATGTAAATTAAACCCCACACTTAAAAATGTCATAAAAACTTGAAGAGAATATATAAGAAAAAAGAATAGAAAAACTTAACAAAATTAAATACCTAAATTATAGTAGCAATAATAATGTCTTGAAGCACTCATGTGTACCTAGAAAAAAATTTAAACTATAAAGCATATTGTTGTCTAAATCTAAATAAAATGAAGCAATCTTTTATTGTGGCCAGCTGTAGAGTAGATACAAATTTAGAATTCTATGCTTAACAAACTTTTAAATTGAGGACAAAATGAAATCTTTTTCAGAAAATAAAAATTGAGAGAATTTACCATCAGTTAACTGAAATAAGGAATAGTAAAGGAAATTCTTCAGGCAAAAGTAAAATGGATGGGGCCCAAGCGATAGTACAGTTGGTAGGGCACTTGACTTGCACACAGCCAACCTGGGTTCAATTCCTGGCACTCTTTATGGTCTCATAAGCCTGCAAAGAGTGATCTTTGAGTACAGACTCAGGTGAACTGTTAACACACCACTAGTGGGACCCAAAAATTACTTGATTTTATGTTTTTGAGCGAGGCTTCATGGTGCCCTCATGCGACTATTTCTAACTCTGTGCTCAAAGGTAACTCTCAGCAATGCTCAAGGAATTATCTAGCTTCAGGGATCAAACCCAGGACCTCCTGCCTGCAAAGTAAGCTTTCAGTCCATTCAGCTCTCTTTAAGGTTCAGTT
This sequence comes from Cryptotis parvus, assembly GCA_021461705.1. NCBI lineage: Eukaryota > Metazoa > Chordata > Mammalia > Eulipotyphla > Soricidae > Cryptotis > Cryptotis parvus. The sequence goes on along the minus strand of JAJIBD010001319.1, from coordinate 316,506 downwards.
GAGGTAAAACATTCACAAGAGAGAAAATGGAAGCATTCTTTTATCATTGCCACATGTCAAACATAGAGAAGTGACTGAAATCTACACAAACAAATAGAAGAAATGGTCCATTAGTAAAATTTAAATATAGAATGAGAAAATTATTTAAAAGAATTCAGTAAATATTAAGAGAAAAACATATCATATAAACATTTCAACACATGAAATAATTTAAATATTCTAAACTAGGAACATAACTTTTACGTTGATTGAAAATTTTAATTAAGCATTTTAGAAATAGTACAAAGTTTGCATTAAGATATCCTTTATCCATTATATATATATAATATATATTTGTGTGTATGTGTGTGGTAAATGAGCAAAATGAAAGATTAAAAACAATATACCATAAAAATGATCAAAACAAAACTCAATAATATAATAACATTTATATAAACTTTAACAATTTTTATCAACAAACAGAAACTTTGAATAAAAAACCATACTGATTAATAAAAAATATAACAATCCTATATCTCTAAGAACATGGAAGAATCAAGAAATGTGAACAAAAACATGATAGAACAAAGAAACTGTTTCAATTACAGTTGAGTTTTCAACACCGCTTTCTCAGTAATTGGTAGAATACATAGTCAAATATCAAGTGAAAATAGAGATAGGTTGTACAGTGCAACAACCAATTTGACCTAACTGACACTTGGGGACACTAGATCTACAACAGCAGCATACACATCATTAACAAGTTAATATGAAATAGTGACAGAAATAAGTCACGTCTTAGGCCATGAAGCAAGGCATATTATGTGCATTCCCTGTCCAGAGCAAAAAGTACAAGAAATTTATAAAAAACTGAAGCAGCAACAACATAAGTTAAAATCAGTAAGTGAAAAATATCCTGAAAATCCACAAAATTATGACCAGAGCACGACAAATTCCTAAACTAACGAACAATTATGGATCAAAGAGAAAAGACAGGAAACTTAAATATGGAGTCTATCATGCTGAGTGAAATTAGTCAGAAGGAAAAGGACAGATATAGAATGACTGCATTCATTAATAGGATATAGATACCAGTGTTTTAATAAATATGGGAAATGGTAATGGCAGATTAAAACTCACCACTGAATATACACAAAGAGACTTAAGTGATAAACTCTAAATATCTGCAGGGCTAGCCACAATGTGTAAAATAAGAGGGAGAGAGATGCAGAGACAGTGAGAGAGATAGAGAGAGAAAGAAAGGAAACTGGGGTACCTGCTATTAAGGCGGGTGGGGGGACGGGAGGGGAGGGGTACATTGGTGGTGGAAATGGGGCACTGGTGGAGGGATGGGTGCTGGAATACTGTATTACCAAGAACCAATTATGAACACCTTTGTAATTGTGTGTTTCACGGTGGTATAATAAAAAAATAAAAAAAATGAAAATATCTGTCAAAATGTAGCAGACTCAATTGAAACAACGTGTATTCCTTTGCCAGTCCTGCCATAAACTACATGCTAGGGAGACAAAAGAAAGACAAACAAAAACTCCCACATTTACTTTCTCTTTTTTCGAGGCTTAGATCTTACATCAAGGGGTCAGTTGGGGTTTCTCCAAGGGCTATTTCCCTGGGTAGTATAGCCACTTCAGTACCCATACAGTTCTTCCTTTCACACTGTGCATGACTATGTCTTTATGTCAACTTTTGATACAGACACCAGTTGTACAGCTTTACCTTAAATATCATTTCAAGAGTACATACAGTCACATTCTGAAATATTTATGTTAAAATTCAACACAGCAATTTGCCAGGGATGGAGAAACAATTTAGCTCATAACATAGTGGTTATATTAAAAAGTAGAAAACAATTTTAAAATTAGGACCTGATAAGACAGAAAATGGAACAGGGGGCTAACAATAGTCGAGGGTACTAATGCCAACCTAGAACTGAGCATTAAATAGAGGCAAAAGGATACAAATGACAACCTTTTAATGTATGTTCTGTAATCCATAGTCTGGAAGGGAAGGAAAAGAGAAAGAGAGAGAAAGGGAAAGAAATAAAGAACATGCCATGGAGCAGGGCTGGGGAAGGGGGAGGGAACCGGGATGTTGGTGGTGGGAGATGGGCACTGGTGGAGGGACGGGTGCTGAAACACTGTATGACCAAAACCCAAACATGAACTTTTTAATTGTATATCTTTTTATTTGTATATCTCACGGTGGTATAATAAAATACTTAAAAAAAAAAAATTAGGACCTGAGATTCTATCTTAAGATAATAGGAAAGGAGCCAGAGAGATTGTACCAAAATTAATATTGTACACTTGTCTTGCAGGATCAGGATACCACATACGGTTCCCTGAGCATCACCATGGGTCACTCTTGAGCACAGACCTGGAAACAGTCCCTGATCACCACTGGGTGCAGCCCCAACCTCCCCTGGGGTAGGAGAATAGAAAAGAAGATCAAAAAAAAATGCAAAGGGCCAAGATGAAGCTCAACTGACATAGCATATGATTTCCAAGGTTTGAGACTGAGTTCTACCCCCATTCCCCTGACCCCAACACTTGTGTGTCTTTAAACCATGGCTGGATGACTGTCAGGGAACTGCTGGGTTCCCAGGTAATATCAGGGGAGAGGGAGTGAATTCCCCTTCTACCTCAAGGACCAGCAGCCAATGGAAAGATAAAATTCACAAATCCAGCTAAATTCCAAAAAAGTTCTACTTAAACAAGTTCTGGTAGTATAATCCAGTTTAGGGTCAGGAAAACCCTAAACCTCCAATTCCTAGCCAGACCCAGACCACGTCAGGTCAGGATTCTCAGCCAAGATGGACTCTGAACACAGATTATGTGCTCAGGTTGGAAAGCAGATCGGGAGTGGGGTGGGGAGAGAAAGAAAGAGAGGAGAGAGGAAGTGAGAGAAAGAGAGAGAGAGAGAGAGAGAAAGAGACTTTTTCTTCTTCATCTCATCTTTTATACCCCTTTTGCCCCTAGCCTGGTCCACAATGACAGGTCTCAGCAAGAGCCAAAAGCCTATCACTTTCAGGTATTCTCACCTGCCCAGGCTTTACAAATGCTAATTTTCCAGTGCCTGATGTCACCTTACTAGCACAAAGCACTTGTAGAGATGGGGGTAGGACACCTGAGATGAAATGTAATTCAGGATTTAATTTATGGAGAATAACATAATATTTCATACCATGAATATATATCGCCGGCTATTATCTCTAAACCTCCACAAAGTCCTATTTTTTACTTCAGGATATTTCTGACTGCTCTGCCGTTGGAATTGCTGAGAGTTATGCTCGCTTGCCAGGAGGAAAGCGGCATTCTTCCTTGATCTAGCAATGCTATTTTATTCAAAGGAGAATTAACACAGCCAGGGAATTCCTGGTAAAACTGTCCTGTCCCATAAAAAAAGACTCATGGGGGTTGAGAGGCTACACTTTGACCAGCTAATAGAGGATTTATGGTAAGAATATTCTGCCATTCAGAAAGTCACAGATTCAAATTGTCTTCCTGCCCCCAATCTACCAGTGTGAACTGGAAGAGCGAGTTTCAGGCAAAAGGCAGCTGGTTCTTATACATGTGAGGCTCTAGGTTAGCTGCAGTCCAGGGCTTATTAGGGCATGTCCTCTAACAGATGACTACTCCACTCATAACCCAAAACATCAGCCCTGTTCCCACACCACAAGCATCATCAGAAATAGCCTGTCTGCCGAGCACTGCAGAGTGTGGTTTTTACCTTCCTCCTTCCCCAGCAGTCACAACAATTAAAAAGAAGCAGAGTAGAAAAAATAAAAAAGTTAAGAAAAGACAACCATAGAGAGGTTAAAAGACCAACAAATCAATAAAATGAAAAGCTATACGATAACAATAATTTATAAAAGATCAAAACTATAAATATCTGGACATAAGGATGAATAAAAAACGAGAAATATGATAAGACCTCTAGCATGAAAGGCAGTCAACACTTATGGATCCCACAGATTAAAAAAGAAATTAGCAAATTTGTAATAAATTTGTATGTGTTATGAGTTGGAAACTCATTTGAAAGAATGGGATTACCAAAAGACTGGGATTACAGAAGAGGAAACATATACATATATGTATATATGAGTGTTTACAAACATGTAGATAATAAAATTGAATAGCTAAGAAACCAAACTACAAAGGTAAAAATAATTCAGCAAGACAAATTTGGTAAATATTATCACAGATCAAGCTAAATTATAATTGCCATTCTGCACAAATATTTCCAGATCAAATATTTTCAGATAAATTTTGACATTACTTCAAAATTTAAAAATGGGAATGAAGCACCAGCAATACCTTTACAAATATTAGGCAAAGACATCACAAGAGTTTTTGGAATATCAGGAGTCATCACTTCCACAATAAATTAGGGGGAAAAAACCTCTCATATAGGATACATAAAGAGACACATTATGGGAAAATATGTGACCAAGGTTATTGGAACTGAACATTTCTTTCTACAAAACTGAGCTTACATAGGGTGGAGGTGACTGGGAGGGGCCTTGGTACATGGGCAGAGAGAAGATACAAATCCAGTGGTGATGGGTGTGGAGTTCGAATGATGTATACCCAAAAAGTATAATTAGGGGCCGTAGTGATAGCACAGTTGGTAGGGCACTTGCCTTGCACTCGGCCTACCTGGGTTTGATCCCTGGCATCACATATGGTTTCCTGAGCACCGCCAGGAGTAATTCCTGAGTGAATAGCCAGGAGTAACCCCTGAGCATTGCTGGACGTGACCAAAAAAAGCGACAAAGGGGGCCGGAGTGATAGCCCAGCAGGTAGGGCGTTTGCCTTGCACGCGGCCGGCCCATGCCGGCCCGGGTTCGATCCCCAGCATCCCACATGGTCCCCTGAGCACCGCCAGGAGTAATTCCTGAGTGCAGAGCCAGGAGAAACCCCTGAACATTGCTGGTTATGACACAAAAAGCAAAAAAAAACCACAAAAAAGTATAATTAGAAGTATTATAAATCCTTGTATAACAATACAAATAAAACCAATAATAAGACATCACATAAAATTTCTAGACAAATCACTAAGGAATATAAGTGCAAGTATTTTAACATAATTTTTATAATCAAATTCTATATTGAATAAAGTTGATATATCATCAATTAGGTTTCCAAGAAGTTAAAAAAATTATGAATATTTGGTGTGTGTGGGGGGGGGAGGTTAGTAGGGTTGAGGGGGGCAGGCAGCTCCCAACTGGTATGCAAGAGCCAGAGCGGTATTGTCCATGATAACTTTCTGGTGGCTCACTGCTAGAAAATGAAGTTGTGGTACTACTCAGATGCGACAGGACACAGGAAGAAACAGGAGCCCCACAGAAGTAGCTCCAGGCCCCCACTGGCAAAGTTTGGGGGACCATGTGGTGCTTTTGGACCAAATGCAGGTTGTGTACATATACCTGACTCACGGTGCTATATACTGACCTATATCACTCTTATTTATTGTGAGAAAATAAGCATTATATACAAACTAGCATTTAACAACCCATCTTTTGTCTGTCTTTGGCTTTTTTGAGTCACACCCAGAAATGTTCAGGGGGTTCCTCCTGGCTCAGCACTCAAAAAATTACTCCTGGTAGTGATCAGGGGATTATATGGGAAGCCAGGGATACAACCTCAGCCAGCTGCATGCAAGGCAGATACCCTACCCACTATGCTACGACTCTGGCCCCACCATTTGTTAACGATCCAAAAAAGTATTGATTTTGGTAAACTAGGATGTTAAGGGAAATGTCTTCAAACTAACAAAAGGAATTGGCAAAAAATAAAACAAATAAAATATGGTCAGAGAGATACAGTGGTTAAGGTGCTTACTTTGAATGCTTTGTAACACAACACATATGGTTCCCTTAACAACTCTAGGAATGAACCCAGAGGACAGATCCAGAACTAATCCTTGAAGACCACTGGGTTTGACACAAATGTGAAATGAAAACATTAATAGTGAATAAATAAAATAATGCATACTCTCAACCAGATAAGAACCAGGCAAGAATATTCCCTCTTACCACTTCCAATCACCATTACATTGCAATTCCTAGCAAGTAATTAGGACAGTAAAAATTAAGCAAAGGACTAAAATTTGAAATAAGTAAAACTTCCTTTGGCCATAGATGAAATAGTGATTATATAATACATAAAATTATAAAAATATTTTATAGCTGTAAAAGTTTAATATGTTAAGAATAAACTATACCCATATATCTGAGCAATAAACAAGGGCAATAAAACAATTTTTAAAATGGTTAAATTTCACTAGTTTTAGGTGAAATAAAGCAGATATGGAAGACAATATATTGAATAATATCCTGTTATATATCATATCTAATGTGATACTGTAGGAAATATCAGAATAATACAGGCTGATCCCACACTACCAGATCCATGTGGAACAGGAATTTTTACACGTAGACTGAAAGCAATTTATCATGATGAAGGAAAATTATGGACTTTGACATGGCGATACATTGATAGTATTAATAAAAACTCAATAAACTACACTTTTTTCATATGTGAGGTATACTTTGATAAAGCTTATAAAAGTAAACAAGTTTTGAAGACACATATATATGGCAAGATGTTTGGAACCAGTAGCATTAACACATGCAAATAATGAAAAGAAACAGAAACTGAGAAGGGGGAAAAAGAGTTTTTCAAGGCTTTTGGTAATTTTAAGTTATGAATCTAGAGACTGAGTTCGTAGAATTTCAACTTTTAATCATCTGTGTTTACTATTAATATGCCTGGTAAGGATATGCTATAATTATCTTTGGTATATGTAACATTTAACAGAGAAAAATAAAAATAAAAAACTATGCATAATAAAATAAGACTTAGGTTAACTACTGAGAATCGTTCATGTACATACCAAGGACTGCCATCTTAAATGTACACAAACATATAATTGAGTAAAACAGTTAAAAGAATAATAACTTAACAAATTAGTCCTTAACTTATATTTCTGTAAAGAATTTATTTGATTTTTATATGTAGTCTGGCAGAAAAAATATGAATGATTTTTAAATTTATTCCTCTCCTTCCCTTCCTTTATCTTTCTTCCATTTTTTATTTGCACAATTCTACAGGCATTTAATGATTATCTATCACAATATAAGAATTTTTGGAAATGAAGACAATGCGAACTTGGCAGGCACAGGACTAGTTGAAATAAAACTTAGGATGGTTATGCTGAGACAACAAAAAATTATATATTCTGGAGGAAAATTTTCAGAAACAGAGATGAGAATAATGTCAAGCATTCCTCCAGACAGTATTTGAAGCACTCAGGGGAACACTCAGAAAAAAATAGTCCCTATGAAAGGCCGTAAAGAGAAGATATTTAGAGGCTTAAGGAATGTAAAGGAGAAGAGTGTGATGATGGGATGTGTTAACATTTCAATTTTTCATTAAATATTTTAATGATTTTTGATGGGATGGAATGTTAAATCTCCAGACTCTCAAATTTATTTCACACATGTGGAAGACAAGAGACTACATAATGTCAAAGAGTCCTTGTGATTAAAAGATATAGAAACATCTACAAAGCTGTCCGGCACCTTAAACGAGGTATAATATTTAATAAAAATACAGGTATGACAACTGTGACAAGAAAGATTAAATCAATGATGGAAATTTTAGGCAGCCATATTTCTTTAGATTTAATTGAATAAAACTCTATCTACATTAATATCACATAGAAAGATTTTGCTTTCTTCGCACATTGAGCATAAGAATAGAATCAAAATATTAATAACTATCTCAAACCAAAGTATAAGAGTATAAAAAACAAGTAAGAAGCAATTAAAGAAAATTTGAAATTATATTCTATTATAGTCAGAGCACAAGCTAATGATGAATTTTTGAAGCAGGTTATGAAAATCAAGTTTTAGAATGTTATTCAAGGGGGTCGGAGCGATACCCCAGTGGGTAGGTCATTTGCCTTGCACGCGGCCGGCCTGTGCTGGCCTGGGTTCGATTCCCAGCATCCCATATGGTCCCCTGAGCACCGCCAGGAGTAATTCCTGAGTGCAGAGCCAGGAGAAACCCTTGAGCAATGCCGGGTGTGACCCCCCCAAAAAAAAAAAAAGTAGAATGTTATTCAAGTAACCCACTCTGCCACATTTTACCAATCAAGGAAATGGGTATATGCAAATGTATATAAATTTTTTGAGTCATTCTGTACCTTTTTTTCCATTATGATTTACGGATATTGAAATCTCCACTGGAGCTCAGGATTGAAGGGGTGGGTCATTAGGTTTCTGCCTCAAGGAAATAGGTCTCAGCACGCCACCAACAGAGCTCAAATAGTGGTAATAAGGTCATCAATTATCTTGGCCTGGATATAGTTTAAAACACTGGGAGGTAAAACTTAGATCCAGTAAAAGATAAATTGCTTTTCTGTGGGATTAAGCAGCATCATGATATGAGAAGCAGCATCATGATATGAGATACCTGCCTTGGTTCTCTATCCAATAAGCTTTGGAATATATCTCAGAGAATTAAGTAACGAAAACCAACAATTCATCCTCTGAGGAATGTGATTGTTTCAGACAAGACATATTTCTTAGACATCCAAACTAGATTTATTCATGTTGGCATATATTTTTAAATAATAAATTAACTTGCATTTAGTCTGCACTTTATTTATAGTTATAATCTGCATGATAAATACATATATGAGCACATATTTAGAAAATAAACATCAATAAATAACTTTTAGAGATACAAAAAATTAAATTCATTAACACAAATTAGAAAAGCAATATCAAGAGTTGCTTTCTAAAATATTGTTCCTTGAAACAGTGTGCTAATAATTGTTGAAAGTGCTGATACAAACCTAGAACTGAGCATTAAATACACGCAAAAAGATACACATGACAACCTCTTAATGTATGTATTGTAATCCACAATGTGGAAGGGAAGGAAGAGAGAGAGAGAGAGAGAGAGAGAGAGAGAGAGAGAGATTAAGAAACCTGCCACAGAGGCAGGCTAGGGAGGGGGGAGGGAATCGGGGACATTGGTGGTGGAAAATGGGCACTATTGGAGGGATGGGTGCTGGAACACTGTATGACCGAAACCCAAATATGAACATCTTATGAACATTTTTGTAACTGTATTATCTCACAGTGGTATAATAACATTAATTTTTTTTTTCCTTGAAGACAGACAAATCAAAATAAAACAGGTTGGTACTCTGCCCTAGCATTCTTACAGGACAGCATGGTTAGACTTTAAAGGTCTTGACAAGAAGACCAGTTGCCTCGGGATCTCTTTGACCAGTAAGACTTGTTCTCAACTAATAAGTTGAAGGGGATCACAATTTCTACACAGAGAATCTCAGTATTTAGCACTGAGCTACTTACCTTTACATGAGTCTGCATCAGAACACTGTCTCCTTTAAGGGCTCACTATCAAACTATATTGCATAAGGCAAATTTCAAAGTAGCAGTGACTTGCAACAAAGCAGGTGAATATGCAGAAGTATGATGAAGCCTGCTAATGTTGGCTCTAAGAGTAGAAAATAAAAATCTTAATCATTTTGTAACCTGATGGTTGAACACTACCATATTTAGCTATAATACACAAGCATTTTGGTAAATAAACTATACTAAATAAAAGTAGCAATGAAAACTTGTTGAGTAATTTTGCTAATTATCACAAACATATACATGTTTGTATATATATATCTATATATATTCTTGATGTTATTTACACATGCTATCTAAATATGATAGGAACACTAGATAATGATGATTCACTATACCTGTATGAGCTCTGTATTCAGTGGTGTCACATAGTTTTAAATTTATTATTGTAAGGTGAATATAGTCTCGATATAATTAACTAATTTTTTAATTGGCATTCCTACTTCCCAACTTCTTTCCCATCGTCAATTAAAAGATTATTTTTTTTTGCTTTTTGGGGTCACACCCAGCAATACTCAAAGTTTACTACTGGTTCTTCACTCAGAAATTACTCTGGGTAGTGCTCTTGGGACCATATAGGATGCGGAGGATCGAACCAGGTTGACCGAGTGCAAGGCAAACACCCTACCTGCTATATTATCACTCTGGTAACTCAGTTCAAATTTTGACCAGCACGTAGCAGGTAAACTTTATATAATAACATATAATAACATAACTTTGATAGCCACCTTCACCTGCCCACATACCAAACTCCACAGAATGGATATGTCATTCCCAACGTTCTCACTTCTGATATCCGACATGCCATTTTGTCCGTAAAGAAGGCAACAGCACCAGGCCCAGACAAAGCCAGACCCAAACACCTAAAGAATCTGCCACTGGTACTCATCAATACATTAGCTAGGCTCTTCACACTCTATCTGTTTGAATGCAAAGTGCCCTCCCAATGGAAAACCAGCAGGACAGTTCTACTATTCAAGAAGAGAGGTATTCAAGACATCGGCAACTATCGTCCCATCTCCTGTTGTCCTTCATCTACAAGCTGTTTATACACGTCATCCTAAAAGAGGATTGGCAGAAAACTAGATGAAGGACAACCATGCGAGCAAGCTGGCTTCCAGAAAGGATTCAGCACAATCGACCATATCCACACAATAACCAAGCTCATTGAGGCTTGTAGGGAGTTCAAGATGCCACTCTGTCTCACGTTCATTGATTTAAAGAAAGCCTTGATTCTGTGGAGAATGAAGCAGTCATCGAAGCCCTAGCCATACAGGGTGTTCAAACCCAATACATCAAGATCCTTCATGAGCTCTATTACAGATTCACCACCAGGATCTCACCATTCTACAAGGAAGTGATCATTGATGTCAAAAGAGGGGTTTGACAGAGTGATACCATTTCACCAAAACTTTTCAGCACCACCCTCGAAAACATCATGTGACAATTAGAATGGGAAGGAATGGGAGTGGAGATAGATGGTCGGCAACTACCCCACCTCCGCTTCGCTGATGACATCGTTCTAATAACATCAAACATTAGCCAAGAAGCACAAATGCTGGCTGACTTTGACCGAGAATGTGGAAAGATAGGTCTACAGCTGAATCTAGAGAAAACTATGTTTATGAAAAATGAACTAGAGGCCCTATTCACTCTCAATAGAACAGACATCTCTGAATGCAGCAGTTATGTGTACCTAGGTCGAGAAGTCAACATAATGAATGACCTAAAATCTGAGCTGCACAGGAGGAAGAGAGCGGCATGGAATGCCTTGAAAGGCATCGAAGAAATAGCTAAAAGGACAAAGAACCTCCGGCTCCAGGCACAGCTCTTTGACTCCACCGTTCTCCCTGCATTTATATATGCCTCAGAGACCTGGGCCCTACGAAAGCAGGATGAGGATGCTATTCGGGTCTCCCAGAGAGGAATCGAAAGAGCTATGCTTGGAATATCATGTCTCACTCAAGTGAGAGAAGGAATCCAGAGTTCCGACCTCCTCGCTATTCCAGAATCAGGGATTCTGTCTCGTTTGCCAAGGCATCGAAAATCAGATGGGCTGGACATGTAATGCGATTTGGAGATGACCTCTGGACTAGAGCAGTTACCGACTGGATCCCACAGGATATAAAAAAGATCACATGGCCACCCACCTACAAGATGGTCAGACTTCCTTATCAAGACCCTGAAGGAATGATATGAGGTTCTTCATATTCCTGAATCAACCAGATACCATTGGGCTACATTGGCATATGATAGAGTCCAATGGAAATGTTACTGGCATCCGCTCGAGCAAATCGATGAATAACGGAATTCAAGTGATCAAGTTAACATAACTTTATATAATAACTGTGTTATTGTCTTTCCTAGTAACACTGATATCATCAATACAAGGTCAGCCGAATCCTCTGCCAAGTAGATATGCATGAAGATTTGACATGTCTAAAGACATGTATGATCTTTATAAAATCTGTTCATATATATATTATCTAACATGTATATAATTTGCCGTGTGAAAGACTTTCCACAATGTTATCAAATCTCACAATTGAAAATATATTACCATTTTGAAAATGCAGAGAGTAATGTGTGCAAAGGTTCATTTTTCTCAGGGCCTTCTAGTTTCAAAGTGGCTGAACCAATCCAATGTCCATTAACAAAAACTTGAACACAGATGGCTTAACTTTAACAATAATTTAGTAATCTAAAGGACGTTATATCTGCATGATATGTCAATTTCATCACTTGTCTTCCTACTGTTCATCGATTTGCTAGAGTGCGTGCCAAGAACATTTCCATTTGTCCCTGTTGCAAACTAGTATAACCCAAGGGCCTCTGCTCAATCCAGGAACATGAAGAGCCTTAAACATTTGTTAAGGTCATGGGAATGAGGTCTATTACTGTTACTATTTTTGGCATATCAAATATGACATGGGTAGCTTGCCAGACTCTGCCATGTGGGCGCTCTTAATTTTTGCATTTATTACTGTACCGCACAGTGGTGAAACGGCATCGTGCAATGGGGAGAGCCTGTAGTAGCTCTGCCCCATGTATCTGTGTCTCTGGTTCATGGCTGACGGCACAGGAGCAGTTCATTTGTTGGGTTCCACCGGGCCTCCAAATGGGGACAGAGGTGGGGGAAAGGGACCTCAGGTCCATCTCCATGGAAGCCCGATGACTTTAGCCTCCAATACCAGCATACCTGGGCTTGAAATAGGCATGATGGGATTCAATGATCTTTTTCAAATTTTATTAAAATACCAAGATTTACAAATTTCTTCACAGTACAGTTGTCACAAGCATCAACTGTTCAACACCAGTTTCACCACCAGTATGCCCCCTACACCACCAAAGGCCATAGCCTCCCACCCACACCCCATCTCCATGCCATTTAGTTACCTAGCTGGCTGCAATCACATTGATCATTGCAACATAAATATGGGAAAGGTTTTGGTAAAGACTGATATTAAACTGGGTTGTTATATTAAAATTGCGTGCTGTTAGAATGAGCTGTATCATTTGTACCTCTGTTCTGACTCCCTGGAAAGTTACTCATTATTCTTCGTTCACAGTGAGTGGTGAATGTTGTCTGCACAGCTCACTGGCACAAACACTGGGTCATTGGAGGTGGGGGCTGAGGGGAGGGGTCTCAATCCCTGCTCCAAGTCCAGCCACAGTCACCTGTGCCTGTTTGCTGACCCCTCAAGCTCTAATGGAACCAGCCAGGGACAGAGCCAGGTTCCTCCTCTCCGAGCTTCATGGTCAGTTTGGCACAGGAAGGAGATGTTTCAGGTGTACCTATGGTCAGTCTCCCTGGAGAGTTGCTTCACATTCAACAATTTTCACTCATTTTATTCTAAATAATTTTGTAATCATTCTATTAGGCATTTATTGGTAGAAGCAATATACTGAAATTATTGTGGGCCTGCAACCATGAGACGCTTGAGGGGTGGTTGGGAAAATGGACACAAAGGTGAGGGAAGGAGACAGAGGTGGTGGGATTGGTGTTGGAATATTTAATGCCCCCTAATAAACCATCATGAACAAATTGTAAACCACAGTGTTTAAATAAAGTGGGGGGAAATAAATGAGAAGTGACTGAGATGGAATTTTAAGCTGTGTAGACTTCTAGAGCAGAAACTCTCTGCATGTTGCACTGAAACTAAAGGTACTTGTGTCACAACTGAAGTCCCAAACCTAGAAAATCAAAACCTAAAACCTTCATTTATTTCAGAGAGTTTTGAACACATAAGTGTAGGCACATCTAAAAGATTGAGAGGAGACATCATGTCACATTATCAAGAAGAAAAAAAGCATTCGCATATCAAAGAATAATAGAAACCCCTAATAATACAAAGGTAAAATACTAAAGAATTTACCTTCAAATATGAACTAATCCTTGGAGAATTAAATGACACTTTTTTACAGAACTATTCTCATGCTAAAACCATTTGATGAAAATTTTCATGTATTTGTAATGTTTTATTTTCCTCCTATGGTTATATTATATCTGGTATAAACAACAAAAAAAAAGATCATTCATATTAAAATGATGCAGAAAATGCTATTCCCCAGGAGTTAGTACTAAAGCCTATCCTTTACTCTTTACAGAATAAGAATGTAGCAAGTATTCATGCTAAATGCCAATGTACTTGGAAACTGACATGTTGATTATCATGTTTGGATATTATTCATTTTATTTATCTTTGAAAATACAAACACGGAGGTCTAATCTATAAATATTATCTCCATTGGAAAGCTAGTGCTAATAAAAAATCTACATTTTTTGGCTACCAAATCTACTGAAAATTGTTGTAAACACAGAGTACTTGTTATAATAACCTATTTTCAGTACATACAAAGGACTATTAGGAAGAAGGGTGAAGAGAAGTGGAATGGAAGGGGCGGGGGCTGTGGATAGGAGGAACCAGCAGAAAGATGCAATTAGAGCTCCATTGCCTTGGCAAAATGCTACTAAGAGCAAGCTGGGATTTTTTTTTTTTTTTTGCTGAATCACTCCAGGCTCTGTAGGGATATCATTTCTGATAAAGGCCCCATTCTGATAAGTATCTTCCTTGATAGGCCAGGGAAAATCTATGAAAAGAAAACAACAAACATCATAAAAGGGCATTTACAAAACTCGTTCCCTTGGTTGGAATATTCACTGGAAAATATTCAACCATATGGAAGGCAATATTAACTTGGTTTTCTTGGCAGATTTCCATTAATAATCATAAAATGTATGAAATTGTTAATAGAAAATGGGTCAAAAAGCTGAAGAGGGTTAGTGATATAGTGACACGGACTAATAAAATCAGATATTTTAATAACATATACAACCCAAACAAAACATGAAAGTCAATTTTTTGCCATTGAGATGGCAATATCATGTTCACTGTATTTGATGTGCCAAATACCAGTAACAATGGTATTGTTACTGGTTACAGCTCATTCCCATGAGCTGACCAAATGGTTTGAGGCTTTTCATGTTCATGGAGAGAGCAGATTCCCTTGGGCTACACTAGGATGTGACAGGACATATGGAGATGTTACTGGTGTCCACTTGAGCAAATTGATGAACAACAGGAAGACAAGTGATACAGGTGATCATATTCATCACAAAGGCCAAGATCATGATATCAAGAAGATCATTCTCAACATAACTGCTGTTTAAATCATCAATAAATGTTACTAAGAAATCACAAGCATGGCGCCGAGCAATAGTCCAGTGGGTAGGGCATTTGCCTTTTGCGCAGCCGACTCGGGTTCGATCCCTGGCATCCCATTTGGTCCCCAAGAACCGCCAGGAGTAATTCCTAGCGCAGAGCCAGGAGTAAACCCTGAGCATTGCCGGGTGTGACCAAAAAAATAAGAAAAAAAAAAAAAAAAAAAGAAACACAAGCATGTATTGGCTTGACAAAGTGTCTAATTTTCATTTACATATTTACCTATTGCAGAATTAAAAGTCTTTTTTTTTTTTTTTTGCCTTTTTTGGGTCACACCCAGCAACATGCAGGGTTTACTCCTGGCTCTGCAATCAGCAATTACTCCGGCAGTGCTCATATGGGATGCCAGATATGGAACCCAGGTCAGCTGCATACAAGGCAAACGCCTACCCATGCACTTAGCTCCAGCCCAAACGTCTTCTTGAAGATGAGAAACCGAGTTCCATTGAACTGACAGAAGGGGTTGGTATTATCTTTGTCTGCATGTTATACATAGCAGGGAGAGTTTGTATGCAGTAACTCTTAAATTATAAATTTAATGTCTTCATTTATATTTTTTTGGGATTTTGGGACACATTCCACTGTGCTTACATATGGCTCTATCCTCAGGTATCGTTCCTAGTAGCAAGTGAAGAACATATGCAGGGCTGGATATACAACTACAGGTTGGCCACCAGTAAGCCAAGCATCTTAGCCACTGTATTATTTCACAGTTCCCTAATCTGGCTTTTAGTAGCTTCACTGAAAATAACTGAAATGGTGCATAAGTAAGTGTGCGCTGGTTCTGGAATCTATTAATATGTGCTATTGAAGATAAACCGAGAACACATGTCCTCTAGTGTCCACTGAGTGGTGCCCTTAGACTTAGGTGGAATGGACTACAGACCTATAGTTTTTCACTTCTGCAACTTGAAACAAATAAAATAAGAGGTGATGATTTTTTATTGGAAAAGGAAAAATGTAATCAAAATAAACTATTTTAATAATTATAGTGTTTCAGGCCATTGGTTTCATATAATGGACAATATCAATAGATATTAAAATGACATAATTGGATAGTTATGCTGATCCAGAGACTTCAGACATGGGGCAGAGCTGCTACCGGCTCTCCCTGTGCCCAGCCACTCATGAGGCACCTGGGAGGGATGGCGGGTTCTAGCCCTGGCCCGCCACCCTAGAAGAGCCTGCAAGAAGCCAGACAACTCCCCACTCCATGAGGGCCACCATGTTCCACATCCAGGACTCCCTCTCGTCAGAACTCCACCCAGCAGACGATCCTATCACAGCCTGGATCATCAACACCCACCCTGCAGCAGTTTTTTCAATCTGCCCCAGGTATGCTGATCCAGTGACTCACAGACATGGGGCAGAGCTGCTAACGACTCTCCCTGTGCCCAGCGGCTCAAGAGGCGTCTGGGAGGGATGGCGGGTTCTAGCTTTGGCCCGCCACCCCAGCAGAGCCTTGCAACAAGTCAAACGACTCCCCTACTCCATGAGAGCCGCCATTTTCTACATCCGACCTCCCTCTCGTCAGAACTCCACCCACCAGACCAGCCTATCACAGCCCGGATCATCGACACCCACCCTGAAGCAGTTTTTTTAATCCGGCCCAGGTATGCCAATCCAGAGACTCACAGACTCATCAATAAATGCAGTATTTAGAGGTGACTACAAGAGTATGCCACCCCCACGCAAGCTTGGCAAGCTACCCATGTCATATTTGATATGCCAAATACCAGTTACAATTATAACCTCTTTCCCATGACCAGATGGAATGGTTTGAGGCTCTTTATGTTCCTGGAGCAAGCAGATGCCTTTGGGCTCTACTAGCACGAGACAGGAAATATGGAGATGTTACTGGAGCCCGCTCGAGCAAATCGATGATGAACGGGAAGATAGTAATAGTGAATTGGATACATACAATTGTGCATATTCTTACATTTTATAAATATTATCATAATTATCTATTACTCTTAAGAAACATATTGATTGAATTGATTGATTAAGCCTAAAAATATGAATGCACAGGATTGCCATAGGATAGGATTATTTTGAAATTTTACCTCTTGTTTTCAGTCAAAAATGTACTAGTTTCAGCTAGCAATTTATTGAGAAAATTTCAGATTCTGCAGCATCCCTAATTAGTGTAAGAATGCTCTAAGAGGATGTTCTTGATATCCAAATTGATGTCTTAAAATTTAAATCTAATGAGCTAACCCAGTGACTAGAATTCTTCAGCAACATCATGGTAAACTCTTTTCTCTTTTTGCTCTCTTTTCTGTGAACCCTTCCGATCCCCCTACACCATCAACATACTTAAATAATATGTATACCGCCACTCTATCACTCATCCTGGTCACTGTCAATCTCTTCAAATACCCCTTCTCAATGTAGTTACTTCTAGCTTATCCTCACATTAACTATAAGAAAGTCTTCTGTTCGGCATGGCATTAAGTGCTTAATCATATTTTCACTTCAATGCTATTTTAGAGAGAACTTGTTTATGTATATGTTGTGTTAATATGTGTCTTCAATTTAGACCTACCAACTAGAATACCGATTCCTTGGTGGTAAGAATTTCTTATTATTCATATATTTTCCCAATGCTTAGCCATAATAAATATTCACTGAAATATTGAAAAAGAAGAATGCTAAAGTTATACACAGATAATCTATTTAACTTTAATTAAGTTTCCAGAAATAGAGAAAACACTTTGAGGGTTATAATTAATACATGGAATATCATTCCATCACTAAATTATAGAAGCTGTATTAACATCTGTGAATGACACACTTGAGAAAGCTGTTCTGGACTGAAGTCAAAATTCTAAGACATCTGAGACTGGTGGTGGAGAAACAATGTGTATACATTGATTTATATTAAGAAGTCATGTTGGATGCCATTTAAAATAAAATAGAGAAGATATGACATTTTATATACTGCATGTTCTACATATACATTGATTCGCTTAAATGTGCTCAGTGTTTCCCAAGATAAAAACAACTACAAAAGCTTCAGAATTGTAAGGTGTCACTGTGAAATTAGCATTCAAGCAGTTCATCAATTAGTCTGATTTATTTTATCTGATTTACTTTATCATACAACATGATGATGATGGATGACAAGTCTCATTTTGAAAATAGATAGTTAACAAGTTATAGGTCAGCAAACAAATTATTTGCTTCATTTCATATGCTCTTAAAACTGCCTGAACTAATTATTTTTTCCTTTTTTAGAAATGTTATATATCATAGAATCATGTATACAATGATAAGATCATCTGGTCTAATCTCTGCATTTTACAATTGAAGAAACTCCTAACTACAAAAGTGACAAGTCTTGTCTAAGGTCATACAATACAGGGGAAATGGTGAGAACTGAGGCTTCTTATTTTCATAGTGAATGTTTAGATACTTGAACATTTTTACAAGTGACCCACCTGGGTTAAATCTTCAATACCCCATATGGTCCTCTAAGCATATCCAAGAGTGAATCCTAAGTACAGAGCCAGGAGTAAACCTTAAGCATCACTGGGTGTGACCCAAAAACAAACTGAAAAAAAATTGTTTTTTTCCAATTTATTATTTATGAAAATTTAATAGGTCTTTCTATATTAACTTGATAGTATGGAATTTATAGGTTTATTGTTTTCAGTTTTGGGAAAAGATTTTAGGGTTTCAAAATATATTATTAGCAAACAGTAGTGGTTTGGCTTCCTTTCCATTGATCCATTTATTCTTGGCTAATTTAGCCAAGAAATTATCATTTCACAATAATATGAATAATAGTCATGAGTCTGGACATCTTTCTGTTGTGTCTGATGTTGAAGTTAAACTTTTACATATTCCACCTTTGAAAAAAATTATCTATAGGCATGTTACATAATGGCCTTCACTATACTGGCAAGGTTATTTCTATTCACATTTTATTGAGAGTATTTTTTAAAAAGTACAAATCAATTTTGAATGCAATAGAATGATTTATCTACAACATATTTGTGTAATTTATGATTTTTATATTTCCTCTTAGTATACTCCACTATTTGGTTTGTGTTTACTGATTCTTTATCACTATCACTATCTTCCCGTTCATCATCTATTTGCTAGAGCTGGCACCAGTAATATCTCCATATGTCCTGTCTCATGCTAGTAGAACCCAAAGGCATCCGCTTGCTCCAGGAACATAAAGAGCCTCAAACCATTATATTAGGTCATGGGAATGACCTAATATAAATGTTACTGGCATTTGGCATATCAAATACGACATGAGCAGCTTGCCAGGCTTGCCGTGCGGGTGGCATACTCTTGTAGTCACCTCTAAATAAAGCATTGATTGATGAACCGTGTGGCTGCTAGTGGCCACGCAAGCCGGGCTGTGAGTGTCTGGTCTGCTGGATGGAGTTGTGACGAGAGGGAAGTCGAGATGTGGAAGATGGTGGCCCCCCCATGGAGTCAGGGGGGGTCGTCTGGCTTGTTGTGAGGCTCTGCTTGGGTGGCAGGCCAGGGCAACAACCCGCCAAGTCTCCCAGGTGCCTCACGAGAGGCTGGGCACAGGGAGAGCAACGAGCAGCTCTGCCCCATGTCTGAGAGTCTCTGGTTCAGCATACCTGGGCCAAATTAAAAAAAAAAATTGCTGCAGGGTGGGTGTGGATGATCCGGGCTGTAATAGTCTGGTCTGCTGGGTGGATTTTGACGAGAGGGAAGTCCTGATGTGGAATATGGTGGCCCCCATGGAGTCGGGGGTCGTTTGGCTTGTTGTGAGGCTCTACTGGGGGTGGCAGGCCAGGGCTACAACCCGCCATGCCTCCCGGGTGCCTCATGAGCGGCTGGGCACAGGGAGAGCAAGGAGCAGCTCTGCCCCATGTCTGAGAGTCTCTCTGATTCTTTATCCCTGGAATAAATTCTACTTGATTTTGATTGTATCCCTTTGAGCCAAACAAAGGTAGGGAGCCTGCCTTTCAGAGGCCAACCTGACTTCTATTCCTGATCTGGTATGATCTCTGGAGCGCCATGAGGAGTGATACCTGAGCACAGAGCCAAGACTAAGCCCTGAGCATGGATGGGTATGTCCTACTATCCAAACAAATAAACTGTCTCTACCTCCTTTTCCTCGTTCTGTTCTTACCTTAACATGAATTTTAAAGCTAGCCATCTGATTTTCAATCTGCCTTTCCCTGAAGAACAGAGAAAAGTTCTTCACAGTTCCTGTTCCAACCCCAACCTCCTATATATTCTAAGCTTCTAAGTTACTATTGCTCATTGTTCTACAAGGGAGAATTTCCTGGAGATGGTGGCTGTTTTCCACTTCACTTTATTACAGGATTTCAATGCAAGATTATTTAATTCAGATTTGTTTTAGTATCTTTTTTTTTTAGCATTTAGTTAGTACCATGGTAATTGATCTCCTTTCAACATTATTAGACCTACTTCAAAAAGGCTCCTTTTAGGGTCGTAGTGATAGCACAGCAGGTAGGGCATTTGCCTTGCAAGCAGCCCACCCGGGTTCAATTCCTCAGCATCCCATATGGTCTCCCAAGCACCACCAGGAATAATTCCTGAGTGCAGAGCCAGGAATAACCCCTGAGCATTGCTGGATGTGACCCAAAAAGCAAAAAAAAAAAATTTAAAAAGGCACATTTTAAAGCATAATGTTGAAGAAGTACTTACTAAAGTTAAATTCTAATAGGTAATATGAACATGAGAGCTATTTAGGTGTTGTGTTAAAATTATGCATATTGCTTCTACTTATTAATAACATATTTATGATATAGGCACCTTGACAGAGGTGGCATATTTAGGTAGTTATAATTTTTACAAACTATAAAATGAATTAATTTATAATTAATTAGGCAAAGTGGTAGTTCAATAGACTAGAGTGCATTCTTGAATGCTGGAGGCCTTCATTTGATCCCTAACAATAATGACCGCCCCACTAGAAATGAGAGTGACCCACGAGCACCAACATAAGTATAGCCCCTGAGCATTGCTGTATGTGGCCCACAAACCAACTTTAAAATGCAATTAATTAAACTATTTATTTAAGAAGGAAAATAAAAATCAAATGCTGAGAGCCTAAGATATGGTTGACATGGATAAAGTATATGCCTAACTTGTGGGAATCCTACAACTATATCTCCACCAGTGAATATGCAGCTATAAAACACTATATGATATTGTTTAGATCACTGCCGAGCAAGCCTTGATGACCCCCAATTACCCTGATTTACAACACAGAACCCTTAAGCCCATACCAGGGGCCATGATCACCAGGAATATCTCCAAGCTCTATTATGTTTGCTCCTTAGTAAGATAAACATAGCTTGGATATTATAACCTTCCAAAACAAATGTAAGTCCCAAAAGTAGCTTTCAGAGACAAGAATATGATGTTAAGTTTCATATCACTGCCTGTATCAATCTTCCCGTTCATCATCGATTTGCTCGAGCGGGCACCAGTAACATCTCCATATGTCCTATCTCATGCTAGTAGAGCCCAAGGGCATCTTCTTGCTCCAGGAACATAAAGAGCCTCAAACCATTCCATCAGGTCATGGGAAAGAGGTTATAGTTGTATCTGGTATTTGGCATATCAAATACGACATGGGTGGCTTGCCAGGCTCTGCCATGCAAGTGGCATACTCTTATAGTCACCTCTAAATCCAGCAATTATTGATGAGCCGCACAGCTTCAAGCAGCAGTGCGAGCCAGGCTGTAATAGGTTCTTCTGCTGGGTGGAGTTCTGACGAGAGGGAAGTCAGGATGTGGAAAATGGCAGCCCTCATGGAGGGGGGATCATATATATATATATATATATACACACACACGCAATACACACACAAACATATATACAGACATATATATGTGTGTATATAATAACATTAACAAAGCTCTTATCTTCCTGTAAAACAAGAAAAATTAGTGACTATGTGATCTTTATTTATGTCTAACACAGAGAGCTATGTGAAATAAGGACACTTTACCAACCAACTCCTCAAAACTTTATTTGAAGGTCATTCTCTGAGGCAATCATGGAGAATCAAACTGGAAAAATGGCAAAAAATCAGAAAATGGATAAAATCTAGGAGTCAGGAGGTGATGCTTGAACGGATGAGCATTTCAAGTGCTTAAAAAGCCTAAGTACCTGATAAGGTCAGAACCTCAGCCACTTAAAGTCTATCTTGATGTGTTGCTAAGGAGTTTGGGTCCTCTGTGCATAGAGAGAAGTGACTAGAAAGCATGACCTTCGTTTTTGTAGTTTATAGAACTTTTTTAATTAGAAGAGAATGGCACCATTTTAAAAGTAAACCAGAAAGAGACTATGAGACCCCCTCCCCCATAAGAACACTGTAACACAGAGAGATTAACGAGTGTTGTTTAAGGTCACAGAACTGGTGGCAGAGCTGGGATGTAAACTCTTGTCCACTGTCACTCACTGCAGAGTGACTTTCCCTATACCAACACAGTGATTCCTTAGGGAGTTTAAAAGCACACATCTCTCACTCACAAGTCTTGATCACCAAGTACAACTGCCCCTTAGCTATGATCTATTTGTGTCTGATTTATGTACAAGTTTTTAGTAAAGGGTGGAGAGACAAGTATAAATCTTACATTGGAGCAGAAAGATTCTAATTCTGAAAACTAAAGGCATGAAAGTCACAGAAGTAGCCAAAGATAATATTAGTTTGAACCTGATACTGAATCTTGGTTTCAGATGGAGGGAGTTCTCAAGGAAATGTTGAGAAACCACTTTGGGAGTCACTTTTGAAACCTCCCATCCTTTTTTGGGCTGGGAAATTTGCATGTGCAATTACTAAATTTGCATGGCTAATTACCCCACAGGAAGACACATATGCCAACTGGCATTTGAAAATGTGTTAACTGCACACACACAGAAGGGTGGCCCTTTAAAATGTTGGCCCTAGGAATCTAATCATTAGGAATGGGTCATGTGAGTCCGAGTGGGGAGAGAAAGATGCTCCGTTCTGAAGCAATCTGAGCATATCCAGTTTGGATGTGCACAAGGAGAATTGATCGATGCACAAGTAGATGAAATAGTGGATTTTGAGAAAGTGCTTTGGAAACCAGCAGTCTCCACAGGGAAAGCATTTCAGGCATTAGCTAATTGGATTAGCTGTGGTGTTTTCTGCAAATCCTAAGGAACTCATAAGCTATAGATTAAAATCATCAAACAACTCTGATCACAGAGGTGAGGAGGAGTTTTACTTATGCTAGTAAACATTTAGCTCTATGGACTTTAAGTTTATGCAGCCTTTTTATTATAAAACAGATGAAATATATTGCATGGAGTTAGAAGTATATATCCTTTTTTCCCCTCCTGTATTTCATAAACAAGAAAACTGGTAGGAGATAAATCATAACTTTGAATCTGTCATTGTAGTAGAACAAAAGATTGCCTGTTCTCTCAAAATTGTGTAATTTCCTCTCAGCAGGAAACAATGGGGTATAATCGGTTTCCTTGCTTCTCAAGCCATTTCCTCAGCTCAAGATAACCCTATTTAGCAGTCTTCTCTCTCTGCAATGCAAAAAATAATTATTTGAAGATTCTTGCAGGGCCAGATGCTACCCTTGCAAACATACCAATGATTGTGAATCACTAGGTCCCTTAGGAGACAGAAATAAAACATATTTTATTTGGGGACATGAACTCTAAAAATGATGTAACCAAAAATCCCTATTCTTTTTAACACTTAAAAAAAATTTTTGGATTCTTGTTCCACAACCAGCAGTGACAGTGCTTGGGAGTTCCACAACCAGCAGTGACAGTGTCAGTGAGTTATGACAGTGCTTGGGAGACTATGCGTGCCATGGGGAAGCTGGGATTGGTTGCATGAAGACAAGGATCTTAACGTGTTTGATCCCCTAAACAAACTTAAATTGCACACTGAAGAGATGATTTTTCACTCTTCAGAAATCACTCTAAAGTCTGTGTAGAGAGCGGTGGGATTTCCCTGAGCAAAGCATGGGCACATTCTATCAATAAAATAATGCAAACTAGAGAAAAACTTTTGTGGCAGTTTAATATATTTCAAATTTGAAAATATCAGTATGCTATAAAAAATACCTGTTTATATTTATTCCGTATAAGTGTAATTTATAATCTTCCCACACACAAGTTATGTCTTTTCAGATAACTCAAAAAATGCTCACATCAAATTTTATTTCTCTAATTATAAAAATTAAATGTAATGAACTTTTGTGACACAAACATGGTTTTCGTTTTATTTTAAAGTTGTCTAACTTATCTCAAAAGAAAGGAAAGGAAGAAAATAAGAAAGTAAAATTAGTAAAACTGGCATAGATTGAATAGACAATTCCTTTAGTATACTCATAAGGTGACTGAAAGATGAACAACTATATTCTCAGAATTTATAGATTTAAAGTCAATGAAAATAATAATGATAGTTAGGACTCTTTCTGACCTACGTTCGAATCAGACTTATTCCTTTTCAAATTTATGGCCCACTTCTGACTTTCACTTGAGACACATCTTCCTAATCACCATGTGAAAACCACCTCTTTTCCTTTATACTGGGATTACCACCATAGCTAGTTCTGTGGTCTTCCCAATACTCCCCTGTTCTACATTTATCTTTCTGTTTACATTGTTTCATCTTACTCAAACCACAGAACCAAGCGTTCTATTAAAAGTAAATTTAAAGCTTTTCTTATGTGATGTTTCCTCTAGAGCAAATTTCTTTATGCCCTGAATTAAAACACTGAGCTAATATTTTAATACACAGTGTTTTATGAGGCGAGGTCGTGGGCCCCCAATTAGTAGTGCTCAGAGGTCCTAGGAGCTATTCCTGGTGATATTCATCCAGGTAATGAGGGCCAGGTGGTTTCAGTGTTTGGGCTCAGCGAGGTTGCACTTCTCAGGCCTAGAAGTGTTGAGACCTACCAGATGGGTATTGAATGGTGACTAGGTGTTCATAAAAATGTGCTCAGTAGAGGATCACCATTGACTGCAGGTACTGAACTTGAGCTATTTTTCTAGTCTTGGGTTTGTTGGTTTGTTTTTAAATAGTATTTTCTTTAAGTTCTCAATGTAGCCATAAGGGAAGATCGTGAAAAATGAGGCTGAAAGTCTGAGGAAGTGAGCATCATGTCCAAACTGGCATAACTAGAAAATAAAGAATTAAAGAAATGCATGAATATTTTTCAATACTACTTAGATACAGTGGACTGTTTCTACACTAACTAGTAATGACTTTATTTTGAACTGTACATAAAAATGAACTGATCTTAACTACTTTATCATAGCAAAAAGAACTTATTCAAAGAATTATGACTTTAGAGCTAAGGATTCTTTGAAGTTTTATATTACATAAACCAATGACTTTAATTCTCCTATTTCTCAACTTAAACTACCATAAACATTTTAGTTTTCTCATCAACATACATACACTATTAAAGTAAAAATATACATACACTTCACAGTCTTCTAACAGAACTGAATGTAAAGAGCTTTAATACAAAAAAATGGTATTAAATCAGAAATCAAGATTAGCTCATCAGTTCAGAAATACTCTTCTGAATTTGACTGAAATAAAAATAAACATTATAAAACGAGCAAAAAAGAAATATGGTATTTGTGACCAGCTTACCATCAAATGCTCAGGAAAATTTCTTATTGAAATTATATTTATTTTAAAGGATTTTTTTTTGTCTTACAGATAAATTATAGTTAAAATCAGTCACACTATAAGGGCTAAACTTTTTTAAATTTTTAAGCATATTTTTGACATTGCTGTTTGATCTTTAACATGATCCCAGGTTTCAAAATATATTGGAGTACACAATACAAAATATATTTGGAATACAAGATTTTGTCTTTTGAAAATTCTATTTAATAAAAAAGATGCATCAAAATAAAAATCAGTTTGAGCTTCTGTCTTTAACTTTTGGGTAAAGCAAATACACATATTTCAGCATAACTTATGATACTCTATGAAGTCTAGAACAAAGTTCTCAAAGTAAATTAGAAGCAATTATTGATTTTTAAAAAAGCTTATTTTATCCAACAGTTTTCCCTCTCATTCTCATTTCCTTATGTAAAAGAATTTAACCAAAGAAAGCCAGCTTTCTAATTCAATTTCTCCTCCAAAGTATATAATTTTATTTCGTCATAATGGCTGCTTTTATTTCCAGGGTCAGATTTTATTTAAATTTCAGTCCATTAGGAACAAAAACTTGCCATTTTCTGATAAACAAAATCAGCAGGGGAGCCTCTTCAAACGAGAAATGTATTTCCATCGACCTTTGTTTTATTTGATCTAAATGACAGGTATACACCACTTTTCCTGTGTTTACTTTTAAAGATTCTGAAAAAATGGGGGTGACATTTTTAACAACAAAACTAGCAATCACCCTGGTAGTTCTTTGACAGGCAGATGGAAGAAATGATAAAAAAGATGTAATCCATTGCTCTAGACCACCAAAGAGGCCTAATATGAGTCATTAGCAGAAAACCGTTAATTTTCTTTTTTCCCTATTCTGACTGTTGTTTGTAGAAGTGCTCAGCCTCTTAGGAATTGAAACATTTAACTGTTTCTTGCTATTTTTGAAAGATGGGGACTATAGCATTAATGTACAGGAACTAAAAAATACCTCACATAGTTTGAAAAATCGGAGTGATATAGGTAACATTTTAAAGACTTTGTAACTTTACTTGAAAACAGTTCATAAGAAAAATAAACACGAGACAAGCACTTCAAAATTATAAAGGGTCTGCAGTCTCATTTCCCTGAACATCCTCAACAACAACATGAATATCAGAAAGTAAAAGTCATGAGAATAAAAGAGGAAACAACCTAGGTCTTTTTTTTTTTTTTTTTGCATTTTTGGGTCACACCCGGCAATGCTCAGGGGTTTCTCCTGGCTCTGCACTCAGGAATTACTCCTGGGGGTGCTCGGGGACCATATGGGATGCCGGGATCGAACCCAGGTCGGCATGGGCAGGCCGCATGCAAGGCAAACGCCCTACCCGCTGGACTATCGCTCTGGCCCTGGTCTTTTGAATCTATATTCAAGGTCATCTAATTTCTTATAATGCACCAATAAAACAAATCGGTGCTATTGCAATGTAACAAAAATGAAAGCAATTGCTTGCCCAAAGTGCGTCATAAGGAAATGTATCTTCTAGAAGTGCAGGGACAGGACCCTGAGCCATAGATAGTACAGCAGGTAGGGCTTTGGTCTTGCCCACGGTCGACCCCAGGATAGATCACCCTGGCAACCCATATGGTACCCTGAGTAATGCCAGGAGTAATTGCTGAGTAGAGAGACAGGAGTAACCCCTGAGCATCACCAGATGTGATGCCCCCCAAAAAAAAAAAATCTCCCCCACCAAAAAAGAGAATTTTAAAAATAAATAAAAACAGAAGTTCCAATACTACATAGGTTTCTATAAATGAATGTAGGGATGACAAAATATCAAAAATTTGTTTTAAAAATAAATTTCTTTAAGGTTTATTATCAGTGCATGTTTTATTTATATACCTGTCTCATACAACTCTATAAAACACCTGTACTCTAGCATACTGAATGTTTTTGTTATGGGGGGAAAAGGAATTAATGGATACTTGGTTCTTTTCCTCATTTTTCAGGTGTGCATGCGCTGCCCGAACCTTTCTTTACGCTGTCTTGCTAATGATGTAGCTATCTATGGACATGCATCTAAATCACACAATCTTCAAGTATACTAATCAAGGGATACTCTAGAGCATACCTAAAATAAAATTAAACAAAACTATGATGAACCAGAAAATCTGTCTCTCTGAACTTTTATTATGATTTATTTTTAATTAAATCACAGTGAGATATCATAGTTACGTAACCGTTCATGATTGGGTTTTAGTTATATAATGTTCCAACAGTCATCCCTTCACCAGCGTACAATTCCCATCACGAATGTCCCCAATTTCCTTCCTACAACCCCCCAATTCCCCCATCTGCCTCTATGGTAAGCACTTTCCTAAGAATATATATCTATCTCTGTCTCTTTTCCCTCTTTAAATTTAGATGATGCTGATGCAGAAGATATAGGTGTGTGATATATACATAACATATAGATTCTCATATATGATAATGAAATGAGAGCATTATATATGCATATTATTTGTACTGGCATGTTAATGAATTTATGCATTCATACACATGTATGTTTTCATGTGTGCATATTTTAACATTAACAATCATAGATTTATTATGTCTGGTTTTATGTGTTACCAGTCTTTGGTGTGTAAATGATTTCCACTCACTTTGATGTGAGAAGTCATTAGCATTAGACTTTTAGGTACTATAAATCTTAGTGCTTTCTAGTCAATAAAATTGTGTCAATTAGTGTCAATGTTTGACTTTGACATATTCATTTTAACAATCTATAGTTAATCACTTCTTAATAATTATTTTGATCTGATTTAAGACCAGGGCTTTAAACATTAATACATGGGGTTATTTCTGTAACTCATTGCTTGTTTATGTGAGTCAGGAACTAAACATGATGGAAATTCCATAAAGATAGCCCAATAAATAATATTACTATAGTTCTAGATATATAAGTTCCAATCTCAGTGTATTATTTAGAAAAAGCTTATTGGGCTTGAGCAATAGAACAATGGGCAGAGTGCATGCCTTGAATATTATCAGCCTGGGTTTGATCATCGGTTCCCCACACAATCCACTGAGCAGAGCAAGGAGTAAATAGTGAGCATCTCTGGGTGTGACCCCCAAACCAAAATGTACTTGAGAACATGTCTTATATTTTCCTTTCTCTTTACCCCCTAGGAAATGGAAAAGAGACTATGTAATATTTCTGATAATGAAAATAAGGGAACGATTTCAAAGGATTTGCCCAATTTGAAGCTCCCTTCAAGTATTTCTTTTTTTTTCTTTTTGGGTCACCCCGGCGATGCTCAGGGGTTACTCCTGACTCTTTGCTCAGGAATTACTACTGGCGGTGCTCGAGGGACCATATGGGATGCGGGGATCGAACCCAGGCCAGCATAGGCCAGCCGCGCAAGGCAAACGCCTACACGCTGGGCTATCGCTCCGCCCCAAGTATTTCTTGTTCAAAGAATTATGAAAATATTATACTAAACATTTTATTTCTATCACATTTTCCATCACACACAGGTTGCACTTAACTATGAAAAATTGTAACATTATAACATCAAATGTTGAGTGGCAGGTCTGAATAAAACAGAACCATTTTGTGTTGGATGCATATGTGATATTATTTTTAAAAAATACAGTTCAGCCTTAATAAGTAGCCCTGTTATTAAAACCTTTGAGTAGGTTTGAAAAATACTGTGAAAAGCAACTGACTAAAAGAACAAACATTCTCTTATAAGTTCATAACATGCTGCAACTTGGCAACAGTAAAGTCCTTATGAGTTGAAAATCATTAGAAGTAGCTAGTAAACATCAAAATCTATAGGTGGATTACTTAAAGAGAATATAGAATATCTAGGAATTTGTGAGGAAAACGTACAGTTTTTCATTTGGTGTGATGAGATATATATGCGTGCATATATATACACATATATATTATTATAATTATATATACATATATAAATCTATATGCATATTATACATAATGTGCATATATGTATAAAATTATACATATATATAATTATACACACATACATATAGATAATTATATATGCATATAACTATATGTATATATACATATATAATATGTATATAACTTGTATCACTTGTCTGCTCATTGTTCATCAATTTACTCAGGCGGGCACCAGTAACATCTCTATATATATAATATATGTATATGTGTATATATAATTATATATACACATATACATATATAAAACTCCTGGAAAGACTGACCTATTTTAATTAAATACATCTTGTCATTTATCTTAATAATATTGCAAGCAATCTATCAGTGGGTGAACCATGTACTATTTTTCCTCTTCTCTCCATTCAAAGATATCTGATAACATCTAGAGAATATTAAGGTTATCACAAGAAGGACTGTTGCAGGACTCCTCTAAGAGCCTCTGCATCTGCTCTGAATTGCCTCCTGCAAAACTTCGTAGATAAGGGGGTAGTCTAAATGTGGCAGTTTATCTGACCATGTATTCTGTATAGCTGGTATAAATATTCTCTCATGCTACCACAATCATTGTGGGACTAGCTAGATCTTACCAGCATATTTGCCTGGCCATGTTGGATCCCTAAGTAATTAGACTAGAAAGATATGCTGTTTGCCTCCAAGCAAGCAAGTATGGCTCCCTGGTAACTCAAAGGCAACTAAAATACAAAACTACCCTGAAGTAGACGAGACTTGTGAAGGCTTGGAGAAATATTTAACTGGCATTAGTATTAGTCTTTGGTACAGAGACATGCCATCTCAGAAACCCCCTTCTCTACCCTATAAAGGCTTTTCCAGGCAGAACTTGGCTCAAGACATTAGCATATAAAAAGACATTAGGTGAGGTGCTGGGAGAAATTACCTAAGGGCATTTGACCCTCCCTCTCAGGGGAAGTTACATTTAGCTTACAGCTCCTCCCAACTCTGCTAGGAGGCTTTGAATTAGCTCTGGGTCCTTGTAAAAAGCCAGAAGGTCTCCTGAAGTTGCTACATTTCTATAGAGCTATTTTCCTGTTTTAATCTCTAGATAGCCCAGCCCATTCTGGGCTGAGCTGGGGAGTTTGGGCGGATTTCTAGCTATAAAATAAGCTGCAAGAAGAAAGAAGCTCTCTCTTTTTTTCCCCTTTTTTGCCATTTCGGCTTCCCTTGGTGTTATGCTTCTCCGTCCTCTCCATTCTCTGTTGGGCCTCAACACGTGGTGGCAGCCATCTTGGTCTACACCTGGCTGGGACCTAGCTGGGAACCCAGAGTCCGGAGGTTTTCCCTGCTCTTGGATTGTATATTGGAACCTGTGATAGTAAAGTCCTTTTAAAACTGCATTGGATTCCTGAGTCTTCATCCATTCCCCGCCGGCTTCGGAGAATAAAGGGAACTCGCTTCCCAGCACTGTGGAGAGCCCGGCGGCATCCCCGACAATGGACTGCTATTTGTATCTAGTAGAAAGTTAATAGAGACATTGCTAAAAATCCCATCATACAAAATATCTCATCACAGCAAAGTATTATTCAATTTCTAAAGGTCATTGTCGCAGAGAAAATCTTTTCTAGGTAAAGATTATTTGAAATGTAAACATTTACTTTCACATAACACTTTGCGCCAAATAATTAAGGTGCCCGAAAGTGCATCACTGGAATAAATATGTAGACATATATATTACCAGTTAAATAAAATATCAATTAAAACTATCAGAACTAGAGAGAATATATAAATAAATTTGAGTGTGATGTGACTATCAAAGTGTTTGATTCTTTAGAGAGTGATGTTTCAAACTTAAGTGAACAGCAAACATTTCACTGCTCTGTCTTAGAAGGTATACATATTTCAAGCTTCTTATATTACATTTCTAAAGCAGAAAATGCCTTCCATCCCTGCTGGTACTTAGTTTACTGCCATTCACACTTTAGGGTTCTTAATGCAATATGATAGATTTATTTTTAAATGCTTTGAGTTTACTTTTCAATCTAATGATTTGCTACATTATTTACAGGCTAATTTAGTGAACCTACATAAGATTAATTGCATGGTCCTTTAGGACACATGACAAATCATTAAAAAGTGATAAAACCAGCAACTGAAAAACAAATGACTTGTGACATATGAATGGAATCATCAGAACCATTTATTAATGCATGTTTTGGTGAGATTTGTTGCAAGATCTAAAGGAATACTAACTCAAAACTGAACATCAGATTATTTACTATTTCAAAGTAAAATATCCAGAAAATTCAATATATCAGAACAGAGTAATGAGTTTATTTTTGTTAAATAGAAGACAACTCTAACGACGTACAAATTAAGCTCACACATACACTGACTCTTAAGGATCATATTTCTTATAAAAATAATCAACAAAATGATCTTGGGGGAATTTACCTTTGATTTAAAGATAACAAAATCTAACATGTGTTGTACTTATTATGTAGCTTGTTCAACAGCTAGATAAGGTTCATGTGAATAAAAATAGAAATAGTACAGCAAGCAGAGCACTTGGCTACACGTGGCCGACATAGATTCAAAAACTGGCTCTAAATACGATCTCCCAGGCATTGCCAGGGGAGTCATCTCTGCATGCAGAGCCAGGAGTAAGCACTGAGCACCACTTGGTATGGCCGGGTAAATGGAGCGGGAACAGAAATAATAATAATTTTAATTAAAAATTTGTTCAGTTCGTTCAGTTCATTCGAGACCCTGAACGAACAGTCTGAGGCTCTTTGTATTTCTGAAGCAACCAGATGCCATTAGGCTACACTGGCACGTGATAGGGTCAAATGGAGATGTTACTGGCACCCGCTCGAGCAAATCGATGAATAACGGGATATCAAGTGATCAAGTGAATTAAAAATAAGGATTTTTACAGCAAGCCTCTACAAGAAATGTTTCATATCAAAAGAAATGTCTGTTCCATAGAAACATGTCTTCAATTTAAACACCATGAATTTTCAGACTATCTTTGGACATGTTTTATGTAATTGCATTATTGACTTTACTGGTATTGCATTTTATATTAAAACACATTTGATGAAATATATTTAACAAACAATTCCTAAACTTCTAAGTTGCAGATAGCTATGAAGCAGTTGTATGCCCTACACCTGTATGCCTAGACTGAGAGGAAAGACCGAACAAAAAACCCTTACTTAGCAAGGAAACTAAAATTCATCTAGGGGTAAGATATGAAGCCAACTAAATATAACAGTTATAGAATGGAATTATTAAACAAATGTTCGAGGAGCAGCCATTGGATTCTCCCAAGAACAAAACAAATGTGCGCTAAATAAGTAATAAATTATATAAATATGTATATATGCATATATCAAATAGATATGATAAATATATAGTTATGATAAGTATATGAATGAATGTTTATCCTAGGAATCAATTTCTACATTTTAAATGTTCCACTATCTCATGGTTACAAGTTCAGAACCAGAAAAACTGGTGGTGCGATTTAGTCTAAAGAATGAAACTCAGAGTCAGGGGTCAAATTTTAATGTCTTTGACTAATTCAAAGATCTGAGAACCAGAAATATTGATGTAAGAAGAATGGTGGCAAGAGAAGACACATGCCTTGGGTGAAGCAGTGAGAGCTAATTTGTTCTTCCTCCACCTTTGTGTGTGTGTGTGTGTGTGTGTGTTGAGGTTTCAATGGAATTGTAGATTAGAAGCATATTCTCTACTCTATTTACAGATTAAATACTAGCTAGAATGATACTGTTTAAATTTAATCTCCACCATTAAATAAGATGAAGAAAAAAATTGTAACACTATCTGTGTGTCTCACTATGATTCAATTAAAAATGATAGAGAAAACCTTGCCATTTGGTTCTGAGGGGCAGTGATTGGAGTATACAAATACTGAAAGATAGAGCCAGAGTGGTTTCTAACTTGGTAATAAAGATGTTAGAAGGTTTCACATTTATGATTGACTTTTTTCCCTATTCTTCAAGACACAGTGGAGGAAAAACAAAGCTTTTGAGAAGAAATTACATGAAAGATTTGTTTGTATTTCAGTGCAAATGTAACCTTCTCAAGTCTTCTCTTCAATAAAAAGGGATCTGTCTATTCTATTCCAATTTAGGTATATCTCTCCTTGAGATCTAAAATTATCTTCATATGTTTTCATTTGTAGGTTTACTGAATCTCTCCACACTGTCAATTTAATCTGCAGATTATAACTGGAATATTTTTCTTCAATAGAGAGTAACTATCACTTCATTTCTAACAATGAGAACAGACCTTGGGAATAGAAGCCATTCAATTAATATATGTTGAATGAATAAATTAATAATAAATGAACACGTAAATATAGAAAATAAATAAGATAGATGTTATACATCTAAAACCAGCTTCCTTTATTCACTTATTCATCAAATATTTATTGAGTACTTACTAATACCTGGCATAGTAAAATAAGTGTTTCACTCATAGAAAAAGATTCTAGTATTATATCTGTCTAAAGAATAAATTCTGCCTTATTATTGTATTAAATAAATACTTCATGCTACTTCTTTCTAAGATTTTACATTTTATTGAATTTAATATAAGAGGTATTGCTTAAATTGAACAAGAACACACATAGAGGCATTTGCTGTTGACATTGGTATACAGTGGTAAACTTGAAGCAGTGTTCTAAAAAAAAAGGATTTGTAGGTCTAATATTTGTTGTACTGGAGATAGCAGCTTTTATGAGGATATTCGCCTCTTTAGACTGTTTGATCAAATAAATTGCTGACAGTGTTACAGTGCTGGTCTAACTGTTAGGCTCTCTAATATGTCTGACCTAACAAGGTTTTGTTAATTAATCTCAATAGTTTAATTTTCATTCTTTGGTGTCAAGAGACTCAGAGAAGGAAAACAAATCCTGCAGAGCATAGGCTCCATATGCTTGTATATTTTACAATTGGAGGGGAAAGATTGTAATAATACACAGCAACTAAGTATAAACCATTAAGCTAATGACAAAAAAAAATCACTTTTTACAACTCAAGTTATATAGCCTCATCTAAACTCATAAGAATTATAGAGGACAATTCCCTGGTACATTCAGACAGGATAAGCAGAATACGTGTAAACAACTGTGTGACATTCTGCATAATTTTCTCCAATTAGTTCACAAGAGAAGTAAACTATCTCCTGGTGCTTTCACTCCATGACACAAAGTCACAGCTTGATATTGCAGACACAGATATACCTCTCCTACTTACACATGCACATGCACATAAATGTGTATATTTTTATATGCAAATATACTTATATTTATGTGGATATGCATATGCTTATATATACCAAGCTTGGGAAGGACAACACAGAGCACAAACACAAAACTATTAATTATTAATCAACCAAAATGTAAAAACTATTATCAAAATGTAGAAACTATAACTTATCTAACCTAACTCAGTGTAACCTTCAATTTCAATTCAATTTCAATTTGTTCAAATATCATGAACAAAAAGAATTCTAACTGCACAAACTTTAATAAATATAAGTAAATTAATTATAGGCTAAAGAGCTAATAGAGTTGGTAAGGCACTTGCCTATCATGCAACCAACATAGGTTGGAACCTTGACATATCTTCCCCCTAGTCTGACCAGAAGTGATTCTTAAGTGCAGAGTCAAGAGAATTCCCTAAGCATTGTCTATTGTGGCCCCAAAACAAAAGAATTTTTTTCAAGTGCCCCAATGCCAAAAGTCAACGATTTATGAGAGAATAAAGTCACCTAATAAATAATGTTCAGAGTTCTGGACAAAAAACAATCTTTGAAAACACCTACAACTCATAATGATTATGTGCATACAAGTTTTAAAAGTATATATATATATATATACATATATATATGGTTTTAGATGAAAAATAATTGAAGTTTTCATTTCATCACCATGTTGCTTCTTCTAAAACTGACTTAATACTAAAATAATTTCAACTTTTCCAGTTGTTCTGAGTTCCATACTTGTTGTTTTACTAATTAATAGTAACTTTAAAAGTAACTTTAGATTTTGCTGTTTTTTTAACAACACAGACAAAATATGATTAGGTAATTGTACAAAGAAGATGAATAGTTCAATATTTGAAAAAATATAAGATATGTTTTAGAGGGAAAGTGATATTTTTAAAAAGAAACTGTACAGAGTAATAGAAACAAAAAGTTTGTAATGAAATTTCTAAAGTTGTAAAACACAAACTAAATTCTGTTTTGATTTTTGTTCTTTATTTTGACTCCTGAAGAACACAGGCCTTATACAGGTGAGACCCTTATACTATCATTAGGTTATATCCCTCACTCCAAAAGTTGAAATTTAGAGGTACTCTAGATGAACTCAACCACATATTGGGATGAAAAATAATAATCAATTAACTTTAAAAAAGCAACAGATATGCTTAAACCAAACAACTAAAATAAAGATCAAGAAAACTCAGAGATTGAGATAATAATATGCAAATTTCAATATACATTGTTGAAATTAATTCCATAGGAAAAGAGAAAACGGGAATAGGAAAATATGTTTGCAGAAAATTTGCCAAAAGTTTTCTCAAAAAGTACAAAGGAAACCTTTAATGGTATGAAAATAAATTGATTGAGGTGGTAATTCATGGGTGTAAATAGTCTTCATGGCTAATTTAATGGGTGCCGGAGCCATAGAAAAGTGGGTAGGGCCTAGGCCTTGCAGGCAGCCAACCTGGATTCTCTCCCTGACTGCTAAGATGGTCCCTGAACACCACTAGGAGTAATTCCTGAATTCAGAGCCAGGAGTAACCCTTGAGCATCGCCAGATGTGACCAAAAAAGCAAAATAATTTAAAAAAAAGAAGAAAAAGAATTCAATGGCTCAACTTAATGGACATACCTTATTGTACATAAATATTAAAAAAGACTGATAATACATCAGAGCAATAATACATAAGGTGCGGCACTTGCCTTTCATGTGGCCAACCCAGTTTCAACACCCTGCATTACATATGGTCCCTCTAGCACTGCCACTGTAGAGTGATAGATATATTTAGATATTATAAAACACTATATATTTATTTAAATAAATAAAATATAAATATCTATAATATTTATAGTATTGTAGATATTATAAATCACTATATATACATGTATATCTGTTTTACTTTCTCTTGTTTGTTTTTTGGCCACATTTATGTGGTCATAAAAAGTAAAACATATATATGTGTTTTACTTTTTTTTTGTTTTTTGGCCACATCTGGTGATCCTAAGGGCTTACTCTTGGTGGACTCAGGGGACTCTATGGGGTGACAGCAATAGAACCCAGGTCTGCTGCATGCAAGGCAATACAGGTAGACTTACAGGTTGTGTTATCTTTTTGGTCACCCACCATGAACGATCTCTGAGTACAGAGACCCACAATCAAGTAAACAAATATAAATTTGTTTTAACATTTACTTTATCATTTCCCTCATCACTATCACTATCACTATCTTCCCGTTGATCATCTATTTGCTAGAGCGGGCACCAGTCTGACATGGGGCAGAGCTGCTACTTGTTCTCCCAGTGCCCAGCTGCTCATGAGGCACCCAGGAGGCATGGCGGGTTGTAGCACTGGCCTGCCACCCCACCCCAGCAGAGCCTCACAACAAGCCAGACGACCCCCCGACTCCATGGGGGCTGCCATTTTCTACATCCAGACTTCTTTCTCGTCACAACTCCACCCAGCAGACCAGACTATCACAGCCCGGATCATCAACACCCACCCTACAGCAGTTTTTTTTTCAATCCGCCCAGGTATGCTGAACCAGAGACTCTCAGACATGGGGCAGAGCAGCTACTTGCTCTCCCTGTGCCCAGCAGCTCCTGAGGCGTCTGGGAGGCATGGCGGGTTCTACCCCTGGCCTGCCACCCTGGCAGAGCCTCACAACAAGCCAGACGACTCCCCCGCCCCACTCCATGGGGCGGGGGTTTTCCACATCTGGACTTCTTTCTCGTCACAACTCCACCCAGCAGACCAGACTATCACAGCCTGGCTCAGGCGGCCACTAGTGGCCGTGGTGGTCATCACTAATTGCTTTATTTAGAGGTGACTACAAGAGTAAGCCACCCGCATGGAAAGCCTGGCAAGCTGCTCATGTAGTATTTGATATGCCAAATACCAGTAACATTTATATTAGGTCATTCCGATGACCTAATATAATGGCTTGAGGCTCTTTATGTTCATGTAGCAAGCGGATGCCTTTGGGTTCTACTAGCATGAGACAGGACATATGGAGATACCACTCATTTCCCTCATACATATGAAATTTTTACTATTATTTTTACTAGTATTTAATTTTATTTAAGTGTTAAGATAATTTCAAAGACATTTTACATCTTTGTTTTCTGTTCTGTACTGTACTGTTTTCTGTACTGTACTGTACTGTTAGTGTAAATTTATAGAGCTTCCTGCCTTAAAGAAGACAGCTGCTTAGCTTCGTGTATTTAGAATTTAACTCACTTCATAATAAACATATTTATTTTAAAAACTATTAATGCCAGTTTAATCTTCATAATGTAAAATGAGGAAAAAAACCATACTTGAAAATTAAATGAAAGATGGAAAAATAATTTATGATTGAATATGTATTACCTATTAAGAGATAACATGGAACATTGGGTAAACTAGAGTAAAAACCAAGGGACATAAATCCTAGAGACAGAACTATACTACCCATATTTTCCAACAGAACAAAATAGCAAAAACAAGATTGAGTTAGGTGCTAAGAAAGATGCCTTTTTATTCATTATGGGTAATCAAAAGATGCCTTTTTATTCATTACAGGTAATCAGCTATCTTCAGTTTTTAAACAAAATACCTTAAAGTAAAATCCTATGTTAAAAGCAGGAGCTTTGCGCGTGATGCCCAGACTGCCACATACCTCATCCTTTTTCGATATCTCTCAAAGTAAATTCCTAAAGCTACTCATAAGACATTTTTTTTCCTTTTGAAATAATAGTTGTACAGCGAAGAATATTTAAATACTCTATTATGTACTTTTACTTGGCAAAATAGTGGATATTAAATCTTGTTCAATTTCGAGGGCTAGAATAATAGTCCATCAAGGGAGGGCATTTGCCTTGCACTTGACCGACGTGGGCTTGATCCCCAGTATCCCATATGGCCCCTTTATGTACAGCTACTTGAGATCTAATTACTCCTGAGCAACGCCAGGAGTAACTTCTGATCTTGTTGAATTCCATGTGTTTAGATTCAAACTTTGAGTACTTAGAAATTTTTCTACAAAGAAGACTTTAAAAAATTACCTATGATTCTCAATACCTCCCTCTCTTCAAATTTTTTGCTTCTTCTCTTCCTTCCCTCCCTCACTCAGCCTTCCGTCTTTCCTTCAGATTTTTTTTTTTTGCTTTTTAGGTCATACCCTGTGATGCTCAGGGGTTACTCCTGGCTCTGCCCTCAGGATTACTCCTGGCAGTGCTCGGGAGACCATATGAGATGCTGGGGATTGAACCTGGGCCGGCCACGTGCAAGGCAAATGCCCTACCTGCAGTGCTATCACTCCGGCCCCAAATTTTTTCTTAAATTAAGGAGATGGAAGAAACAGTTGAAATTATATGTTTACTCCGTCATTTCCAAGTATAGAACAATAGACATATCTATTTTGAATTAATATTCTATTATGTTAGATCAGCTACTTGAGATCTAAATACTCATATGACAATTATATCCCCAGTGAAAGCATATTTATATATTCTAATTTAAATATTCGTGGCAAAAAGTTAATTCATTGCTTTTTGATAACTAGCTACAAATATAGCTACAAATATAGCAACATTAATGTATGCTCAGGAATTCTTGTACTCACAATTAAGAAAATTATGATAGAAAACTAAATAGGGGAAACCTATATAAACAGAGGTAAAAAGATCTATGCACTTTTTATGTTTTAACATTAGAATAACGATAAAACTGTCTATCAGGATTTCCAGGTATCATAAAATGAGGGTTATTGCTGAGATACTTCTAAGCTAAACTGCCAATTAAACTACTCTAACACCAAAAGTCTGTTCCATTTTC
This sequence comes from Cryptotis parvus, assembly GCA_021461705.1. NCBI lineage: Eukaryota > Metazoa > Chordata > Mammalia > Eulipotyphla > Soricidae > Cryptotis > Cryptotis parvus. Next base: position 276,666 of record JAJIBD010001319.1, on the reverse strand, counting down.
TTATTCTTTTAGCATATGTTTTCAATATCTCAAAAATTCGTGAACAAAAAAGTTAAGAGTAAGCTGGAGCACTGCAGTGTAACACAAGCATCCCACCTCTCCCACTACCCCCCTATCCCCAACACACCAGCACCAAAAATAAAATGCAAACTAAAGAATATCACAATTTTTATATTGTGCAATAGTACAGCACGGAGGGCATTTGCCATACGCATACGTCCAACCTGGGTCCCATCACCAGCATCCCATATGGTCTCCCGAGCACCACCAGAAGTAATTCCTGAGTGCAGAGCCAGGAGTAATTTCTGAGTGCAAAACCAGGGTAACCTCTGCGATTGCTGGGTGTGACGAAAAAATAATAATAATAAAATCACAATCAAGGAGAAAGAAAAACAGACACTTATATCACTCTCAGATCAACTTGCAAGTACAATTGAAAAACTGCTGACTGATTTATTGAGTTGAGAACTACAAAGGAATTTGGGGAGTCATAGAACTGTTGTCACTGATTTCACTTTAAAACATATATAAAACAGACAGTTCTATCTATAAGCTGAATATTTATTTACCCCACTTCACCTCATACCTGATGACACTTGATTTTGACCTATAGACCTGTGTGTTAATCTTCAGTCTGGCAGAAAGCAATTAGCCTTAAATCTTCTATTGGGGTGGATTATTTTCACATCCTAATATCCTCCCCTTATTTGTCATCTGTTTTCATTTGGTTAACTCTGTTCTTCAGGGTACCATCAGGAAAAAGAGATTTTAAACAAATATTAAAGTGTTTAATAAACAATCTACTGAGAGATGCATGGTCAGAGAACAGGAACCCATAAGGATGATGATAACAGCAGGAATCAACTCTTGCTCATTAAGGTCAATAGAGAAAAATGTTACCAGAAACTTAAAAGGCAGATAATTCTAAAGAAGGATGCAGGTGTCATTTAAAGGATTGAATCTGTTTCCTAGTCCCCATAATTCCTTATGGGGACTAGGAAACAGATTTGAGATCTTCCTCTTCTACCAAATTTCTGATTGTCCTTCTCTTGTATTAAACAAACACAGCTTAAAGGCACATGCCAAGAAGCCCCCTGTCTCCATCTCCATCGTTATAGCACTTCCCAGGGATCAGGATGTCTTAAACGCAAAACCTACACTTAACTTCAAACTTTATAAAGCTGCATAACTGAGGTCTGTTAGTTTGGTTATATAAAAGTGGGCCAACTGTTCTGAAACATAAGGTTTTTTTTCCCATCTCCCCAATTTATTTTTGAGTCAAGTCAGTCTCAATTTTTATCTTCCTCATAGAATTTTTTTTCATCCTTTAAACTTAAGAATATCGATTAGGGCTGAGGAAGCAATCAAGCACAAACCAGTATTCTAGGAAATGATTCACTGAGTCATGCAACTAATTTGTAGCTTTAGGACAGATAACTCCATAATCTATCATCCAAGCCACGACTTCTTTGAATACTAAATGGTACAGTGGATGAAACTCTTGGACAAAAGGCACAAACTGAAACTATTGAAAAATGGAGATGTGCAGTCATTTTTGTCATGAATTATTTTTATTTGATGATTTATTTCTGGTAAGCATGCCAAAGTTTATGGATTGATGAATCATAATATTAATTCTTGATGGAATTGGCTCAGGTCACATGGTTAGTGTATTATAGCCAACTAACTGTTAAATCCTACCAGGATGGAATAATAAACTTTTCTTAAAAACCAAAAGAAGTGATGTTATTTTACAAAGAAAGCGAGGTTTACTATAAAATTTTCAGGTTTAAAATCAACTTCTGTAGGTTTGCTAGGCTGAGAGCAGAAGTCGAATACTGTTTAAATACTTGAAGTAACACCGATGTGTTGCAAGAGTTCAATGTAAGCTATTTGAATTGCACCCTAAGTCGGCTGGATAATCCTCTAGCCCACGCTGCACTCAGAGGATCTACAAATCTCAAAATATATCTCTAAAATTTACTCAGCACTGTACTTCTTTTGGAGTCAGGGTAAGGTTTAGAATTTTATTTTTATTCCTATAAAATGTACTCCGACCAAACATGTAGACATATTAATGTTAGAAATCTCCCAAAAGTGGCACATCTCTTCATTTTTTATAAGGTTTATCTCCTATGCTCTGGCACAGAAGACCTCTAAGGATCCAAGGACTGGACCATGTTGCTTAACATTGACGGTGTTCTCTGAATAGCACACAGTGGATTACAATGATGTCCTTGGTGATGGAACGGCCACAACCTCTCAGAACTAAATCATGATCCAGATGTAAGTAGGGAAATAGCACACCATATTTATCAAGATAAAGAAAACATTATTTCTATGTGCTTTTACACATTAGAAGATTAAAACCTATTTGACCAATGTTTCAATGCTCTGCCAAAGTTGTGATTATATGTTCTAAGAGTGAAATTATGTTTTAATCAACTGACAAAGTACTTGTGTGTTTGCAGTGTTACAGCTTATGTATGCTAATTAACTTTAATTGCCAAATATTCCTTTTTATCTTTTATGTGAAATATCTTTTATTTTCCCAACATGAACATATGCCTCAGAGACCTGGGCCCTATGAAAGCAGGATGAGAATGCTATTCGGGTCTCCCAAAGAGAAATCGAAAAGAGCTATGCTTGGAATATCATGCTTCACTTAAGTGAAAGAAGGAATCGGGAGCTCCGACCTCCATCTCTGTTCCAGAGTCAGGGACGCGGTCTCATTTGCCAAGGCATTGAAAATCAGATGGGCTCGATATGTAATGCGATTTGGAGACAACCACTGGACTAGAACCGTTACCAACTGGATCCCACGGGATGTCAAAAGATCACATGGCCACCCACCTACAAGATGGTCAGACTTCTTCATCAAGACCCTGAACAAACGGTTTGAGGCTCTTTGTATTCCTGAAGCAACCAGATGCCATTGGGCTACACTGGCATGTTATAGGGTCAAATGGAAATGTTACTGATGCTGCTCGAGCAAATCTACGAATAACGGGATGTCAAGTGATCAAGTGACGCCAAACAAAAAGTTCCTTAAAAGGCAAAAAAGCCAGGCTTTCAATATAGGTATGATCACTTTTAACTCAATCTACATTGCCACTGTATCACTGCAACCTCATATCTATTACACTACACATTGCAATAGTGATTGCACCTCTTTCTTTCAAGGTAACATTAATTTGGGTGTTCACCTACGAACTTGACACTTTGATAAGGAAGTTAAAGTCCAGGACTTTAGGTTTCCTTTACCTCACATGATTTTCTTTACTCTATGTATACAAATTGATGCAGGGATCCTGACATTTCCTGAGCATATTATAATAACATATTGCAATACATAAAAATTGCCTCCCAAATAAGAAGTTCTAAATCAAGGGTTTTAAGTTTAACCTTTGGCTATAAGTATACTCTGCCTTAAGGTGCCATCAAATATCAGAACTTTGTGAAAGATATTGGCTCCATAGTTACTCTATTCAAGCAAAACAAACACATATTACAAACTTACTCAATCACATAAAAAAATATGGTCAGGGGCATATTTATATATAGAAACATATTAAAACTCAAGTTGAAAGATAGAAAATACAAAACTTATTTTTCAGGAATCTGTACTGAAAAAGGCAAATCACAAAAATAATAAAAAAAAGGTGTAAGGCCTATTTTCTGTACCTAAGAAATAATTTTACCTATTCTTTATGCACTTGGAGTTCAAACAATAAACACACTAACATTGTTTTGTATCAGACTGATAGCATATTTCTATTACTATGTGACTCTAAAGAAAATGTAATTAGGCAATCTTTTAAATTGTGCAGTTGTCTGTTGAAATTATTCTTATAGCTATCTGCATATTTTAATATAGACATATAACTTTTACAAAAAACTGTAGAATAACTAAAAATTTATAAAATATAAAAAAGAAAATATCAGCCATCACACATACAGAGATAGTGAATTAATTTAAGATTATTCATGAAAATTTGTAACAAAAACAACAAACTGTAAGACAAATATGTGAAATCCTGAAGTAATCTTAACATAATTTTTCATTATTTGAAATTTTTTAAGTTCGAAAGTAGGACGGTGTTTTACTGATTATTTCAATAACACAAATGGCTAAAGAGAAAACAGTAGTTGTATAGCGTAAAACCAGGCTTTCAATATAGGTGCAACCACTTTAGACTCAATCCACATTGCCATTGTTTTAACTTCAGATCTGTTACATTACACATACATTGGATTACACACAGAATTTGAGGAAAAAATATGTGATTATTTGAAAAATAAAAGATGAAAATTTTTAAGTTTTCTTCTTTGATTACTGTTTTGCCACACCTGGTTGTGATCAATGGCTTATTCCTGACTCTGCATGCAGGGATCACTCCTGGCACCATTCAAGAGCCATAAATATGAAACTAATCCCAGGTTAGCAAGGTGCAAGGTAAGCATCTTACCCACTTTCTCTATCTCTGCAGTCCACAAATGAATTTTTACAACTTATCTTTCTTCATCACTTAATTCCTATTTTTTTATCTCTACCTTCTCATTTTTCACAAAGTATTGAAGTTAATATTTAACTCTCCTGGGCAAAACCATTCAATTACTTACCCTTAACCTCAAAATATAATTTAAACACTCAACTTTATAAAACCTAATATCAGACGTTATCAATCTAGAATTGCCTGGATAGAACTTGCTGCTTCATTTTGCAAATAAAGTTACATTTGAGCACAGATATATCCAGTTGTTTTTATCTTTATTGATTTTCTACTACACAGAGGTGAATCATAATAGGAATTCTATTTTTGATAGCCTGAAGTATTTGTTATTGGCCTCTACAAAAATGCATAGTTTGCTTGTTCTCCCTATACTTTCATATGCGCTGACCTTTCCATCCAATATCATTAAATTCTTCATTAAGTTCCAATGATACTATATTAATTACATTGTTAGAAACTATTTTTATTTGGTATGGGGAAGGGCTGGAGAAACAATACTGTGGATATGCTGCTTGCCATGCAAGTGAACCAGTCATGGGTTTGATCCCTGGCATCACACATGGTCTCCTCATATGTGTAGATTGACGGGAGTGGCTCCTAGGTGCAGAGACAGAGTAAACCCGAAATACCAACAGGAATTGCCCCATTACATATATGAGAGGCTATTTCTGGTTATATCAGGAGTTACTCCCACCTCTGTGCTCTGTAGTATGTGTTCTGGGATCACTGCTGGCAGTACTTTATGGGCCTGACCCACAGAGTATTGTGTTGTGTTGGATGACAGGACTAGCTAGCTCGGGAGCTTTTCTGTTTTATCCACTCACAGCTTAATTCATTTACATGTTCTTAAGCCAGGGTTCATGCTAATGAGGTCTCTCTTCTGTGTAAACACTGATGGAGGGTGTGGCAGTTACAGAAGTCACCTTGACTCTGAATGAGTAACTTCTGACTTATTATTATACATCTAATAAGATTTCTATGTTTTCTGGATTGGGCACAGCTCCTCTTTATAACCACTGCAACCAATGTGGGACAGTTAGAATTTACTAGGAGACTACCATCCTGGCTGCATTGAGACTATCTTTTAAGATTATAGAAAGAATCATACTAGTTTGCCCTCAAGCAGGCGAGCATGACCCTTTCAGTATACAGAGATCAAGATACTCAGAATCACCCTGGTGCAGATAATATATAAGAAGGACCTTGTGTGTACCATCTAGATTACAGGAAGCCCATGAAATTAAGATATATTGCTTTACACCAGCCCCCTCTCTCCCTCTCCAGTGTTTTATATAAGAGATAATCTCATAATCTCTTATAAGAATGGATTAGTCCAGGGCATAATCATTTGTTTAGACATGTACTAGGGTGTGGCACCAGGCTTCTACACTCTACTCTCTATTAGCTGTATAGTTGAACTTTGTTGACAAGACCCACCCTGAGTTAGGATTACTTTTGTGTACATAAGGGGACTGATTTGAGGTACTCTCTCCTCTTTGGTAGGACTCCTTTCTCTCTCTGGTGGGGTTCACTTTGGTGGGACTCTCTCTGGTGGGATCCTCTTTGGTAGGTAACTTGGGCTGTTAGGTGAGCAAAATTGCAGGCAGGTTCAATGAGCTAAAAGGCCCTCATGTTGCTGTGGAAAGTCACCAAGGGCCTTTGGAAGAACACTCAGGCAGGCTCAGCCCAGCAGCCTTGAAAAGTAAGTTTCTGTCTTTCCTAAACTCTGACTCCCACACGTTTGTGATAATTTCAACTTTTGCCAAGACCTCCTGATATATGTTTCACTTGACCTTGGATATTGGTATCATAATATGTACATATATATATATATATATATATATGCCATGCAAATAAATGCAGTGATTCTGTATCTGTCTCTCTCCTTCTGGCTAATTTCGCTCAACATAATCTTCTCCATGTCCATCCATTTATAGGCAAATTTTATAACTTAATTTTTCCTAACAGCTGCATAGTATTCCATTGTGTAGATGTACCAAAGCTTCGTTATCCAGTCATCGATTTTTGGGCAGTCTGGTTGCTTCCAGATGCTAATAATTGTCGAGGGTACTAATGCCAACCTAGAACTGAGCATTAAATAGAGGCAAAAGAATACACATGACAACCTCTTAATGTATGTTCTGTAATCCATAGTCTGGAAGGGAAGGAAAGAGAAAGAGAGAGAAAGGGAAAGAAATAAGGAACCTGCCATGGAGGGGAGCTGGGGAAGGGGGGCGGACGTTGGTGGTGGGATATGGGCACTGGTGGAGGGACGGGTGCTAGAACACTGTATGACCAAAACCCAAATATGAACTTTCTAATTGTAAAAAAAATAAAATAAAAAAAATAAAATAAAAATAAAAGAAAAGTAAGTTTCACTGCCTCTCCTGTTATCTAGAAACCACTAGGGTGCAGGCAAGGCATACTGAAGTTTAGAACATCCCAGGACATATCAGTACAACCCGTTTGTGCAACTTGAGCAATGTCTTTCTTTGAATCATGTTCTTTAAGTTTGCGCAGGTTATGACATGAATAGTGGCTATATAATCTAAAGCTTCCCCTTACTTGGGGTCTTGCTAGGCCTGCGTGCCTGAGAGCTTAACCCCAGCTAGCTGACTTAAATAAAATCTGCCTGCATTTTGCATTACTGGCAGGTTTTGTTGCGATTCCTAGGAACTTGCGACTCGGACCCTGACAGGGTCCTTGTGTGTGGTCTTAGTTCTGACCAGAGCTAGAGGTCTTCCATTGCATGGGATTGCTGTGGTAGAGCTTGTTGTACTACTAAAAGCCTTGTGGAACTGCACCGGCCTCAGTCTTCATCCATTCTCCAGCAGATTCGGAGATACTCTTGTCCTGCAAATCAAGCACCTTACTTGTACTGTCTCTCCTGTGTGAAAATTCTTTTTTTAAATTTTTTTTTATTTTTAAAATTACAAAGATATATAATTAAAAAGTTTATATTTGGGTTTTGGTCATACAGTGTCCCAGCATCATCCTCCACTAGTGCCATTTCCCACCACCAACGTCCCCGGTTCCCTCCCCCATCCCCCAGCCCTCCTCCATGGCAGGTTCTTTATTTCCTTCCCTTTCTCTCTTCTCTTTTCCTTCCCTTCCAGACTATGGATTACAGGACATACATTGAAGGGTTGTCATGTGTATCTTTTTGCCTGTATTTAATGCTCAGTTCTAGATTAGTATTAGTACCCTCGACAATTGTTAGCACACTGTTCCATTTTCTGTCTTACCTAGCCTCTGACTCCCAAATGTTTGTGATAATCTCCACCTTTGACAAGACCTCCTGATATATGTTTCATTTGACATTGGATACTGGTATCATAATATGTACATATATATTTATGTTATGCAAATAAATGAAGTCATTCTGTATCTGTCTCTCTCCTTCTGGCTAATTTCACTCAAAATAATCTTCTCCATGTCCATCCATTTATAGGCAAATTTTATAACTTCATTTTTCCTAACAGCTGCATAGTATTCCATTGTGTAGATGTACCAAAGCTTCTTTATCCAGTCATCGATTTTCGGGCACTCTGGTTGCTTCCAGATTCTGGCTATTGTGAATAATGCTGCTATGAACATAAAAGTAGGGATGGTGTTTTTTGCTGCATATTTTTGGTTTCCCAGAGTAGATTCCCAGGAGTGGTATGCCTGGGTCAAATGGGAGTTCAATTTCTAGTCTTTGGAGGAATGTCCATATTGTTTTCCAAGAAAGGCTCTACCAGCCGGCATTCCCACCAACAATGGATGAATGTCCCCTTTTCACCACATCCACGCCAGCACTTGTTCTTGCTCTTTTGAAAATGTGCCAGTCTCTGTGGTGTAAAGTGGTATCTCATTGTTTTTTTTTACCATGTATATCCCTTTATTTACTTTCTTTCCTTTTTTTTTACAATTATAAAGTTCATGTTTGGGTTTTGGTCATACAGTGTTTCAGCACCCGTCCCTCCACCAGTGCCCATCTCCCACCACCAACGTCCCCGGTTCCCTCCCCCCCTTCCCCAGCCCTGCTCCATGGCAGTTTCTTTATTTCTTTGCCTTTCTCTCTCTTTCTCTTTTCCTTCCCTTCCAGACTATGGATTACAGAACATACATTAAAAGGTTGTCATGTGAATCCTTTTGCCTCTTTAATGCTCAGTTCTAGGTTGGCATTAGTACCCTCGACTGTTATAAGCACCCTGTTCCATTTTCTGTCTTACCTAAACTCTGACTCCCACACGTTTGTGATAATTTCCACCTTTGACAAGACCTCCTGATATATGCTTCACTTGACCTTGGATATTGGTATCATAATATGTACATATATACTTATGTTATACAGATAAATGCAGTCATTCTGTATCTGTCTCTCTCCTGGCTAATTTCGCTCAACATAATCTTCTCCATGTCCATCCATTTATAGGCAAATTTTATAACTTCATTTTTCCTAACAGCTGCATAGTATTCCATTGTGTAGTTGTACCAAAGCTTCTTTATCCAGTCATCGATTTTCGGGCACTCTGGTTGCTTCCAGATTCTGGCTATTGTGAATAATGCTGCTATGAACATAAAAGTAGGGATGGTGTTTCCGCTGAGTATTTTTGGTTTCCCAGAGTAGATTCCCAGGAGTGGTATGCCTGGGTCAAATGGGAGTTCAATTTCTAGTCTTTGGAGGAATGTCCATATTGTTTTCCAAGAAAGGCTCTACCAGCCGGCATTCCCACCAACAATGGATGAATGTCCCCTTTTCACCACATCCACGCCAGCACTTGTTGTTCTTGCTCTTTTGAAAATGTGCCAGTCTCTGTGGTGTAAAGTGGTATCTCATTGTTGTTTTGATCTGCATCTCTCTGATGATTAGTGATGAGCATTTTTTCATGTTTTTTGGCCATTTGAATTTCTTCCTTGCTGAAGTTTCTGTTCATTTCTTCTCCCCATTTTTTGATGGGATTTTTTTGTTTTCTTCTTGTAAAGTTCTACCAGTGCCTGATATATCCTGGCTATTAACCTCTTATCAGATGGGTATTAGGTGAATATTCTTTCCCATTCTGTGGACTGATTTTGTATCTTAGACACTGTTTCTTTTGAGGTGCAGAAGCTTTTTAGTTTCATGTAGTCCCATATGTTTATCTTTTCTTCTAGTTGCTTTGTTAGCAAAAAACTACTAGAAACAATATACGCATATAGTAGAGTGGCAAGATACAAAATCAACACTAAAAAGTCAGTGGCTTTCCTATATGCAAATAACAAAAGAAAAGAAAGGGATATTAAGGAAACAATTCCATTCACAATTGTGCTACAGAAAATTAAATACCTAGGAATCAACTTACCCAAGTGTGTAAAGGACCTGTACAAAGAAAACTACAAGACACTGCTCCAAGAGATAAAAGAGGACACAAGGAAATGGAAACATATTCTCTGCTCATGGATGGGGAGAATCAACATTGTCAAAACGGTAATACTCCCTAGTGCTCTGTACAGATTCAATACAGTCCCTATAAGGATACCGATGATATTCTTCAAAGAAATTAACCAAACACTCCTGAAATTTGTATGGAATAATAAACCCCCAAGGATAGCTAAAGCAATCCTCGGGAAAAAAGAATATGGGAGGCATCACCTTTCCCAACTTCAAACTTTACTACAAGACAGTAATAATTAAAACAGCATGGTATTGGAATAAAAACAGACCTGTGGACCTATGGAATAGAATTGAGTATCTTGACACCCAATCTCAAACACATGATCATTTGATCACTTGAATCCCGTTATTCATTGATTTGCTCGAGCGGGCACCAGTAACATTTCCATTGGACCCTATCACGTGCCAATGTTGCCCAATGGCATCTGGTTGATTGAGGAATATGAAGAGCCTCAAACCATTCCTTCAAGGTCTTAACAAGGAAGTCTGACCATCTTGTAGGTGGGCAGCCACGTGATCTTTTGACATCCCGTGGGATCTAGTCGGTAACGGCTCTAGTCCAGCGGTTGTCTCCAAATCGCATTACATGTCCAGCCCATCTGATTTTCGATGCCTTGGCAAACAAGACAGCGTCCCTGATTCTGGAATAGCGACAGAGGTCAGAACTCCGATTCCTTCTCTCACTTGAGTGAGGCATGATATTCCAAGCATAGCTCTTTCAATTCCTCTCTGGGAGACCCGAATAGCATTCTCATCCTGCTTTCGTAAAGCCCAGGTCTCTGAGGCATATGTTAATGCAGGGAGAACGGTGGAGTCAAAGAGATGTGCCCAGAGCCGGAGGTTCTTTGTCCTTTTAGCTATTTCTTCGATGCTTTGAAGGCATTCCATGCCGCTCTCTTCCACCTGCGCAGCTCAGGTTTTAGGTCATTCATCATGTTGATTTCTCGACTTAGGTACACATAACTGCTGCATTCAGAGATGTTTGTTCCATTGAGAGTGAATGGGGCCTTAGGAACTACTTCATTTCTCATGAACATAGTTTTCTTAAGATTCAGCTGTAGACCTATCTTTCTACATTCTCGGTCAAAGTCAGTCAGCATTTGTGCCGGTTGGCTAATGTTCGGTGTTATTAGAACGATGTCATTAGCAAAGCAGAGGTGGTGTAGTTGCCGACCATCTATCTTCACTCCCATTCCTTCCCATTCTAAGTGTTGCATGATGTTCTCGAGGGTGGTGCTGAAGAGTTTTGGTGAAATGGTATCACCTTGTCGAACCCCTCTTTTGACATCAATGATCACTTTTTTGTAGAATGGTGAGATCCTGGTTGTGAATCCGTAATACACCTCATGAAGGATCTTGATGTATTGGGTTTGAACGCCCTGTTTGACTAGGGCTTTGATGACTGCTTCAGTCTCCACAGAATCAAAGGCTTTCTGTAAATCGAAGAATATATCTGAGAATATAGCGCCCGCATGACAGAGCCTGGCAAGCTGTCTGATGCGTGTTCGATATGCCAATTTCAGTAACAAAAAATGTTCATGATCATTTAATCTTTGATAAAGGTGCAAAGAGTCTAAAATGGAGTAAGGAAAGCCTCTTCAACAAGTGGTGTTGGGAAAACAGGGCAGCGACGTGTAAAAAATGAATTTGGACATGTGTCTTACACCATGCACAAAAATCAGATCAAAATGGATTAAAGATCTCAATATAAGACTTGAATCCATAAAGTACATTGAAGAAAATATAGGAAAAACTCTCCAAGACATTGAAGCTAAAGGCATCTTCAAACAAAAATTCTTTTTTTTTAAATTTTTTTATTTTTACAATTACAAAGATATACAATTAAAAAAGTTCACAGTTGGGTTTTGGTCATACAGTGTTCCAGCACCCATCCCGCCACCAGTGCCCATCTCCCACCACCAACGTCCCCAGTTCCCTTCCCCCTCCCCAGCCCTCCTCTATGGCAGGTTCTTTATTTCTTTCCATTTCTCTCTCTTTTCCTTTCCTCCAGACTATGGATTACAGAACATACATTAAAGGGTTGTCATGTGTATCTTTTTGCCTGTATTTAATGCTCAGTTCTAGGTTGGCATTAGTACCCTCAACACTTGTTAGCACACTGTTCCATTTTCTGTCTTACCTAGCCTCTGACTCCCACACGTTTGTGCTAATTTCCACCTTTGACAAGACCTCCTGATATGTTTCACTTGACCTTGGATATTGGTATCATAATATGTACATATATACTTATGTTATGCAGATAAATGCAGTCATTCTGTATCTGTCTCTCTCCTTCTGGCTAATTTCGCTCAACATAATCTTCTCCATGTCCATCCATTTATAGGCAAGTTTCACAACTTCATTTTTTCCTTACAGCTGCATAGTATTCCATTGTGTAGATGTACCAAAACTTTTTTATCCAGTCATCGATTTTCGGGCACTCTGGTTGCTTCCAGATTCTGGCTATTGTGAATAGTGCTGCTATGAACATAAAAGTAGGGATGGTGTTTCCGCTGCGTATTTTTGGTTTCCCAGAGTAGATTCCCAGGAGTGGTATGCCTGGGTCAAATGGGAGTTCAATTTCTAGTCTTTGGAGGAATGTCCATACTGTTTTCCAAAAGGCTGTACCAGCCGGCATTCCCACCAACAATGGATGAGTGTACCCTTTTCCCCACATTCACGCCAGCACTTGTTGTTCTTGCTCTTTTGAATATGTGCCAGTCTCTGTGGTGTAAAATTATATCTCATTGTTGTTTTGATTTGCATCTCTCTGATGATTAGTGATGATGAGTATTTTTTCATGTTTATTGGCCATTTGAATTTCTTCCTTGCTGAAGTTTCTGTTCATTTCTTCTCCCCCATTTTTTGATGGGTTTTTTGTTTTCTTCTTGTAAAGTTCTACTGGTGCCTGTTATATCCTGGCTATTAACCCCTTATCAGATGGGTATTGGGTGAACATTCTTTCCCATTCTGTGGACTGCTTTTGTATCTTAGTCACTGTTTCTTTTGAGGTGCAGAAGCTTTTTAGTTTCATGTAGTCCCATATGTTTATCTTTTCTTCTAGTTGCTTTGTTAGTGACGTCAAACGAAAATTCTTTATAAATTCTTTATAAATTCTTTCCTTGTTTATCTCTATCACTATCACTATCTTCCCATTCATCATCTATTTGCTAGAGCGGGCACCAGTAATATCTCCATATGTCCTGTCTCATGCTAGTAGAGCCAAGGGCATAGGCTTGCTACAGGAAAAGAAAGAGCCTCAAACCATTATATTAGGTCATCGGAATGACCTAATATAATTGTTACTGGTATTTGGCATATCAAATACAACACAAGCAGCTTGCCAGGCTTGCCATGCGGGAGGCTAGTCTTGTAGTCACCTCTAAATAAAGCATTTCTTGATGAATGCACGGCCGCAAATTCATTTTAAATCGCTTAGTTTTTAAAGAAGACCTTCACAACTATTTTCATCAACTGGATGAAAGCTGAGGGGATTTTAGGTTTTAAGACAAAAAGCAAAAGTTACTCTTCAAGTTTTTCCCCAACTGCTATTGTAGAAGCAGTGTGCATCTAGAAGAATAACTTGATCCAGCTTCTTCCCTAGAAACTGTTAAATATAGACAATGTATCATATAACTACCACTTTGACTATATAAGTGTGTGTATGCATATTTATCATTTTAGTACTGTAATTGTGTGCCATGATCAGTAAGTTATTTTGTGGGGAGGCTTCAATTTGTATCCATACAGGTTATTTTATTAGGAATGTTCTTTTCTGAGAGTAAGGGAAATCGCCATATTTAATCAAATATGCATCTACCAATAAATCAGTTCATTTTTGTACTTTTGATTTTAAGAGTCTTAGATAGTGGCAAAATAGTACAGAGGGGTTCCATCTGTCTTTTTTTTTTCCTTTTTGGGTCACACCCGGCAATGTTCAGTGGTTACTCCTGGCTCTGCACTCGGGAATTACTCCTGGCAGTGTTCAGGAACCATATGGGATGCAGGAGATCGAACTCAGGTTGACCGCATACAAAGAAAATGCCCTATCTGCTGTGCTGTCGCTCCTGCCCTCCAGCTGTCTTTGGCACAATTTTATTATTGCATGACATTAAAACCCATGACATGGATATTGTGTTTGTACCTATACCTACAACCATATCTTACCTACATACACATTGATACACAAATGTAGAGAGTTCTCTGGCTTTTTATTTTATGCTTACAATTATTAATATATCACTATAAAAATTCAATCTAGGGGTTGGAAATTCTAGTACATCGATGATGGAGATTCTATTACAAGCACACTCATGTCGACTTGTATGCAACAGACTTGGGTTCAAATCCTGGCTTTACATGTGGTTCCAGAATGACGCCTGGGCACAGAGCCACAGGTATACCTTGAATGGAATCACGTGTTTTCCAAAATACAATTTTTTATAAAAGATAAAGACTATATTGTCACTAAAAGGATGCTCTTCAAGATACTTCTTTACAGTCCACTCATTATTACCAAATCATCCTTAGTCACTGGGAATCACTCCTCTGTTCTCGTTTAATGTAAAATTTAACTTTCATCTGTCTCCTCTACCAGAAATAAATTCTAAAAAAGTTAGAACAGGATTTTTATTTTTTGTTTCACTCTATTCTATAGAATCCAAAATTGGTCTCTTTGTCTACCATCGATTTCCCTCCTTTAATTCCAAAGCTCTATTTGAAAGTAGAGTATTTCTTTTAAAGGAACATTCGATCAATTCAGTGTCCTGCCGAAATGTTAATAACAGTTCCTTTTATTAATAAACACTATTCTTCACTAGCAATAGGCATGGATATTATGTGATAATGTCGATCAATGTACTGAAAAATGTATCATAAATAAAACAAAAGTTAAGCGGCAACTATTTCAATATGCAGAGAATCATAATGATTTATAAGAAGCCTACCAAGTTAGTGATTTTGGAAGCACTGTGTATTGTAAAGTTCGCACATGGTATGAATAATTATGCAAAATTAACAGCTGGGTAGAGTTTTACCAACCAGTCTTGTCTTATGAGCAATTGCTATAAAAGTTGAGTTGATTTTCAAAGAGCTGCTGACAACTGGGAAGACCTTGAAAAGCATTTATTTTAAGAGTGTTTCTACAGATGATTTTTTTTATTATTTTACATGCTTTTTATGACAATTGTATTTTTTGTTTCAGTTTTTAGCTTTAGAAATCTTTACTATCCCTGGGAAAAATGATTTGCATCCCAGCAGCATCTTTGACTTCATCTTCCCTGCAACTTAACTTATCTCCTGACATCACCTCCTATGTCTGAAATCAGCCATGAAAACTTCAACTACTGTAACATCACACAGAGTGAAGAAATTGAGTTATCTGCCAATTGTTTTACCAGCTACTATTTCTATTGCTAGACTATACTCTATTTTGAACCACTCATTATTTCATCAAAATTATGTTAAAATTGAACAAGATATTTCTTTAATATTCCCTATGAACATGCCAAAAATTAAATCCTAAGTAGCACCCGGGTTATGAGAAATTTAAACACATACACACACATCCCTCACACACAAAGACCCCCAAATCCTTATTTTTGACAAAAAATTTAAATAACTATTTAAAAATGTGTTATGTTTTGACTATGTCAATACTAAAAGTATCACTAGTAAAATACATTAGTTAAAACCTATGTTGCTAAAAAATGGTAATTATCTATGTAACTTTGACAAATATAAGCATGCAAATATTTTCTCTTAAAATTAACTAGGATAAGAATGTAAGCAAGACTCTTCCATCATAACTTTATAAAAAAATCCTGAAGTATGAAAAAGGGACTCTATGTAAGTCATACCTGAAGGAGATAAGGCAGATTTCATTGTCATCTATTAATCATTTATAATAAAAGCAAAAGCATTATAAAATATGCATTAAAAACCATTAGGTGTTGTTGTCATTGCCATTTCATATGAATATACAATTTAGACTTAGAAAGATTTACGTGTCCAATTACCTTTATTTTATTCCAAAAGTGTTTCTAATAAAATCTCATATTTGTTCTGATGAAGTATATTGAGAGAAATATCTATCAGCTTCTAAAGCTGAAGAGAATAGAGGGAGATAAATATCAACTAAAAAAAAATAGTACATGTAGAGACGGCTCGGGAGGCGGGAGCCTGGCTCGCGCCGGGCCTCAGCTGACTATGGAACCCCGAGGAGGGCAGATGGGATTTGGGAGTGGGCCCGTCGCCTCCGGGGGTCCCAGAAGCAGCCGGATGGGACTCGTCCACCACACTAGCCACCATTTTCGTTGTCCAGGCGCTGGGAAAATGTCCCACGACCAGAGGACCAGCAAAGCCGGTTCGAGCCCAGGTAGGCGGCTCCAAGAGGCGGGAAGCACTGGGAAGTCGTCAGACGGAGGCGTGGTTACCCCTTCCCCCTCCATCGTGACTCAGCCCGGTTTCCCGCCCAGGAAGCCGCTGACGGGCCCGGCATCCAGAGTCTTGCAGACGGCTCGGGAGGCGGTAGCCTGGCTCGCGCCGGGCCTCAGCTGACTATGGAACCCCAAGGAGGGCAGATGGGCTTTGGGAGTGGGCCCGTCGCCTCCGGGGGTCCCAGAAGCAGCCGGATGGGACTCGTCCCACCACACTAGCCACCATTTTCGTTGTCCAGACGCTGGGAAAATGTCCCACGACCAGAGGACCAGCAAAGCCGGTTCGAGCCCAGGTAGGCGGCTCCAAGAGGCGGGAAGCACTGGGAAGTCGTCAGACGGAGGCGTGGTTACCCCCCTTCCCCCCTCCATCGTGACTAGCCCGGTTTCCCGCCCAGGAAGCCGCTGGCGGGCCCGGCATCCAGAGTCTTGCAGACGGCTCGGGAGGCGGGAGCCTGGCTCATGCGGGGCCTCAGCTGACTATGAAACCCCGAGGAGGGCAGATGGGCTTTGGGAGTGGGCCCGTCGCCTCCGGAGGGTCCCAGAAGCAGCCGGATGGGACTCGTCCACCACACTAGCCACCATTTTCGTTGTCCAGACGCTGGGAAAATGTCGCACGACCAGAGGACCAGCAAAGCCGGTTCGAGCCCAAGTAGGCGGCTCCAAGAGGCGGGAAGCACTGGGAAGTCGTCAGATGGAGGTGTGGTTACCCCTTTCCCCTCCATCGTGACTAGCCCGGTTTCCCGCCCAGGAAGCCGCTGACGGGCCCGGCATCCAGAGTCTTGCAGGCGGCTCGGGAGGCGGGAGCCTGGCTCGCGCCGGGCCTCAGCTGACTATGGAACCCCGAGGAGGGCAGATGGGCTTTGGGAGTGGGCCCGTCGCCTCCGGGGGGTCCCAGAAGCAGCCGGATGGGACTCGTCCCACCACACTAGCCACCATTTTCGTTGTCCAGACGCTGGGAAAATGTCCCACGACCAGAGGACCAGCAAAGCCGGTTCGAGCCCAGGTAGGCGGCTCCAAGAGGCGGGAAGCACTGGGAAGTCGTCAGACGGAGGCGTGGTTACCCCTTCCCCCTCCATCGTGACTAGCCCGGTTTCCCCGCCCAGGGAAGCCGCTGGCGGGCCCCGGCATCCAGAGTCTTGCAGACGGCTCGGGAGGCGGGAGCCTGGCTCGCGCCGGGCCTCAGCTGACTATGGAACCCCGAGGAGGGCAGATGGGCTTTGGGAGTGGGCCCGTCGCCTCCGGGGGTCCCAGAAGCAGCCGGATGGGACTCGTCCACCACACTAGCCACCATTTTCGTTGTCCAGACGCTGGGAAAATGTCCCATGACCAGAGGACCAGCAAAGCCGGTTCGGAGCCCAGGTCGCGCGCGGCCCACTAGTGTGGTGAAACAGTGATGTTTTTTGGTACACTGCATTCCGCGAACAGCAGGAGGGTTTGCTGAGAGGGAGATATACAGAGGAAGGAGATGACATATAGAGCCCGCCGGGTGGTTGGGATTCGGGAGGGGGAGGGAGACAGGACTTTGGTGATGGGAGATGGGTTCGGGTGGAGGGTGCATCTTGGAACCCTGTGGAGCCAGGACTCCACATGAACATCCTTCAATTAAAAAAAAAAAAGGAGAAAAGGTGGAATGGATGAATGAATAGATAAATGTCTGCAGGGCTAGCCACAATGTGTAGAGGGAAGAGGGAGAGAGATGCAGAGATAGAGAGAAAGAGAGGAAGCAGGGCTGCCTGCTATTAAGGCAGCCTGGGGGGTGAGTGGGAGGGGGTGGAGTACATTGGTGGTGGAAATGGGGTACTGGTGGAGGGATGGGTGCTGGAATACTGTATTGCCAAGAACCAATTGCACCTTTGTAATTGTATGTCTCACGGTGGTATAATAAAGAATAAAAAAAATTTAAAAAAAAAATGAAATCTTAAAAAAAAAATAGTACATGTAAAAATTTTTGAGTAAGTATTTTGACTGCTCAATTTTTATCTTAGAATCTAATTAATATTATTTACTCAAATGGTGTTCAACATTGTTTATTTAACTTTATAAAGGTAAAATAAAGCTTACAATAGCAGAAATGAATAATATACAATTATTATACTTGACATTTACACATTTCAATCTTTGGCTCATTGTCTAATTGATTTCTTATTAAGAATACAATGGATTTTAGAATTAAGACAAGAGCACAAATGTAAATTCTAACAATTCCCTGTTAAATGATAGTAACCAAAATGGCCACCCAGTCCAACTGCCAGAGCTTTCTCAAAAAATGAAACAAGTATTAGGTCTATTTAATTAGGAACAATAGGTATGTGGGATAAATGAGAATATTTTTATATATTCTATAAGTTCAATCACTGTATCACTGTCTTCCAGTTCATCATTGATTTGTCCGAGCGGGCACCAGTAACATCTCCATATGACCTGTCTCATGCAAGTAGAGCCCAAGGGCACCTGCTTGCTCCAGGAACATAAAGAGCCTCAAACCATAATTCATCAGGTCATGGGAATGAGGTTTATAACAGTTACTGGTATTTGGTATATCAAATACGACATGGGTAGCTTGCCAGGCTCTGCCGTGTGAGCAGCATACTCTTGTAGTCATCTAATAATCCAGCACTTACTGATGAACCGCAAGCAGCCACGTGAGCCGCGCTGTGATAGGCTGGTCTACTGGGTAGAGTTCTGACGAGGGGGAAGTCCGGGTGTGGAAAATGGAGGCCCCTCATGGAGTAAGGGGTCATCTGGCTTGTTGTGAGGCTCTGCTGGGGTGGCAGGCCAGGGCTAGAACCCACCATCCCTCCTGGGTGCCTCATGAGCGGCTGGACACAGGGAGAGCCAGTAGCAGTTCTGCCCCATGTCTGTAACTCTCAAATTACATGTCTATAAGTTTAATAAAGTTCAATAAAGTCTCTTATATTTTTTCTTACTTTGTTCCTTTAGTATATTTTCCCACCGTCATGTACTTAATATTTATAAGAATTTATATTTTAACTTACCTTTACTTTTTTCATATTCACTTCAACTAGATCTCATACATCTTCATGATTTTCATGATCAGTGCAGTTCAAAGATCCCCGTATGTTTACATCTTCCGGACACCAAACCTCTTTTGATCTTATCTAATCTTTAGCTGTTTATTTTCATGTTCTATCTCTGAATGTCAGTTGCCAACTCAAAACTATCATACCTTAACCACACAATGACAATTATCATTTCTCAAATCCACTCTTTCCTTTCATATCTCTATCTTAATTGTTTCCAGCTCCATTTTTTCAGAGTAGCAAAACATTTCAAAAAAAACTTTTCTGTCTTCTCTTGGTGAATAGTTGCTTCATTCCATTCCTGAATTTTAAAGTTTATTCATGACCGAATTTCAATTGGAAAACTTTTGCTCTCCCTGGATCCGTATACAAAATTTTTTATAAAATGCTTATATTTTTGTGAGGGGGATACCCAGCATTGCTCAGGGATTCTCCTGAGTCTGTGCTCATATACCAACCCTGGAGCATGTTGGAAGACTACATGTGGTGCCAGGGATTCAATAATGGTGAGCCAGATGTAAGGACAATGTAATATTGGCTGTACTATCTCTTTAACCCGAAATTTTTTATCCATTTAGCAACTATTTTCCATAATGCAATAAATTAAAATTACAATATAGAAAAATCTAATATAATTCATGTTCAATTTTCATGTTGAAGCAATCCTTTATTTATTTATTTATTTATTTATTTATTTATTTATTTGCTTTTTGGGTCACACCGGCGATGCACAGGGTTACTACTGACTCTTTGCTCAGGGAATTACTCCGGACGGTGCTCAGGGGGCCATATTGGATGCTGGGTATCAAACCGGGTCAACTGTATGCAAGGAAATTGCCGTACCCACTGTGCTATGGCTCCAGTCCCAAAGCTATCCATAATGGAGCACTCTCTTAATTTGCTAAATATTTTGTTTCCTTTTTATTTATCTAAGAGTAGCTAAATTATATATATATGTATATATATGTATATATATATATATATATATATACACACATATATAATTTTATATATTTATTTAAAGTTTGTTTTTAAAGAGACCACAAGACTCTTACAAGCAAGTTTTATTTATTTGGGAGACCACACCTAGCAATGCTCAGGGGTTACTCTTGGCTATGAACTAAGGAATCATTCCTGGATGTGCTCAGGGATCATATGTGATGCCAGGGATCAAAGATGGGTGGGCTTCTTTCAAAGCAAGCACCTTACCCACTATACTGTTTCTCTGATCATGCATTTTCCTTTGTTCTAGAGTAAATTTTCAGAAATATACATTAATAACTTTTAAAAACTGCTGGATGACAGGCCTACCTACCTTGGGAGCTTTTCTGTTTAATCTATTTAATCTATTTACTCACAGTTTAATCTATAAACATGTTCTTAAACCTGGGGCCTTAAACCTACAACATCCTATTAATATGTTCTTTTTTTTTTTTTTTTTTTTTGCTTTTTGGGTCACACCTGGTAATGCTCAGAGGTTTCAGAGGTTATTCCTGGCTCTACACTCAATTACTCTTGGCGGTGCTCGGGGGACCATATGGGATGCCAGGGGTAGAACCCGTGCCGGCACAGGCCAGCTTCGTGCAAGGCTATCGCTCCAGCCCCTATTAATATGTTCTTAAACCTCCAATGTCCTGATGGATCTAACACATCTTCCAGAAATGCAATGGAGAAGATTATCCATGACTTCTATGCAGATCTCTTTGATAGCCACATCCACCTGCCCACATACCAAATTCCACAGGATGGATATGTCATTCCCAATGTTCTCCCTTCTGAAATCCTACATGCCATTACATCGGTAAAGAAGGGAACAGCACCAGGCCCAGACAAAGTCAGACCCGAACACCTGAAGAATCTACCTTCAGTACTCATCAATACACTGTCTCGCCTCTTTACACACTACCTGTCTGAATGCAAGGTGCCCTCCCAATGGAAAATCAGCAGAACAGCTCTACTATTCAAGAAGGGAGACATCCACAATATTGGCAACTAGCGCCCCATCTGCCTGCTCTCTCATCTACAAGGTGTTCACTCGAGTCATCCTGAACAGGATTGGCAGAACATTTAGATGAAGGAAAACCATGTAAACAAGCTGGCTTCGGAAAGGATTCAGCACAATCGACCATATCCACATGGTAACCAAGCTCATTGAAGTTTGTAGGGAGTTCAAGATGCCACTCTGTCTCACGTTCATTGATTTAAAGAAAGCCTTTGAGTCTGTGGAGACTGAAGTGGTCATAGAAGCCCTAGCAAAACAGGGAGTTCAAATCTAATACATCAAGATCCTTTGTGAGGCTGTATTGCGGATTCAGCACCAGGATTTCACCATTCTACAAAGAAGTGATCACTAATGTCAAAAGAGGGGGTTCGTCAAAAGAGGGGTTCGGCAGGGTGATACCATTTCACCAAAACTCTTCAGTTCCACGCTCGAGAACATCATAAAACAATTAGAATGGGAAGGAATGGGAGTGAAGATAGAAGGTCGAAAACTACACCACCTCCATTTTGCTGATGGCGTCATTCTAATAACACCAAACATTAGCCAAGCAGCACAAATGATGGCTGTCTGTGACCGAGAATGTGGAAAGACAGGTCAACAGCTGAATCTCAGCAAAACTATGTTCATGAAATGAACTAGTTCTGTAGGCCCCATTCACTCTCAATGGAACAAACATCTCTGAATGCAGCAGTTATGTGAACCTAGGTGGAGAACTCAACATGATGAGCGAACCAAAACAAGAGCTTCGCAGGAGGAAGAGTGCAGCATGGAATGCCTTCAAAAACATCGAAGAAATAGCTAAAATACAAAGAACCTCCAGCTCTGGGCACATCTCTTCAACTCCACTATTGTCCCTGCAGTAACATACGCCTCAGAGACCTGGACCCTATGAAAGCAGGATGAAAATGCCATTCGGGTCTCCCAAAGAGGAATCGAAAGAGCTATGCTTGGAATATCACAACTCACGCAAGTGAAAGAAGGAATCTGGAGCTCAGACCTCCATCAATGTTCCAGAGTAAGGAATGCTGTCTCGTTTGCCAAGGCATCGAAAATCAGGTGGGCTGGATGTCATGCGATTTGGAGACTACTTCTGGACTATAGCCTTTACCAACTGGAACCCACGGGATGTCAAAAGATCACGTGGCCACCAGTCTACAAGATGGTCAGACTTCTTCGTCAAGAACCTGAATGAATGGTTTTAGGCTCTTCATATACCTGAAGCAACCAGATGCATTGGGCTACACTGGCACGTGATAGGGTCAAATGGAAATGTTACTGGTGCCCCCTGGAGCAAATCGATGAATAATAGGATGTCAAGTGATCAAGCGATCTACTATGACTTCTATGTTATCTAGATTGGGCACAGCTCCTCTTTATACCTGATGGTCCTAGCATGGGACAGTTAGAGTTTACCAGGAGACTGCCGCTTTGGCTATGTTGAGACTATGGATTAAGATTATAGGAAGAATCATACTAGTTTGCCCTCAAGCAGGCAAGCATGACCCTTTTAGTACACAGAGAACAACACAGAGAACAAGATACTCAGAATCACCCTGGTGCAAGTAACAAATAAGTACCTGTGGGTACGTTTAGATTACATGAATCCCATAAAATTAAGATGTATTACTTTATACCAGCCTCCCCTCTCTCCAGTGTTTTACAGAAGAGATAATCTCAGAAGAAGGGATTAACCCAAGGCATAGACCTGTAGTAGGGTGTGGCACAATCCTATTACACTCTTGTTCTCTCTAGCAGTTGTTTAGTTGATCTTTGTTGACAGGACCCTCCCTGAAGTTAGGATTGCTTTTGTGGATATAAGGGAGTGACTTTAGGTACTGCATCCACTTTTGTGGAACTCTCTCTGGTCAGATCCTCTTTGGTGGTAGATTGGGCCCTCATGTATATCTAAGTTCTGACCAGAGCTAAAGGTCATTCATTATATTGGATTGCGATGGCAGAGTTTGTAAAAGGCTTTTGGAACTGCACTGGACTCATGATTTTTCCTGCATTCCTTGTCGCCCTCAGAGGTAGAAGAGAACTTCTGTCCTGATAGTGTTGGGGACCCCAGTTGCTCCCCAACATACCACGGCTTTAGGAACACAGCAATGATACATGCTTTTTCTTCTACGTGGGCAATTATTTATAGACAGAACTGCGGGTTTGATTCACTTTTTGAGTAACTTTTATAAATTTTACCCTAAAAATACTTAAAGATATAAAAATAGAGTCTATTGAGTGGGGAAAATTGGGCACCTTGGCAGCACATTGAAGAAAATATAGGAAAAACCTTCCACGACATTGAAGCTAAGGACATCTTCAAAGAAGAAACACCACTAACAAAACAACTAAAAGAAAAGATTATCATGTGGGGAATACATGAAGCTAAAAAGCTTCTGTACCACAAAAGAAAGTGACCAACACTACAACAGTCCAAAGAACAGGAAAGAATATTCACCAAATACCCATCTGATAAGGAGTTAATACCCAGGATATATCAGGCACTGGCAGAACTTTACAAGAAGAAAACAGCCAACTCCATCAAAAAAATGGGGAGGAAATGAACAGAAACTTCAACAAGGAAGAAATTTGAATGGCCAGAAGACAAGGAAAAAAATGTTCATCATTATTAGTCATCAGAGTGATGCAAATCAAAACAACAATGAGATATCATCTCACACCACGGAGACCAGCACATATCCAAAAGAGCAAGAACAACAAGTGCTGGTGTGGAGTTGGGGAAAAGGGGGACTCTCATCCATTGTTGGTGGTAATGTTGCCTAGTACAGCCTTTTTGGAAAACTATATGGACATTCCTCCAAAGACTAGAAATTGAACTCCCATTTCACCCAGCCATACCACTCCTGGGACTATACCCTGGGAAGCCAAAAACATGCAGAGAACCATCCCTACTGTTATGTTCATAGCAGCACTATTCCCAATAGTCAGAATCTGGAAACAACCAGAGTGCCTGAGAACTGATGACTGGACAAAGAAACTTTGGTACATCTACACAATGGATTATGCAGCTGTTAGGAAAAATGAAGTTATGAAATTTGCCTATATATGGATGAACATCGAGAAGATCATATTGAATGAAATTAGTCAGAAGGAGAGGGACAGACATAGAATGACTACATTTATTTGTGTGGCAAATATATATATATAAATATATATATATATATTTATATATGCACATACATACATATTATGATACCAATATCCAAGGTCACGTGAAAGGTGGATGAGGAGGTCTTGTCAAAGGTGGAAATTACCACAAGCGTGTGGGAGCAGAGGTTAGGTAAGACAAGAGGATGGAACAGTGCGCCAGTAATTGTCAGAAGTGCTATTACCACATAGAACTAAGCATTAAATGCAGGCAAAAAGATACACATGATAACTTCTAAGTATATATATTAAAATCCACAATGTGTAGGAGAAGGAATAGAGAAAGAGAGAATGAAGAAGAGAGAAAAGAGATAAAGAGCCTGCAATGGAGGCAGGCTAGGGGGGGGAGGGAATTGGTGACACTGGTGTTGGGAAATGGGCACTGGTGGATGGATGGGTGCTGGAACAGTGTAAGGCCAAGAATGATGTGACATCTCAGTGAAACATAAAATGTAAAAAATTATTTGTTAACTTTAATTAAAATGAGATCTAATAGAAGTAGTTAGTTGCTCTCTAATTGTGTATAGGGGTCTGTATCCTGGACACTGATTCTATCTTTTCATTATGTGTATTTTAAAATGAGTAATATTAACGATATATCAATTTTTTAAAAAACAATAATGCAACACATTTTTATTTTCTTGACAAATAATTCATCATTCTTAGACAACCTGTCATGTTTCTAAGAACTACATTTTTCAAAATATTTACAAAATACAAAATAACCACTCTATATTACTCATTTATTGAATTGAAGACATCACCCCAACTAGACAGGGATATTTTTCTTGTGAATTTTCATACATTACTTGTGTCAACTCAAACACTATACCCAACAATGGCCTGTTTTGAGAATCTTATATTATTAAGCCAAAATAGGAAAAAATCACAAGCTATAATAAGAGTTAATGTTTAATCTCCTTTCCTTTAGCCCATAGTTTTCCCTATGTTCTGGCTTTCCAAAAAGGAACTTCAACAAGCAAAACTCTCAAATGAGGATAACTTGATTAATTTTAGTTTAAAACAATTTTATTCTCAAGCAACATCATCCATAGACTATGCTCATTGATTCTAATGCAACGAATTAGAGCAAGAGGGGTGGGTGACTCGAGGGAATGCATATTGCTGGTATTCTCTATACAAAGTCTTCTCTCTGCTGTTCTTTCTTCAACTTTTATTCACTTTTGTGCCAAGTGGCTTGAATTTAAATGTATATTAATCTAGTTTACCTATGAGAAGCTAAATGGCTTGTAGACATCCATAATCACATTCAAGCATGCCCTAGAAAATTTTATTTTCATTATTTTCACTATCACTATCACTATCTTCCCGTTAATCATCTATTTGCTAGGCGGGCACCAGTAATATCTCCATTATGTCCTGATTCATGCTAGTAGAATCCAAAGGCATCCGCTTGCTCCAGGAACATAAAGAGCCTCAAACCATTATATTAGGTCACGGGAATGACCTAATATAAATGTTACTGGTATTTGGCATATAAAATACTACGAGCAGCTTGCCAGGCTTGCCGTGCAGGTGGCATACTGTTGTAGTCACCTCTAAATAAAGCATATATTGATGAACCGCATGGCCGCTAAGCGGCCGCTGAGTCAGGCTGTGATAATCTGGTCTGCTGGGTGTAGTTGTGACTTCATTATTTTAAGGATGCTAAAACCCTGGTTCTGAATTTTTTTTTTTTGCTTTTTTGGGTCACACCCAGCGATGCTCAGGGGGTTACTCCTGGCTCTGCACTCAGGAGTTACTCCTGGCGATGCGTGGGACCATATGGGATGCCGGGGATTGAACCCAGGCTGGCATGGGCCAGCCAGCGTGCAAGGCAAACGCCTTACCTGCTGGACTATCGCTCCGGCCCCATTGGTTCTGAATTTTTTAGCCATACTTTTATCTAAAAGGTGGGCAGAGTCTATGTGGACACAACAAGGAAGTAGATAGCTTGTGCATTATGAGATGGGATAGAGAAAAATAAAAATGCTTAGAACAAATGTGGTAAATTCCCTACAACTCTGGGACAGCTAAAAGTATGTTTACAATAACCTTTAAATAGAAGGTCTTTTATTATGGATAATGCACTATAATTAATACTTATTTCTATTTTTAAAGACTGGAATTGTATTGATTGGATGATTACTTGCGTCATTTTTATAGCAATTAATGGTTACTCTGATCTAGGCCTATTCAGACTGCTAGAGATACTGTGCATAAACAGAAATTTCCAGCCACACAGAATTTTATTTAAGTAATGGAGGTAGATCAAATCAAAATAAGTTGGAAAAATATAGAGAAATTCTATTATTAATAAAAGCTCCTTCAATATTATATAGGATCAAAGTGACCATATACTTAACTTTAATTCTCATCTTTAACTTAAAAAATTTAAATGCTTTGATTGCTTCAAATTTTTTCCAAATACTGGCCCTTTCTCTAGGTTTGTTACTTTTAACCATGATTCCTCAACCACCGCCCTCTAACAATTTCTCTTTCTAAGTGATTTGTGTTCTACTGGCAGTCTGGTACTGGAGGAAGTGATATATCCTGATGAAGCTATTAAGCATCGCACTACAGACATTAAGAGGATGATATAGGCATGATTTCAATCATGCAAAAAAACCGTCTTAGTTCTGAGAAGGATAAAGCACCATAGAGCTTAACCCACGATAGTCTCCATTTTCATTTCATTAGATTCAAATCTAGAGCTGTCAGAGCAAATTAACACTCCTTCCACCCACCCCCCATATGACACTAATTGTAAAAATTATCACCAGATACATGCTGAGAACCCCAGTATAGGGTTGTACTTCAAATATCCAGCACAATGAAATGAATCAAAATAATAGTTAAGAAGAAATGTTTGTTAGCATTGAAAATGTGTTAAAAGGTGAATGTTTTAGTCTATATAGTCCACAAAGATTTTCCTTATAAATCGGCTATTTAAAAAGCATATCAAAGCTCCGTTAATATCCTAACTACATTTAAGTTGGGAAACGGGGCACTACATTTAAGGTTCTGCTTAATTATCTTTATTGCACTAATTATAGTAAATTTCCTTTTTATTATAGGTGCAATATTTTAATTAAAATAATAATATTTTCAATAATTTTTCAACATTAAAATATTGAAAATATTTTAATTAAAATAATTCTAGATAATGTTGTACATGTTATATGTATCCCTTTGTAGAGACAGACAGACAGACAGACAGACAGACAGACAGACAGACAGACAGAAAACTAAGTTTTAGGGGCCGGAGCGATAGCCCAGCCAGTAGAGCGCTTGCATGCGTGAGGCTGGTCCATGCCGGCAGGGTTCGATCCCCGAAATCCCATATGGTCCTCCGAGCACCGTCAGGATTAAGTCCTGAGTGCAGAGTCAGGAGAAACCCCTGAGCATCGCTGGGTGTAACCCAAAAGAAAAAAAAAGAAAAAAAAACTAAGTTTTATAAAATATATGGTGATTTGGTATAACATCAATAAATACTTTATAGCAAATCTGAAACATCTGCCCTTAAGGAAGAACATTTCAAATTAGAAAAACAAAAATATCAAAACAACCCTTAAAAGATCTTTAGTAAATATTACTATCTATTTTATTAAAACTTGCACTGTCTTATATATTTATATATAGAAGAATGGAATGTATATGCAATTTAAATATGAAAATAAAATGAATGTTTTAAATTAAAATTACATCAAAACATGCTGCATATTTATCTTCTTAATTGTATTTTAATCTAAACCCTAAGTTTATTTCTCCACAAATCTCTTACTTTTTCTGAATAACATTGAATATATTTCAATCTTTTATTGGTGCCTTAGGTTCATAATTAATAATGCCAATTATTTAACTGAGTGATATTAACATGAAGACCCCAGGGCCTATAGAACTCTGAAGGGCAATTTGCCTCTACATAACATCACACTGAACTATTCAATTTTAAATAAACGAAGGACTGCTTACTTGGCTTATTTTCTCATCTCTTTCTTCCCATTATATAGAAATCTTTTTACATTCTATTGTCATTTCTCTAGCTCACAAAATCATTTCCTCTCTTTATAGTTTTTTTAAATTAATGTGATATTGGAGGGCAGAAACATTTCATTAGAATTAAGCATAAGCAAAGAATATATAGATCTTGAATGGAGAATTCTCTGGTCTCTCTTTAAAATATAGATAGTAAAATTGCTCTGAAATAGTCATTGTGTGTTTATAAGCATGCTTGTGAGAGACAAGAGTGGGAAGAGAAACACAGCTATAACACCGGTTTTATTCAGCTTAATAAAAGAATGGGCATTACTTGGTAACCTATTAATTAGAACTATAATTAAAATTTAGATGTAAAAGTACCACTAAGTTCTGACAATTAGCCTGTCTGCCAAAGTTGTCCTCATACTTTCTCTCTAGGAAAGCACATTTACTTTAATGAGTAAGTTGTATTTAATATAAAGTTGAAATATTTTTCCTAATTGATAACACTAAATTGATTATACTTTTACAGAATCAACCAAAATAAGGAATGGGTCTTTTTGTAAATGAACTTAAACTCTGCGCAATAAGGAATTATGTAAGTAAATAAGTTTAATAAAATATATGAAGATTCAATGTCTTGAATCACTACTCTGAAAATTTTCTGTCCCAAATGTGATATGTGTGGCCCAGTTGCTAGTGTTTCAACTTTAAGCTTGTTGCAAATGCTGACCTGTAAGCTTCATTCCACATCTCCTCTATCCTCATTTGCATCTTTGTAGGCTCCTTACGTGGTCTATATGTACAGTAATGTTTGAAAAATGACTTTATAGTAGATAATTACTTTTATGACTAAAGATATTTTATAACCTCATGGGCGATATCAGGCCATTATTTCTATGCATAGTAGAAACACATAAGAACCATTCATAATAAGAGAATGGGTCTAATCTAGGGGGGTAACTCAATATTTGATATTGGAAATGAATAAACAACTGGGGAGATTGTTGCAAGGTGGCAGAGACTAAACACTCAATTTCTCTTCAATTTCAAACTCAATTTCTCTGCAAATTTCAGGGGTTAGAGGGATAGTACAGCA
Source organism: Cryptotis parvus (assembly GCA_021461705.1). Lineage (NCBI taxonomy): Eukaryota > Metazoa > Chordata > Mammalia > Eulipotyphla > Soricidae > Cryptotis > Cryptotis parvus. The sequence continues at coordinate 247,011 of JAJIBD010001319.1, read as the reverse complement.
GGTGGAGCATTAGCCTTTCATGCTTCCAACCCGGTGTTGATCCCCAGAATCCGATGTATGGTCCCCCAAACTGCCAAGAGTAATTCCCTAGTGCAGAGCCAGGAGTAATCCCTGAGTATTGCCTGGAATGACCACCCAAAAAAATAAAAAACTAGAAAAAAAAACAAAAAAGTAAATTTTATTGTACTAAACTTAAACACTTTTCACTCACTTCAAAATCTTTATTGAAGTTAAATTAAACCCAAACTAAAAATCAACCCATCTCTTGAACCAGCAAAATCTTTCAAGAGTCCTGTAACCCCATGTCAATTTGACATCACCAGGCATTGCATTTGAGAGAAGACTCACTCCGTAGAAGCCAAAAGAGGAATCCTCCAGATTATTTTTCTGTTACTGATTTTTTATCACAGTGCTAGAGAAAACTGCATGTGTGTGACAGATTGAATCTGCTTACATGCCTCTTCTAGCATAAAACAAACTGTAAAAACCTTCGTGAAAGGAGCTATGGTGTCTGGGAGCTGATTGGGTCCCCAAAAATATCAAGAAATGAGTTCCTTTCTATCTCCACGGTTGGCAGGGAATGGATGAAGTCAAGAATCCAGTGCAATTCCAAAGGCTTTTACTAATTACCAATAAAACAGATTAGATTAGAGGTAACTACAAGAGTATCCCTCCCACACAGCAGAGCCTGGCAAGCTACCTGTGTCATATTTAATATGCCAAATACCAGTAACAATTATAGACCTAATTCCCATGACCTGATTGAATGGTTTGAGGCTCTTTGTGTTTCTGGAGCAAATATATGCCCTTGGGCTCTACTAGCATGTGACAGGACATATGGAGATGTTACTGGTGCCCGCTCGAGCAAATAGATGATCAACAGGAAGACAAGTGATACCAGTGAAGTGATACCAATAAGACTAGCTTTGCTACTGCAATGCAAGATAATGGAATTCCCCAGAACTCTAGCTCTGGTCACAACTTAGACCATGAACCCAGGCCCAAGTGTCCCACCAAAGTGGATTCCAGTAACTCAAGTCAATCCCTTTATAAATGCAAAAGTAATCCCATCTTAAGAGAGGGTATGTCAACAAACTTCAACAAACCAGCTTCTAGGTATTAAGGAGGGTAGTAACACCCTAGGGTGGTAACCAATTTGTTTCAGGTCTAAACAAATGATTATGCCAGGGACCAGTCCCTTACTAGATATTATCTCATGTCAAAACACTGGAGAGATATATCCTGGATATCAACCCCTTGTCAGATGAGTATTGGGTGAATATCCTTTCCCACTCTGTGGACTGTTTTTGTATCTTGGTCACCGTTTCTTTTGAGGTGCAGAAGCTTTTCAATTTTTTATGATCCCATTTGTTTATCTTTGCTTCCATTTGCTTGGTCAGTGGTGTGTTGTCTTGATGTCGTAGAGCATTTTTTCCTATGTTTTCTTCGATGTACCTTAGAGATTCATGTCTGATGTTGAGATCTAGAATCCATTTTGATCTGACTTTTGTGCATGGCGTTAAAAGGAGGTCTACGTTCATTTTTTACATGTAGCTGCCCAGTTTTCCCAGCACCATTTATTGAAGAGGCTTTCCTTGCTCCACTTAATATTTTTTGCTCCTTTATAGAAGATTAAGTGGTTGTATATTTGAGAGTATGTTTCAGGATATTCAGTTCTATTCCATAGGTCTAAGGGTCTGTCTCTATACCAATACCACACTGTCTTAATTACAATTGCTCTGTTGCGGCCGTGAGCCAGACTATGATAGGGGGTCTGCTGGGTGAAGTTCTGACGAGAGAGAAGTCCGGAGTATTACCATTTTGATAATGTTAATCCTTCCAATCCATAAGCAAGGAATGTATCCCATTTCCTCAGGTCTTCTTTCATTTCCTGAAGTAATGTTTTGTAGTTTTCTTTGTAGAGATCCTTTACATTCTTTGTCAAACTGATTCCTAGGTATTTGATTTTCTGCGGCGCAATTGGGAATGGGATAGTTTCTTTAATGTCCCTTTCTTCTCTTTCGCTGTTTGCATATAGGAAGGCAATTGACTTTTGGGTATTGATTTTGTACCCTGCCACTCTACTATAGGAATATATTATTTCTAGGAGCCTCTAGGGAGCCTTTTGGAAGAGAGTTTCGGGTTTTCCAGGTATAATATCATGTCATCTGCAAATAGTGACAACTTGGCTTCTTCCCTTCCTATCCCGATGCCCTTAATGTCTTTTTCTTCCCTGATTGCTATGACAAGTACTTCCAGTACTATATTGAATAGAAGTGGTGAGAGTGGGCAGCCTTGTCTTGTCCCTGATCTTAAGGGGAAGGCTTTCAGTTTTTCCCCACTGAGAATGATGCTCACTGTGGACTTGTAGTAGATGGCCTGAATTATCTTGAGGAAGGTTCCTTCAATTCCCATTTTATGGAGAGCTTTTATCATGAGCGGTGTTGAATATTGTCAAATGCCTTCTCTGCATCTACTGATATGATCATATGGTTTTTATTTTTCTTTTGTTGATATGTTGCATTATGTTGATTGACTTGCGGATGTTGAACCATCCTTGCATTCCCGAGATGAACCCCACTTGGTCATGGTGTACAATCTTTTTGATGACTATTTGGATTCTATTTGCTAGTATTTTGTTGAAGATCAAAGAAAAAAACAGCCAACCCCATCAAAAAATGGGGGAGAAGAAATGATCAGAAGCTTCCAAAAAAGAAATTTGAATTGCCAAAAAGGCATATGAAAAAATGCTCTTCATCTTTAATCATCAGGGAGATGCAAATCAAAACAACAGTGAGGTACCATCTCACACCACAGAGACTGGCACACATCCAAAACAGCAAGAACAACCGGTGCTGGCGTGGATGTGGGGAAAAGGGACTCTCATCCACTGTTGGTGGGAGTGCCGACTGGTCCAGCCCTTTTGGAAAACAATTTGGGCATTCCTCCGAAAACTAGACATTGAGCTCCCATTTGATCCAGCAATAGCACTCCTGGGAATATACCCGAGAGACCGAAAAACACATAGCAGAAACACTATCTGTACTTCTTTATTCATCTCTGCGCTATTCACTATAGCTAGAATCTGGAAACAACCTAAATGCCCGAGAACAGAGGATTGGCTAAAGAAACTGTGGTTCATCTGTCACTGTCTTCCCCGTTCATCATCGATTTGCTCGAGCAGGCCCCAGTAACATATCCATATGTCCTGTCTCATGCTAGTAGAGCCCAACGGCATCTGCTTGCTCCAGGAACATAAAGAGCCTCAATCCATTCTGGAATGAGGTCTATAATTGTTACTGGTATTTGGCATATCAAATACAACATGGGTAGCTTGCCAGGCTCTGCTGTGCAGGTAGCATACTCTTGTAGGCATCTCTAAGTCCAGCATATATTGATGAACTGCGCTGCCGCAAGCGGCCACGCGAGCCGGGCTGTGATAGGCTGGTCTGCTGGGTGGAGTTCTGATGAGAGAGAAGTCCGGATGTGGAAAATGGGGCCCTCATGGAGTGGGAGGGTCAGTCGTCTGGCTTGTTGCGAGGCTCTGCTGAGGTGGTGGGCCAGGGCTAGAACCCACCATCCCTCCTGGGCGCCTCATGAGCGGCTGGTCACAGGGAGAGCCAGTAGCACCTGGTTCATCTACACTATGGAATACTATGCAGCTGTCAGAAAAGATGAAATTATGAAATTTACCTGCAAATGGATAGACATGGAGACTATCATGGTGAGTGAAATTAGTTTGAAGGAAAAGGACAGATACAGAATGACTGCATTCATTATAGGATATAAATAGATACCATTGTTTTACTAAATGTGTGAAATGGTAATGGCAGATTAAAAACTCACCATTAATATACACAGAGACTTAAGTGATAAACTCTAAATATCTGCAGGGCTAGCCACAATGTGTAAAAGAAGAGGGAGAGAGATGCAGAGACAGAGAGAGAGAGAGAGAGAAAGAGAGAGGAAATAGGGCTACCTGCTGTTGAGGCAGCCTGAGGTGGGTGGGAGGGGTGGGGTACATTGATTGTGGAAATGGGGGACTGGTGGAGGGATGGGTGCTGGAATACTGTTTTACCAAGAACCAATTGTGAACACCTTTGTAATTGTATGTCTCACAGTGGTATAATAAAAAAAAAATTAAAAATAAATAAATAAATAAATAAATAAATAAAAGCGCTGCAGAGAGAGAGCTGGTATAAAGAAATATATCTCAATGGATGTATATTCATAGGGAGAAACACAACATAAGTTCATAGGTTTAGTGGAATCTAAATGGTACACATAAAGGTCCGTCTATTTTCTGTTCTGCACCAAGGTCATTCTGAGTGTCTTGTCCTCTGTTTTCTGAAAGGGTCATGGCTCACCTGCTTGAGGGCAAACTAGCATGACCCTTCCTTTAATCTTAAATAATTTCACTTAGCCAGGGTGGTGGTCTCCTGGTATATTCTAATTGTCCCATGCTGGGACCAGTGGCTATTAAGAGGAATTGTACCCAATATAGATAACATTGAAATCATAATAGAGATAATAGTAATACTTTAGAAATTACTGCTTCAGAGTCAAAATGACTCTTATAATTGTCACACCCTCCATCAGTGTTTACACAGGAGAACTCATTAGCAAGAACCCTGGCTCAAGAACATATAAATTGCTTAAACTGTAATTAGATTAAACAGCAAAGATCCCAATCTAGATAGGCCTCATCATCCAACACTATGGTATATGACTCTTTTTATTTGTCAATAATATAATGTTTGTCCCATAAATGCTTGAATGAAAAAAATGGACACTAGGAGTGACAGTATCTGGATTCAAGTAATGATAATTTCATCACAATTATGGTTCATTAGGACAGCTACAAGACTGCTATAGGAAAACAAAGTTGAAATTTAATAAACCCAAAACAAGTAAAGTTAAATGTAACACTCCTGTGATAGACTAGTTTTCTTTGTATCAGACTCAGGTGAACTCTTACTTCTTACCCTTTGTGTTGGTGTCAGTCTTTATATCAGTCTTTGTTGTTCAGAACATAATAGTGCTCCAAATCAGATAAAGAAAAATCAAGGGACATCTGAGAAGTTTTCTTAAAGCCAAGTAAGTGCTATGTTCTAATACTAAAGGTATAAGAGGCAGATCAATTCTGAGTTGACTAACCTTGCTTAAAGGCAGGAAGAATGCAACAGTGAATATGAAACAGTTTGTCTTTGGAGAGCAAGTCCTCATTCATTTAGACCCTTATATATAATAGAGATAAGAAAGTTTACTAATACCATCAGACAGGAATAAGGACTTATTGGTCAATAATAGTTTATAAAACATGTAAATAAAACATGTCCTAAAACACATCAAGTAGCCAAAGGCCAAACTGAGCCAAAAGAAACTGGGATGAATCTCATTTTCTAACCTGAAACTATATGCTAAATCTGTAGTAATCTAAAGAACATGGTTCTGGAATAATGACAGACTCTCTGAATAACAGGTCATACCAGTAACCAAATGCAGATGCCCAAATATGATCAACTAATTTTTGACAAAGAAGTGAGTTACATAAAGTAAACTCTTCAACAAATGGAAGACTAAATAACCACATTACAAAAAGATGGCTACTGATTAACATTATCAAAATGGTAATACTCCTAGAGCTTTATACAGATTCAATGCGGTCCCTATAAAGATACCCATGATGTTCTTCAATAAAATTGAGCAAACACTCCTGAAATTTGTATGGAATAATAAAACCCCACGAATAGCTAAAGCAATCCTTGGGAAAAAGAAGATGGGAGGCATCACTTTCCCCAACCTCAAGCTCTACTACAGAGCAGTAGTAATTAAGACAGTGTGGTATTGGTATAGAAACAGTCCCGTAGACCTATGGAATAGAACTGAGTATCCTGAAACACACTCACAAATATACAACCACTTTATCTTCGATAAAGGAGCAAAAAATATTAAGTGGAGCAAAGAAAGCCTCTTCAACAAATGGTGCTGGAAAAACTGGGCAGCTACGTGTAAAAAAATGAACTTAGACCTCTTTCTAACGCCATGCACAAAAGTCAGATCAAAATGGATTATAGATCTCAACATCAGACATGAATCTATAAGGTACATCGAAGAAAACATAGGGAGAAACGCTCTACGACATCGAAACGAAAAGTATCTTTAAAGACGACACACCACTGACCAAGCAAATGGAAGCAATGATAAACAAATGGGATTATATAAAATTGAAAAGCTTCTTCACCTCAAAAGAAACGGTGACCAAGATACAAAGACAATCCATAGAGTGGGAAAGGATATTCACCCAATACCCATCTGACAAGGAGTTAATATCCAGGATATATCAGGCACTTCTTCCACAAGAAAAAAACAGCCAACCCCATCAAAAATGGGGAGAAGAAATGAACAGAAGCTTCCAAAAGAAGAAATTTGAATGGCCAAAAGGCATATGAAAAAGTGCTCTTCATCTTTAATCATCAGGGAGATGCAAATCAAAACAACAATGAGATACCATCTCACCCCACAGAGACTGGCACACATCCAAAACAGCAAGAACAACCGGTGCTGGCGTGGATGTGGGGAAAAAAGGGACTCTCATCCACTGCTGGTGGGAGTGCCGACTGGTCCAGCCCTTTTGGAAAACAATATGGGCATTCCTCCGAAAGCTAGATATTGAGTTCCCATTTGATCCAGCAATAGCACACCTGGGAATATACCCTAGAGACCAAAAAACACATAGCAGAAACACTATCTGTACTACTTTATTCATCTCTGCGCTATTCACTATAGCTAGAATCTGGAAACAACCTAAATGCCCGAGAACAGAGGACTGGCTAAAGAAACTGTGGTTCATCTACACTATGGAATACTATGCGGCTGTCAGAAAAGATGAAACTATGAAATTTACCTGCAAATGGATGGACATGGAGACTATCATACTGAGTGAAATTAGTCAGAAGGAAAAGGACAGATATAGAATAACTGCATTCATTAATAGGATATAAATAGATACCAGTGTTTTACTAAAAATGGGAAATGGTAATGGCAGATTAAAACTCACCACTGAATATACACAAAGAGACTTAAGTGATAAACTCTAAATATCTGCAGGGCTAGCCACAATGTGTAAAATAAGAGGGAGAGAGATGCAGAGACAGAGAGAGAGAGAGAGAGAGGAAACTGGGGTACCTGCTATTAGGCGGCCTGGGGGGAGGGGGGGGTACATTGGTGGTGGAAATGGGGCGCTGGTGGAGGGATGGGTGCGGGAATACTGTATTACCAAGAACCAATTATGAACACCTTTGTAATTGTATGTTTCACTGTGGTATAATAAAAAAAAATTTAAAAAAAGATGGCTTCTAACCAAAAGTCACATTTTTGTCACATTACACAAATTACTTAAAAGACCTTATGCAAAATTGAATTCAAGTTAATCAAAGACTATAAGATTATACTAGAATTAAGAAGGTACTTTGAGCGAAATATTTTGCTACAAGTTCTGTACCTCAAAGTTAATTTTTGATAATATGCTCTACTGGCAAAACAACATAATAAAAAATAAACAAATGGAACTGCAGAAAGTTTAAAAAACTTTTCATGAAAAAAGAAATTCAGCCTAAAAGTAAGAAACCAATTAAAAAATTGTCTGTTTATCTGTACTCAACACAATAGTTTATCATTAAGATATATTTCTCTACAAGATAGATACATAACCTATATATCATATGTAACACCCACATATAATATATAATATATAATGTGCATTTATATATAATAACCACAAAGATCAATGACAAAAAATCCAAAAACCCTTTTAAAAATGGGTAAATAAATGAACAGACATTTCTCTGAAGACAGATGTATACCCAGTACACACCTGAAAAAGGCTTCATCAGCTCTTAGAACTATACTTCTCTATTTTTTAAAAAAAAATTGTTCATCATTACTTATTATCAGGGAACTCCAAATAAAGATGAGAATGTGTATCTTCTCACACATATATAAGAATGACCCATATCAAGACAAAAATTGGGGAAAGGGGACAATGTGTGTTGACATGTAAATTAGGACTCTCATCCAATGCAGAAGGGAATAATTCCCTATGGAAACAGTACAGGAATTTTACAGAAAAAGTACAAATAGAGCTACCATAGGACACAGCAGATCTAGTACTTAGTATGTACACCCAAGACACAAGAACATTCACTTGAAAGGACAGATGAAACACCATTACTCATTGTAGCACTTAGCTAGTATATGGAATTAACTTAATTTCCCAATGATATATGAGCTGATAATGAAGTACAGAGGGCTGGAGCTATAGTACACAGGGTAGGGCATGCAACCTGAGTTTGATCCCTGGCATCCCATATGGTCCCCCAAGCACTGCCAGGAGTAATTCCTGAGAGCTGAGGCAGGAGTAACCCCTGAGCATCTCAGGGTGAGACACCCACCAAAAAAAAAAAAAAAAGTAAGTTATGGCATATATACATAATGGAATACTATGCAGAAACACGAATGACAAAATCATGCGATTTGCTGCAGCTTGTATGGAACTGCAGGATCATGTTAAATGAAATAAATCAGAGGGAGAATAACAAATACCAGTTGATCTCATCACTTTGAGGTATACAGAAAAATACGGCAAGGGAATTCAAGGTGTCACAGGGATGATTACTAGATCATCATTGATACTGGAGTATAGGAATGTGATCAGGGAAAATCTGAGAGGCTAGAAAAAGGTAAACAGGAGATAAAAGGGGAGGGACCAGACACTCCACACACTTTGCGTTGTCAAAGTGTGATATATGAATATAAAACCACAGAGCTAATAAAACCATAAGCATGAAATCAAAACTGCAATAACCAAACTTTAAAACATGCCTATAATCACTGGTAGAATTTCACAAGAAAAACATACAACTCCACCAAAATATGGGGAGAAGAAATGAACAGAAACTTTCTCAAAAACAAATACAAATGGCCAAAAGACACATGAGAAAATGCTCTACATAGCTAATCATCAGGGAGATGCAAATCAAAACAATGAGATATCATCTCACACCACAGAGACTGGAATATATGCAAAAGAACAAGAACAACTAGTGCTGGCATGGATGCAGGGAGAAGGAACTCTCCTTCATTGTTGATGGGAATGCCAACTTGTCCAGATATTTTGGAGAATGATATGGGCATTCATCAAAAAGCTAGAAATTGAGCTTCCATAAGGCTCAGCAATACCACTTCTGGGAATATACTCCTGTTGTCTCGAAAACACATCACAAACACAACCTGCATTTCTATGTTTATTGTAGCACTATTCACAATAGCCAGAATCTAGAAACAACCCGAGTGCCTAAGAATAGACAACTGGTAAAAAAAATTGTGGTACATGATATTTACCATGATGGAATACTAAAGAGCTGATAGGAAGAATGAAATAATTAAATCTACTTATAAATGGATGGACGTAGACATACTATACTATACTATGTTGAGTGGAATGAGCCAGAGGAGAGGGACAGTCACAGAATGATTACACTCCGTCGTTGAGTGTAAGAACCATAATATGAAACCAATATCCAAGAACAGTAGAAACAAGAGCCAGGATGTTTGGTTCATGATTGGAAGCCTTTTTCAACTCTGGGTAATAGGCACTTGAGATAGGGAAGGAACCTGTATGACAAAGATAGTGGTAAATGAACACTGTATAAAAACTGAGTGCAGAACAGGCAAGGGAACAAACAGTAACCTCTCAGTATGGGTATTGCAGATCAATACGCCCAATGGGAGAGAGAGTGAGGAACAGACAGTTTTGGGGGTGGGGAGGTGACAGGAGGTTAAAGATCACATTGGTAGTAGGAAATGTGCACTGGTGGAGGGTGGATGTTGGAATTTTTTTTTGACTGAAACCCCATCATAAACAACCTTCTAACAGTATGGCATAGTGACTCAATAAATATTGGGGGGGGCTGCCTATGATAGAGACAGGCTGGGGGATTAGGAGGGAACCAGAGACTTTGTTGGAGCAAAGTTCCAACTGATGGTTAAATTGTTATGGAACACTGTATGCCTGAAACTATATTATGACACAATTTGTGCGTCATGGAGCATTATTAAAAATAGTTAAAATGTGTCCCAGTACATTGCTGCCCAAAGCCTCTGTATTTACCCTGTAGTTGCCTCCTTTGTAGATGCGGCAGGACAGTTTGAATGGGCAGTTTACTTTACCATACATTCTATACTGGCTGGTATAAATATTTTCTCTTATGCTGCCACAAACACCATGGGACTAGGTAGATCTTACCCATATCTTCACCTGGAATGTAGGATCTCTAAGTAATTAGAGCAGATAAAAATGCTGTTTGTCTCCAAGCAAGCATGTGTGGCTCTCTAATAAGCCTAAAGGCTAATATGAAGTAAAAGATGAGACGATTTTCAAGGTTTGGAGAAATTTATACCCACCTGTAAGATATTTTAATGGTAAAGATAAATGCCCCTCCTCCAAACTACTCTGCAAGGCAGCTTTCAGGGCAGAATTGGCTGGCAGTATTAACATCTCAAAGGACCGAGGCAGGTCCTGGGAGAAATTACCTGAGGGAATTGACCCTGACTGCCTTCAATTGGAGTGGGTGGTCTGTGTTGCAGGGATATAAAACTGCAGCCTGCTTTCTTTTTTTTCCTCTTCTTTGGCCCTTTGCCTTTTCACCCTTTCCTCTTTGTTCTCTCCCCTGTTGGGCCTTAACATGTGGTGGCGGCCATCCTGGCCTAAGGTTGTAAACCACACCTAGCCGGAGCCCTACTAGGAAGCTAAGTCTGGGGTTTACCTATTGCTGATTTGTAAAACCAGAACAAATACATTAGAGCCTTTTGAAACTTTGCTGGATTCTCACGTCTTTCTCTGTCTGCCAGTTGCCTATCCCCTGGGGCAGAAGGGGGACCCTAGACCCTACTCCCGGATTTTGTTAGGGGTGCAGAGCCATACCCTGACAAAAATGAAAATAAGTATATCTTGCATTAAAGCTAAAAATATTTTATTGTAAAAATGCTTTATTCTGCATAAAAATAATTTATATTTGTGAGACAAAACAACCAAATATTGATTTTTAGATATTCTAATTTGAACAAATTACTGTCTTCTACTCAAGTCCCTTTTTTTGTATCTAAAAGATGCTTGAGTCTGGAGAGAATGTTTAACAATGTAGAAGCAAAGATCCTGAGTCTATCATTTTGATTTCTAAGTCTAATACAAGGTATAGACTTGAACTCTTTTTTTTTGTTTTTGTTTGCAAGAACATATAGGAGTCAGGGCAATCTCCAGAAGTTTAGAGTGTATTTCTGCCTCTGTATTCAGAAATCAAGCCTGATCCGGCCCAGGGGACCATATACAGTATAGAGAACAAACCAGGATTGGCTTCATGCAAGTTGTGAACATTAACCTTTGTACAACCCCTTCGACCCCTAAACTTGACATTACGAAGAATCACTTATTTTGAAATAGAGAAAAATCCTACCCTGATATTTGTTAGGAAAACAGCAAAGTTAGAAAAGGATTATGAGCCAAGACTTTTTTTCAGGTCATAATTTCTGTATTTTAAATGCTTCGCTTCTACAGTTTTTTTTTTTTTTTTATTTTTTGAGTCACACCCGGCAATGCTCAGGGGTTACTCCTGACTCCCCTGAAAGTTTTTCAATAACTCCTGACTCCGCTCAGGAATTACTCCTGGCGGTGCTTGGGGAACCATATGGGATGCGGGGACCAAACCCAGGCCAGCATGGGCCGGCCGCGTGCAAGGCAAACGCCCTACCGCTGGGCTATCGCTCAGGTCCCAACAATTTTTATCTTCCTTTTCGTGGCGTGAGCAGCAACGGTATTATACCTAAATATTTAGTTTGTTAATGTGCATTCAAAACCAATATTCTGGGGCTCCAGAGCTAAAATAAAGCAGATAAGGTTCTTGCCTTCTATAGAGTCAGCCAATTTGATCCATGAAACTGTACAATGCTCCTCTCAAGTATCCCAGAGCAATTCTTCAGCACAGAAATAAGTTTAAGCACTGAGCAATGGTGGTTGTGTCCCCTCAAAAATAATAACAAAAAATCTACAAAACTAGTATTCTGGTGAACTTGTTATGTATGTACTAGTTACCCAAGACTGTCCCAGTTTAGCCATTTCTTTCAAAAGTATGTTTTCTGCCATTCTCAAAGTGACCATGCTTGGGGTAAGAGTTTAGAAAACTCTAAATCTCCATTAATTTCAAGTCATTGACATGAAGAAATGCATTCATTATCTAAGTGGTTCTTAAAAATACAAATGCCAAACTGTTTTTGGTTTTTACAAAAGAAAGTATGTAACTTTTTACAGTGTTATGATCACCAAACTATATCCTTAAACATCAATTCAATTCTCTACTTGTCCTTTTTTTTTTTTGAGGATACATGGGCTAGAAATACTATCCTATGTCAACAGCTAGGATGAAAATACAATGTCAATAAAATGTCAAAACATAAATCTAAAAATAATTAAATTTAAAATAACCCAAACCATCATTTATATAATTCCATTAGGTTTTCTGCCAGACCCTAATTCAAAATGTATAAATTATTAACTACATTACATTGTATTCTGTTCTTCATTTTTCACTAATAGGTGGCTGACTAAATTTCTACAGTTGCTATAATTTTTCTTAAGAATTTATAGAATTTTAATATTAGATTACATGAAAAAATACTTGCTGGAGTTTTTTTTTAAACTTACGTTTTACTCACCCTGTTCAACTACTAAAAACCAATTTATTAAGAAGTATATAAGCAGCTAGAAACATTCTGCTGTAGCTAATAGAACCCAAATTCTGAAAATTGAAAATCTCTTTACAAGAGCTTTGCTCCTACATCTGAAAATACAAAGAGAAACAGACTTTCACAGCAAAGAATTCCCTTATGAACGTAGAGAACTGTCTTGAGATTGTGGCGGTTCTAATTTTACATTAGAATTTCAAACAAATCTTGAGCAGCCTTGAGCATTTTACATCTGGCTGCCTGCTACGTACCTACGTGTTTTGCAGTTCCCCATCTATAAGGACTTACCAGAGATCTTGAACATGTCGACCCTGTGAGACCAATGCTTCTGCCCTTGTTCTTGGCTTGAGCTGCTTTAACTCTTCAGACTATAAGCGTAGGCTTTCTTCTCTCAATACATTGACAAAGGTGATACAACTTGTGTTAATTAAACTGCATTCAAGTGTAAACCACTAGGATTACACACCTGTGTTTCATCAAATTCCTGACTCTGAGGAGTAACCACTCATCAGGAAAGTGCTGCATTCTCTCATCTGCAACAAAACATGTGGGAAGCAACTGTTAGCCAAAACCTGGCACCTCAATATCATCATGCAGTAAAAGGTGGTACAAATGGTTCTGTCTCATAATCCAGAGTGCAGCAATGCTAAATCGAAATTGAATAATACCAAACATAGCACCGTGAACAGCACGGAAATCAAAAGTAAGGTAAGATGCATTCTGTAACTCCCAATGAGTTCAAAACAGAAGTAAAGCAGCAACTGGTACTGAGGTCCTCTCTAGCATCTCAGGCCCACTTACAGAAGCCAAGAATTGAAAGGCACCTGAAGATTATTTTCTATTACCATGCTCCAATCATTAAAAACACCTTCTTCTGCACACAATGATCCTATTAATGACCAACACTCAGTCTCCATTGATAATCTCTGGATCTCTGGATTCAATATCTTTCTCAAGAGTTTGTCAATATTACTTAATTTGATACAGCACCAGCTTCAGAGTACTGGCTGTGTTCAGTTTCATGGAAACTATCAGTTATCACATTCAAACTTTGATTTTAACCCAGTCCACTGAATTACCGGATAAAAATGGTTCGAAACAAATTTAACTTCACTCTTTAATAGATCATAAAGATTTCATAACTTGTGTAATTCCATTTTCATGAATATTTACATAACATCTTTGTGGGTAATTTTTTGGGAAGATAGCAGTGGCTCTCAATTAGCACTCAAGAGAGGTGATTCTATACAGCCTTGTGGTTCAATGCAAGGACAGAAAATGTGGTGATGCTCGGATCCCAGAGGACAGGATATTATATGGGCTACCCCAGCAGTGCTTTTGTGGACTTTGGGGCAGCACCTAGGATTGATCAGAAACCTTATAGGGCTGGGAATTAAACCAGCATTGAACCAGTAACCCTTTCATTGTTTCCTTAGCCACAAGGAAGGAATTTTTCAAATACAGTGCATTAACTATCCCACTTTTCAGCAAATATATGATAAAAGCGTATGTAGGATTCTTTCTAAAGTCACCTTCTATTTAAAATGCTAGGGCTCTGTCTATATCAGAGGCATACTACAGAGTAGTGTGTTTTCCTTGCAAGCAGCTGATCCAGGTTCAATTCCCTGGTATCTCAAATGGTTCCCCCAAGCACTGCTAGGAGTAATTCCTGAGTGCAGAACCAGGAGTACCCCCAGAGCATTGGCAGCTGTGAAACAAAAAGAAAAAAAGGATGATAATCACTATCACTATCACTATCTTCCCGTTAATCATCTATTTGCTAGAGCGGGCACCAGTAATATCTCCATATGCCCTGTCTCATGCTAGTAGAACCCAAAGGCATCTGCTTGCTCCAGGAACAAAAGAGCTTCAAAAAATTATATTAGGTCACGGGAATGACCAAATATAAATGTTACTGGTAATTGGCATATCATTACTACACGAGCAGCTTGCCAGGCTTGCTGTGCGGGTGGCATACTGTTGTTGCCACCTCTAAATAAAACATTTATTGATGAATCACGCGCTGTGATAGTCTGGTCTGCTGGGTGGAGTTGTGACAAGAGGGAAGTCGGGATGTGGAAAATGGTGGGCCCCATGGAGTAGGGGAGGGTGGTCTGGCTTGTTGTGAGGTTCTGCTGGGGTGGCAGGCCAGGGCTAGAACCCGCCATGCCTCCCGGGCTCCTCACGAGCAGCTGGGCACAGGGAGAGCAAGTAGCAGCTCTGCCCCATGTCTGAGAGTCTCTGGTTCAGCATACCTGGGCCGGCTTGAAAAAAAAAGATAATAATAAAATAATAAAATAAATAAAAAATAATAATAAAATAATAATATAATAATATTATCATAAAATAATAATAAAACAATAAAATAAATAAAAATAAAACTAGGAAAGTACAGAAATAAAATTTAGAATTAGAAAATGCCCACTTGGGCAGCCATGAAAAATAGGGAGACTGATCTAATTTAAATTAAAGATTATCATCAATGTAAAATAAAACGAACAAAACACAGTAGCAGACAGTAAATTTTAGTGCATGTACATGTGCGTAGATGTATGCTGATTAAACTGAAATATTAGGTAATACCTCTTCTGGGTTTCTTGCATGTTTGAAGTTATATAAATAAATGCCTGCATTTGATCACAACCAAAATTATAATTAAAAATGAAAATTTGATCAGGACTAGGTAGACAGCCAAAAGTACTGGATTGCATATTCTGTAACATCAAATTGGAGTCCCAAGTTTGATCCCTGGTGCAGCATGATTGATATTCTAGCACTACAAGCATCTATCCTTTCTCTCCATGTACTATATATACCATGTAAAGCCTTTGAGCACTACAGGGGTGTGATCAGAAAATAAAACACAAACCAACAAATAGCATCTAAAATCCCTGCACAGGGCTAGCCACAATGTGTAAAATAAGAGGGAGAGAGATGCAGAGACAGAGAGAGAGAGAGAGAGATAGAGAGAGAAATAGAGGAAACAGGGCTACCTGCTATTGAGGCAGCCTGGGGGTGGGCGGAGGGGGGGGGGGTACATTGGTGGTGGAAATGGGGCACTGGTGGAGGAAGAGGTGCTGGAATACTGTATTACCAAGAACCAATTATGAACACCTTTGTAATTGTATGTCTCACGGTGGTATAATAAAAAAATTAAAAATAAAATAAAAAATTAAAAAAAATAAAATCCCTGAACTGTTTTAGATCATTGCTTTCCTTGATAATGGTTAAGTACCAGATTTAAAGACACAAAAACCCCAATCAAATAACACACGCACACACACACACACACACACACACACACCAATTAAAACTCCTAAGAATAGGGAACAAAGGTCCTAACATTCTTCAGAAGTTTTCTGAAATTTCAAAATAAACTTGTTTGAATTTTAGGAATAAATACAATCATAGTTCACATAAAGATTTCTGTTTGGGATTGAGAATTTTCTAAGATGTATCAATTATATAAATGATCACTCAACCTAAACTAAATGTTGATAATATTTATGATCAGCGATTTAAGAGATGATCAGTTTGCTTATAGTTCTGGTTTATCTATTAATTAGTTCTAGATACCAATATAACAGATAAATTAAAGAAGGCGGTCCAGGAAATGAAGACCTTCTGTTACAACCTGATTGGCTGTTGCAGAAGCCTGTTTTGTATAAAACGCAACCAGAGAACAAAACGGATGTAAACTCATGGGGGGTCTTCAGGCATTAGGGAGTGCTCCCTCCAAAAGTGCTCTTATTATTGCCGCTGTGGCCTCGGCTGCTCTGGTAACTTCTGCACTTTTACCGCTTCAGCTACTCTGAGCTTTTATGATAAGGCTGATGCTGCCACTGCTAAACGGGAGAGAAAGGAAGTTCTGGTGTGGTGCAGTTGCTGAGTCACAGTGCCGGACACACAGGTTGCCATATAAACTGCAGAAAGAGCTGTGATGCTAAGGGACCGCTAATGCTTGCTTAGCTCTGTCCTGGCCCGCGAGAATCACGAAGGTAACTGGCTTTCCTCTAATGTACTTGGGACCCCTTCTTGGATTGGCAAGTTCTGCTCCAACACCGAAGCTCTATTCTTTCTTCAATATGCAACTTTAAAAGCTGCTTCTAGAAGGGTTTTTCTCTGATTTCATATAAAGTTCAGAAGCAAATTTTAAAGCAACTTGACTCTTATCTTAAAAATGTGTCTTTGACAGGAAGTGAAGTGTACTGAAATATTTCAACAAACTGAGAACAGAGAAAGAACCTGGTTCTGTTTGTATAACTTAATTGGTTCACCATAAATCTAGGAGAAACATTACTTTGCTCAATTGCTCTGGCACTCATGAATTTATAAGATGAAAGCATTGTTTACATTCGCAGGTGTTAAGTAGAATATGTGTTTATGTGTGTGTTAACATTTCGGTGTATATTTTGAAAATATAATTATAACTAAATGATTTTTAGTATCAAAATCAGCTTGTAGGCTAGAATGATAGTACTGTGGCTTTGGGGCTTGCCTTGCATGCAGCTGATTGGGTTCAATTCTTGACACCTGTATGGTCAACCGAAGCCCTGCTGGAAAAGATCCCTGAGCACACAATCAGAAGTAAGCCCTGAGTGCTGCTGGTCACTGGTGAGGCCCTAAAAGCAAATAAAGAAAAGAAAGAGCAGCTTATAAGAAAGAATTTAAGGGGCCGGAGCAATAGCACAGCGGGTAGGGTGTTTGCCTTGCACGCAGCCAACCTGGGTTCATCCCGGCATCCCATATGGTCCCACAAGTACTGCCAGGAGTAACTACTGAGCGTCACCAGGTGTGACCCCCAAAAAATTAACTTAAACTACAAACCTATGCTGAGGTTTAGTTTTCAAGTGACAATTATTTGTAGCTGTACTTCAGGACTCTATATGGTATGAAAAAAATTAAAATATTTATATATCACCACTATTGACAATCATAAAAAAACTCTCACTGATAATATGTGTGCATCATGCTCATTCGGTATTAAATTGAGTTTATCTTTGCAAATCCTTGACCTTTCATAGATAAAGAAACTGAGTCTTGGAGAGAATTTGAAATTTGTTCAAAATAATAGAATTGGAATGAGTCATATTGCAAACTCATAACTATATTTCATATAAAATACCTCATAGTTAGGCATATAGTTTATACATTTGACTTTAATTTTGATAATATTTATTTACTAGTGATTAGGAGGGTTTAACTAATATGCACATCAATTTTGGTACAAATAGAAGTGACAGAATCAATAACAATGGTATAATACTTATAATAAAACAAAGAAAGGTAAAAATGATAAATGTGTATAGAAATATCAGAATTTATATTACGGTTGGACTATATTTGAAACAACGAATCACCTTAAACTACTCATAATGCAGGCAGACCTCATTTTCCAGCTACTGAAAATATTTTAATGTAAATTGTTTGACCTAGAAACTGATTTCCTGTATAATATTCACTTTTATAAGGACTGTTATGTGACTTTAAATGGGATTTAATTGCAAAGTAAAATTCAAATATATTTTCTTTTTTTTTTTTTTTTTTTTTGCTTTTTTGGGTCACACCCGGCAATGCTCAGGGGCCACTCCTGGCTCTGCACTCAGGAACCACTCCTGGCGGCGCTGGGGACCATATGGGATGCCGGGGATCTAACCCAGGCCGGCATGAGCCGGCCGCTGCAAAGGCAAACGCCCTACCCGCTGGGCTATCGCCCGGCCCCTCAAATATATTTTCAAGGCTTTGTGAAGGAAAACATAAGAAATAATGTATTTGGAATACCACTATCTAACTGAAATTTCTGCAATAATGAAAAATGGTCGAAATTTGTGCTGTCAGTATTTGGCTATTAAACATGTGAACTGTGTCTAGTAGATCTGAGTTAATATTTAGGTGTAGTTAATTAAAATAAGTAAAATATATATGTGCAAGTGGCTATTGCTTGGAACCATGAAGACTTCAAGTCTTGCTACTGAACGGTGGATCTGAGAGTAAGCAGAAATGCTACCATCAGCACGCTTGTTACAGGGGTAGAATCTGGGTGCTCTGAATCAGACCATTTAAGTTCTTTAGTTGATCTAATTGCATTTAAAAGTCAAGAAGAAATGATTTAATGATATTTTCTATGCTTCATAATTTCAAAGTTTAGAAGATAATAAAAAAGATAGGTCATGTTACCATATTAAAGGGTAAAATGTCTATAAGTTTATCAACTAAAAATATAGAATTTGTCTGAATGTTAATGTAGTAGATGAAGAGAAGACAGCATAGCACATAAGATGCACTTGCCTTGCATGTAGCCAACCTGGGTTTGATTCCCAGCACTACATACATTACCTGAGACCTCCCGAGAGTGATGCCTGAGTGCCAGACCAGAACACAGTAGGGTGTGGCCCCTCAAGGAAAAATGAAAACATTTAAGCAATGAACTTCTTTTTAAGTATGCAGATATTGAGGCCTGAGCAATAGTACAGTGGGTAGTGATCTAGGCAGATAGTTAGGGCGGAGCCCATGGCAATGACATTTTTAGGATGTAATAAAACCCTCAGCTCCAAGACTGCAAAATGTCCATTTTCCAGAAATTGGAACCAGAGGCTTTCACCTGGCGCTATGAGATCCTGAGAAGAATGAACGTCTGAGATAAGACAGATGGAAACAAAGACAGGAAAGGGATTTCAAAAGAGCATCTACCACTCTGGACACCAACCTGTTGTCAACTTTTCTCTGTGACAATACCTGACTCTCCCGCTCACCTCCTGAAAAACACAGGCCAAGGCAACCTGAAAATCCCTATGGAAGCCAGTCTTAAAGGTAATACAGGGCTCTCTCCACCTTTAGGAGAGACCACAATCTCTCTCGAGGTTGTTACTCTCTACTTTCTCCCTCCCTCTTTCCCCATCCTAAAATCTCTCCATAATAAAATCTGTTTTACTTCACTGCTAGTCTACTCCTGAAAATTCTTTTTCTGCAAGGCAAAGAACTTTGAGAAACCCTGGGTAAGGCCTAGAACTGACTTTCCTTCCCTGCAAGGAGCAATACCTTGCTCTAGACTGAGTCTGTGGCTCTCCGAGAAATCTCAGGTGGTGGGGTGTTAAGACTTTTAAATAACTGTATTGGAGGGAAGATTGTGGCTCCTCTCAGGGAGGTTCCAAAGCCCAAGGCTCTAGGGACCTCCTGTGGATTCCATAGCCTTAACAGTAGTTGAGGGTCAGGGGGCCTAGCTGGGTCCCCAGCAGTACTCGCTGTTCCGTAGGACCCCAGGACTGTGTCAGGGACTGACACTGGTTCCCCATCCTCGGAATGAAGAGCAAGGCTAGAGGTTCTTGAAGGTTACTTTTTTTTTTTTTTTTTTGGTTTTTGGGTCACACCCAGCAATGCTTAGGGGTTACTCCTGGCTCTTTGCTCAGGAATTACTCCTGGAGGTGCCTCGGGACCATATGGGATGCCGTGGATCGAACCCCCTGTTGGCCACATGCAAGGCAAACGGCCTACCCGCTATGCTATCACTCCGGCCCCCTGAAGGTTACTCTTTAATGGTACTTTGTTTCACCTGTCGCTGGCTCTCTGCAGGAACCTCTCCTGCTCCTCTAACTTTCCCTACGGTTTCCTGAGCAGGCTGCTCTCTCTTTGGCAGGTCTGTGCAGACTCCTCTCGCCAGGGCCTCTCACTTCTGAATGTCTGTCTCTCTTCAAGGCTTCATGCTTCAGGTTCTCTCCCAGGACCTCTCCTGGAAGGACCCTTAGGTCCTTTCTGCTCAAGGCTTTTCTCTTCAGGGCTTCTTTACTCTGGACTTCCCGGCTATGTCCCTATTCCTAGTTATCTTGTTTCATCTGTTGCTATGATTTCCCACTTCTCTCAATCCCTATCTAATTCTTTGAGTTCCTCCATATGCCCTGCTGCTGGCCATCCTAATATTCAGTAGCCCTAAAGCTCTATAGCCCTGTAGCTTTTGGTGCCAGCCCTCAATTAAGCCACCAGTTCTTGTGCCTCGGGTGCTGTCCGTTGGGCCTATGCACCAGGAGCAGCTTTTCCTTCCTGGTGCTGGCCATCTGGCTCAGGCACCAGGGCCCCATAGCCTAGTTGCTGGCTCAGTCAGACGGCTGCTTCAAGATACTTTCCTGGGGCCCCTATTTATATAGTCTCCGGCCAGCTTCAGAACCCCTGGCCTCAACTGCCTTAACAGACCTTTGAGAGGCAAGTACTGGACCTTTTAAGATCCCATAACCCACAGCGGGATCAACTCCTGTGCCTAGACACCAATCGGACATCAGTTGTGGCTTGACAGCCATTGGTGCGGCTCTGGCCTGTGTGTGTAGGAGCTAATTGCAGACTCTGTCTGTGCCAGCCTTCCCAGAGGCTCCCGGGAAGCAAAAGTGAATCAGGAGAGAGGGATCGGCTCTCTTCTTTCCGCCTCACATAAGCCACCAGGGCTACATCAGGTACAATAGCACTTGCCTTGCATGCAGTCAACTGGGTTTGAATACTGGAATCCCATATAGTTGTCCCAATCCCGCCAGGAGTGATCCCTGGGTGCAGAGCCAGGAGTAAGGTCTGAGCACAACTCAATGTGCCCCCCAGAACCACAAATCATTTGATAAGTATGCAGGTGCTTGGTGTTTCCAAAATACACACTCCACACCTTTCTGTGAAAATTTGCCTCCAGAAATCTGGCATCCTGTAAGTGCTAATATGTCTGATGGAGCTACCCACTGGAGCACTTGCCACTGTGCACCTGTGAATTTCTATGACGATCCGCAAAGAAAAACCATGGTTTTCCAAATGTTTTCTGTCTTCAGAGACAATTAAACTTAGTAAGCAAGACTAGACACTGGAGTGACTGTGTTCTTTGCTTCTGACATTTCTTACACAAACCAGAAACCTCAATTCCTTAGAGAAAAAGTATTAACAATGCCTGAAAATGGAAAACAGATGATCTCCAATCTAAGCCTCTGTATCTTTCCCCCCTCATGTTTAAGTTTGGGTGTAACCTAAATTCTGGCAACTCTGAAATGCACAGCTTGTAATATATTATCTCCAGAAGTTCAATAGGAAAGAACTAAGATGTTTTATTCTTCTTTCATTAATTAAGTAGCACAGACACTAATAAAATTTGTTTATTTTTACTTTTATGAGAAAAGTCCTACCATTTCAAATAGGCTGTCATTGAACAAGGATATTCAAGGATAGTTTTTCTGATTCCATGGGGGGGGGCAAAGGGAGGGTCTGTAGTTCTGCAAGGTCCGTGGGCCATTCAGGGCTGAGCACAGTGCCCCCACCCAACATCAGGGTTCTTGATAGTCAGTGGCAGTTTATTCATGTCAAGTCCACTAGATATAGACATTGGCATTGGGGATAAAGAGAGATGATAGAACTTTGATCCTAAAACTATGAGCAGGTGCAAAAGCCCCTTTCTTTCGGGGTCATCTACTAGGGCACCTTTCCCTAGGGAAGGAATCATGTAATGGGGCTACAGATCTGCTCAGGACCAGAGCAGAAATCCAGCAAAAGGGCATGTTGTTTTCTCATTTCCTTTGCTGGTAAACAATCATATTACATTTACTTCTTAATAGTATTTCTAGTCATTTCCTATAAATAATGTAAGAGATACAGATATTTATCTACACATTGGATTAAGCTTAAAATAGTCTCTCTGGACTCATGGTAAAGGGGTGACTTTTCCTGTGGACATCTTGATATATGTTCCAGACTATAGTCCTCAGGTCCGGTTAGACTTTCCTGACCATAGCAGGGTCCTAAATCAGTTGCTTATCTCTGGGTCATGTCAGAGTTTGTTCCTGACAGTGCTCTTTATGCATTATACTACTTATGATGCTTAGCCTGTCCTATGCTGAGGTAGGGTAATGTATTCATAGTATTCCTTAGGTCCATCCAAGTCCTGTGATATGATCCTTCTTTTTGAGGGTCTAAAATCAATCTACGGGCAACTGAGGTTTATGTTAGGAAATACGAAGGATTCCCAGGAGTAAATATTTTAGTTAATTAACCTCTATATTAGAAATGCATAGCTATAACTATGTCTGTACAAAAAGGACAATGCTCTATCATAAGAATATACAAAGAGCATATAGGAAAGAGAACACAAAAATTTCACTTACAATACAAATCCCATGTAATCATAAGGCCAACTGCAAGTCACTGCAGGATAGGAGACTGACACCTGCTGAGGAGGAGACAGAGGCTGTGAACAAAAGGCAGGGGAAGCACCACCTTCATCACTGGATGGGTGCTTTACAAGCAACCTAAGCTCCCTGTGGAAGGGAAAGGGACAATTCCAAACTTAAACCCCTAGAAACACTTAGAACTGTGATCCAAGAAATAGTGTCATAAGCACATTTTGGAAGCATCACCATATAAATAAAAGTGGATTCTCTAAATGGAAAGGTTCAACAGTGGAGATTGCTTCTGGCTAGTCTCTCGCTCAGTGGAAAAGCTGGAGATGCAAATATATCTGTTATTATCTAGACAACTTATATTACTCTTGCCGTGCTTAAAAATTCAGAACTTAGGCAGTTTTCAAGGTGTTTTTTTTCCTTAAGAATATGGTTATCCTGCCACTCTCCATGGATAATTTAGAGGTCATTAGACAGAGTTTTCTTTCTTTCTCAAATAACTTCCCTATAAACAAGCATGCCTTGGGGCCAGAGCAATAGCACAGCAGGGGGCATTTGCCTTGCACACAGCCAACCAGGGTTCGATCCCGGCATCCCATATGGTCCCCCAAGCACCGCCAGGAGTAATTCCTGAGTGCAGAGCCAGAGGCAACCCCTGAGCATTGCCGGGTGTGACCCAAAAAAGTAAAAAAAAAGGGGGAAAAAACATGTCTTCATAAAATACTTTCTCTACACTAATTTCCATTTTAGTAATTCACTTGATCACTTGATCACTCGAATTCCAGTATTCATCGATTTGTTCGAGCAGGCACCAGTAACATTTCCATTGGACCCTATCACTTGCCAATGTAGCCCAATGGCATCTGGTTGATTCTGGAATATGAAGAGCCTCAAATCGTTCCTTCAGGGTCTTTAAAATTTCCATTTTAGTAGTTAGGCATTTTATCTTCTGTCCCAAAGTCATCTTTCCACCTAGGTTTTGGAAACTATTCTCTCATACCTCTAGTAACTCAATATATTTAAAAATTTCTTTCACTTGAAATATATACATTTTAGTAACTTATTTATATATATACATATATATACACACACATAAATAATTGCTTACATCTAATTTATTTAAAAATACCTGTAAAAAGTAAAATCCTACTTGACATTACTATATGCTCTAGTCGTATTTTTATCTTTTTGTATTTTTTGTTCTTTTTCAAATTTTAGTTTGTGTTTTGAGCCACACATGTGATATTCAGTATATTCAAGGGTTAGTCCTGGTTTTGCACTCAGGAATTATATTTGATGGTACTTGGGGATCATATGGCATGCCAGGGATTGAGGCTGGGTAGCCACATGTACAGCAAGAGCCCTGCCTCTTCGGGCTACTACAACCAAAATTTTATAGATTCATTTATCTAGTGCATAGAAATAATTTTTTAAGAAAAGAAAATTTATCTTACATCCACTGATCACCTACCTGCTTTCTTTCTCAACAACTCTGGCAGTGTTATTCCATGAAATAGTCTGAAGAATTTACAATGATGATTTCACAATTTGAGATTATAGTAGTAATGCATTCAATTACTGGATATCCTCAAGGATTAGACAGAAATTTGAGAAAGCAAAATACCCTAACGACATAAAACCAAATTAGTTATAGAAGTCATACTTGCAGAATTTCCAGTCTACTTAAGAATTTCTTTTTTTTTTTTTGGGTCACACCCGCAATGCTCAGGGGTTTCTCCTGGCTCTGCACTCAGGAATTACTCCTGGCGGTGCTCGGGGACCATATGGGATGCCGGGATCAAACCCGGGCCGGCACAGGCCAGTCACGTGCAAGGCAAATGCCCTACCCTCTGGGCTATCGCCTCCGCCCCTACTTAAGAATTTCTACCAGAGTAGATACTATTACAGTACACTGTGAACAATCAGGGTAATCACAGGAGGTATTGCATTATGAAAGGCTTCAGCCAGAGGAAGCATCTTGGTTGAGGTAAAACCTTTTTTTTAAATTTAAAAAATCGAGTGCCCTGATATATAGTTTTTTCTCCTCCACCCCCCCCCCCACCCCAGGATTTCTTGGTGGTTTGGATCTTGCTGTGCAGATCATAGTTTCTTATTAGAACACTGTCAAAAAAATTGATTTTGAGCTCTGGTGGCCTTTATTCAGTTTCTTGGGGGGCTTTGTTTATCCAGAATAGTCCCGTGGTAGGTTTATTGCTGAATTCTGTTTTTAGGCTTTTTGCTGGTATCTTCAACTTGGATCTTGGGGTAGGATAACTTGCCAGAATTTCTAGACTTTATGACTTCCTGAGCTTCACCTTTTGGTCACTTACTTAAGTGGTATTCAAGTCTCCTTCCTAAGACTGCCCCTTCCCTCCTCTCCCCACACTGTAGCTATGTTGCCTAGAGCTAATCTCAAACACTGCACTCACTGGCAACAATCCAAAAAGAAATCCTGATTTCTTTTTTTTTTTTTAAACTGGAGATAGATGCTTGATACATACATGTTTGAGGGAAAGGGTTAGACCCTATTATTTCTGTATTTAAAAATTCTGGCAAGATTCTATAACCAATATACATTATAAAATCACATTTATGTAGCTAGAAGATGAGGTTTTTGTAAAATTGACAGAATTGATCTTTGCTACTTAGTTTTCTGGAACTATATAAAGGTAATAGAGAGTGTTTTATTCTTTCAAGATGTAAGGTTAAAGTTGATTTCTCCCTTTATTTGTCTCTTGTCAAAGGCCATTTTTCTCTGGTCAGGATCTATTATTAATATGCCATTGACACCTCTCATTGCAGTCTCCTCTCCATCTGACCTTTATATACAATCCACTATTAATTCAGTAATAATCTATGCTAAAATATTTTTGTTTGACTACTTTTTATCTTTCTTCATGGCAACTTCTCTAATCCAGGTTAATATCATTTCCAAACTGTTAAAACAACACTGCCTTCATTATTTACCTAATAAAGCAATTTCTTTTTTTTAATTTTCTTTTATTTTTTTAAGTATTTTATTATACCACCGTGAGATATACAAATAAAAAGATATACAATTAAAAAGTTCATGTTTGGGTTTTGGCCATACAGTGTTTCAGCACCCGTCCCTCCACCAGTGCCCATTTCCCACCACCAACATCCCCGGTTCCCTCCCCCCTTCCCCAGCCCACCTCCATGGCAGGTTCTTTATTTCTTTCCCTTTCTCTCTCTTTCTCTTTTCCTTCCCTTCAAGACTATGGATTACAGAACATACATTAAAAGGTTGTCATGTGTATCCTTTTGCCTCTATTTAATGCTCAGTTCTAGGTTGGCATTAGTACCCTTGACTATTATTAGCACCCTGTTCCATTTTCTGTCTTACCTAAACTCTGACTCCCACACGTTTGTGATAATTTTCACCTTTGACAAGACCTCCTGATATATGTTTCACTTGACCTTGGATATTGGCATCATAATATGTACATATATATTTATGCCATGCAAATAAATGCAGTCATTCTGTATCTGTCTCTCTCCTTCTGGCTAATTTCGCTCAACATAATCTTCTCCATGTCCATCCATTTATAGGCAAATTTTATAACTTCATTTTTCCTAACAGCTGCATAGTATTCCATTGTGTAGATGTACCAAAGCTTCTTTATCCAGTCATCGATTTTCGGGCACTCTGGTTGCTTCCAGATTCTGGCTATTGTGAATAATGCTGCTATGAACAGAAAAGTAGGGATGGTGTTTCCGCTGCGTATTTTTGGCTTCCCAGAGTAGATTCCCAGGAGTGGTATGGCTGGGTCAAATGGGAGTTCAATTTCTAATTAATAAAGCAATTTCTATAAGATAATGAAATATTTCTATATCATCTATTTATTTAAATGCTGATCTAATTGGGTTACTTGTATATTTTGGTTTCCATTTGTTCATAAAATAAAATGCCAATTCCATACAGAGACTGTGAAAAGCGAAATGGTTAAACCTTCTTTATCCCCTAGTCTTAGCTTAAATTCTTCTGCCTTTCCTCTGTGATTGAGTTACTCTACATCTCTAAAAAATTCTGCTGCTGCAAGCATTATCATAGCTGTGGAGTTTCAAGAAAATTACTTGGATTCCATTTACCAGTTCTATATACTCCTGTCATCTGTGTGTGTTGCGTATATATTCATGGACCAATGGGTTCTTTTTCTTTTCTTTATTTGGGGGGTCATGGGAAGATTCTGGGTCTACAAACTAAACACTCCATTTCCGAACTTGCAACAACCTGGGAGTGCCAAGAGTTTGTTAGTCCTGAATCAGTTCTTAGTCAATAAAGACAAAGAGGCTCAGACTAGGATCCAGGCCTTCATGTCACTGTAAGTACTTCAGGCACTTCCGGACTAGATTGACACTGGCTTCCTCTGGTGCCCATTCCTCTCCTGTAATAGGCGTTCATAGGACCTTTTTAATAATAAATCATTTCCATGAGACACAGATTAACCCACAAACTAAGTTACTTCTATCTTAGGTATAAACAAATAGTATTTACACTGCCATAATATTTTACCCATAATTTTTTGCCTTTGGGTGATTTCTTGTCTTGCAATTCTCATTCAACGTGATCAGTTTTAGGACATCTATTGTTACTTCATCATCAAATACCCTAATTTTTTTGCACTAGAAATTACTTATCACAAAGAATCTACCTTCTAACAAGAACTCCATTGGAAAATGCTGTGTGATCTTCATGCTAATATGGAGTATCTCTAGAACTTGTTTATCTGCATAACTAAATTTTATACTAAATAACTAGTAACAATCAATTTTCCATTCCCCCACCCCTGTGGATGATCATTTCACTCTGTATTTCTATATGTATCACTATTTTAGAAACCACAAATGAGAAGAATAATTCCACATTTTGTTGCTGGTTTTATTACTTAGCATAATGTCCCTAAAGTTGATCTATGATGAAGATAGTGGATTTATTGTCACATGTTTTTAAAAGCAGTATGAAGAATCTTGAATGTTTAAAATATAACTACTTAAAAAAACAGCAATACATCTTCTAGTAACCAAAATATCTAGAATTGAAATCATAATTTACAAGAGATTAGAACAAGAGATTGTAGCATTATTCACAATAAACAAAGGCATGGGAACTATTTAAGTGTTTACTGTCAGAAATATGAATAAAACATGTAGGGTTGGAGAGAAAGTTCAAAGCACCAGAGTACATACTTTGCAAATATGTTCCCTGGGTTCCATACCCCAAGCAGCAATAAGATTAGTCCCCAATCACCACTAGGTATAACAGTGCAACCCCAAAATGAAAGCATGGTATACACACACAATGAATGAAATGCTATGTAACTCAGTCTGCTTTTATCTTAGTCCCTCCTGTAGGTAAGTAATTTATTGTCTGTGGAATTTCTCATGGCAGACTCTGGAGAGCCTATGGGATGCCTGGATTGAGCCAGGGTTTGCCACATGCAAGGCAAGTCCTCTACACGCTGCACTAACTTCAGCTCAAATGCTTATATATATATTTACATATATTTATATATTTACATATATTTACATATATTTATATATATATTTGAGATCACAATTGCAGAATAAAATGATCTCTGAATCATAGGAGTTTTTGATACATAAAAATTGCAAGATGCTTATGTTAAAGTAAGCGCTCAAAATATCCTAAGTGTACACAAGCCTAATTTTTGTAATACATGCTTTAGTAATGATGTTAATTTTTAAGATGGCTTATTTGAAGGTAAATGTTTTACAGTTTTTATGTCTTTTTACTTTATATAGTAGAAATCTACATATGCATTTGATGAGTCACTTTCTTTCTCATACTGTAATTTCAAGGGAAAACTGCTTTTGATAATTGGCTCTAAAGAAAAGACAAAAATCAGATGTTCTACTCTAGATTTCTTTAGTAAAAGAGAAAGAAAAACTGTCAATTCTAAAATTTAATGTCAGATAATGGTATACGTCATCTGGTGAGTGCCTAAGAAAGCACCTTAGCTAGGAACTATAAGAAGTAAATAACGAAGCAGGCAACAGAAAATCGAAGGGTATGAAGTATCCACCACATAAACAATTTTTGGTAGCTTTCTAACTAATATACAATTTATATTCATATGTATTCAATAACCCATTTCTGCCTCTTGTGCCTTACACAGAAGATGTATTTAATATGTTTCTACTAAATGAGTTATTTTTCATTTCTACTGAAGTTATGTTTTTATGTTGTCAGCCTGCCTCATCGTCTTCTTTTCTTTTTTGCTATTTAACAATCTTGGCAGCTAAGAATCTTAAACCATTATGTAACATCCTTATATCTTGCCGTGATATATTTACCATGATAAGTTCATTATCTCTTAATCAGATTTGTTATATACTGCTTCTGACTTGAGTAAAGTTTAAAATGTATCCTTATACCTTTGTATATGAACAACATGTTATACAAAAGACTATTTGGACTCTCATTTTGTCTTTTTTAAAATCTGTTTTGAAATATCTATCTACTAAACAACAAACTTCTGGGAAATTAATGTGGAAATTCAATCTAAGCATGTGTATGTGTCTATGCAGATATACATCAAGCTACAGCTATCAAAAATGAAGACTATATATATATACATATATACATATGTACATATAAATTTAAGTGTTTATTTCCTCTCCTGATGCTAATTTATGCTGAAGCATCTTTTTTATGTTTTATTTATTTTTGCCCTTTTTTGGATCACACCCAGCAATGCTCAGGGATTACTCCTGACTCTGCACCAGGAATTACTCCTGTTGGTAGTTGGGATAATATGGGATGCTAGGGATTGAACCAGGATCGCTGCATGCAAGGCAAAACACCCTACCCACTGCACTATTGCTCTGGCCCAAGCTAAACTATCTTGTTATACTCTTCAATTGATAGTGAAGTACATTAAAAATCATTCCAAATGAATACAAAATATTAAATTTGAACTTTTCAGCATCCTAATTACTTTATAAGCACTAATTCTGGAAAATAAAATGTTACTGATAGTTGAATGATTTTTTTTTATAAATCTCACATCTTGGATCATTTTAAGGGGCAATAATCATCTGTAATTCATTTTTAAATAGCATATTTATCATAATTTCTGGTTGTTTTTGTATCAGGGTTCTATCTTTATATTTTTATTTATTTCCTGACTTATGTCTTACATATACCGCAATTTACATGGTTTGGGTTCCAAATTTCTAGCCTCAGGTTAACACTTTAGCTTATTTTGAAATTAGCTGTACCTGGTAAGGACCCAGATTACATGTCAAGCATTGCATAAGGTCCCCCCACGTGATTCTTGAGCATAAAGCCAGAACTAAGCTGAAAACACAGCTGGATATGGCCACACAACCAAAATTAAATAAAACCACTTGTACTGTTTTTCAAACTAGCTAAATGTTTGAATTATTTAAGATGACTCATATTCATTTAGAATGTATTATGTGTTGGAATTACAGAAGGTAAAACTGGTTTTCTGGTTAAAGGTGTTACTGTCAAATATGAAAAAGAGAATTGAGTAGATTGAGAGTAAATTATAGAACTGTTATAGGTAGGAGTTGAAAGACTTAGATATTTGAGAGACAAAGAGAGAAACTTTCAGACAATTCCAAACTTCCTGACTGGGTAAGTAGGAATTCATATTGATAAAGGAAATTTGAAGGTAATTATTTAAGTCATGTTAAGAGGGAAGGCAAACTCAATTTAAGTGCTTTATTTAGGCAGACAGTTGACGGCAGGAAGGGCTGGCAAATAAAGACTATGGTAAGATATTGTATGGAACCTAAAACTGGCCCAGAGGCATGGAGGCCTTTGACATATAGGACAATATGAAAAACATAAGTAGAATTCCAACCAAGCAGAATTCCAATTCCAGCATTGGGGCATGGATGGAAGCACTGAGTCATCAATTTCAACACTATCAAAAGCCATACTATTAACACTGGAGAGTTTGGGATGTATTACTGCTATAAATTTGCATTTTTTAGTACCTAGAATGAGTTTTCCTTCACATGTCACTCACTTGTCACTTGTTTTCTGGTTTTTCATCCATTTGCTTGAGCGGGCACCAGTAATGTCTCCATTTATCGGGAATGAGGTCGATTATTGTTACTGATTTGGGCATATGAAATACATCACGGGAGCTTGCCAGGCTCTGCTGTGGCTCTGGGTTCATCCCAGGGGACCCAGTTTTCCAAAATACAATTTTATTATTCTTCAAGAAGGGTTTAATTAACATAAACCCAATCCAGATATTTTGTCTCTATTAACTGCTAAGTTTAATGTAAAATTTGCCTTTATTGAGAATGATCCTTTATTGCAGGGTCAGGCAAGCTACCCGTGTTGTATTTGATATGCAAAGAACCAGTAACAATTATAGGCCACATTCCCATGGCCTGAAGGAATGGTTTGAGGCTCTTCATGTTCCTGGAGCGAGCTTGCTTGCAAAAGGATGGATGGAAATGTTACTAGTGCCAGCTCAAGCAAATCGATGAACGATGGGAAGACAAGTGATGCAAGTGATTGAGAATGACCCACATTAGTATATGTGGACATATAATCAGGAGTTTATTTGTGGTGGTTATAGATGAGGAAACAAGCTAAGCAGACCACACTGTTAAGTTCCTTAAGAAACCCTAAATTGTATCCTCTTAAAATTAAAGTTGTTAAAACAAACAAAAAAAAAATTAAAGTTGTTTATTATCACCTGATCAACAGTACTGTTTCAGTTTGATGTCAATGGATATAAGGCTTCTCTGAAGCAATTCTACCCTAGATATTACAGAATTCACAATTAAAGAGATAAAAAAACATTTCAAAAATATTTGATACTTTTCTATGATCCTTATTTTATTTAAATAGAAATTGATATAAATTCTGGATGTCATTCATAATGATACAAAGCATAACATATCACTAGTTTATTAAAACATTTGTGAAGTTATCAGTTTTTTAAATAAAGCATCTTAAAAAGATAAATATTATGACCATATTTGTGCAAGATACTGATTTTAAGAAATACTTCAGATTTACTATTGAAAGCCCAATTTATAGGGAATAGTCACTGCAACAATTTGCTAAATGAAATAAACTGCTCTCAGTATAACAGCTAATATTTGAAATCAGCCTAAATGCCCAATGATAAGAAATGAATCAAGGAGAAGTGTATAAATACACATTGGAATACTACACAGCCATAAGGAATGATGAAATCATGCAATTTGTGGCAACGTGATGGAACTGGAAGACATAAATTAATTAAGCCAAAGGAAAGATAAGCACAGGATGGTATTACTCATACACAGTATTTAGAATAACTGTATGAGGGGATGCAATGCTTCAAAGGGGGTATCCAGATCTGCTGTGGCTCCAGTATATAGGGCAGAAAAGAAAGAAAAAGAGTGGAGGGGATGGGGAAAATAAGACAGATAAAAGGTAGCAGGTGTCAAGTCAAGAGGTTAAGGTTCAAATGTGGCATTAAGAAATGATACCGCCAAATATTCAAACCACTGACTCAACAACACTGAAACCAAGATACCCAAAATTTAACAACCAGACTTAGAAAGGTGCATGTCAAGAGGGCAGGCTGGGAAAGGGGCAGAGCCGGGGCAGTGCAGGGAGGAACATTGGGGGAAGAAGCTGACTCTGGTAGAAGGATCGGCACTGCAATAAATCTAAAATTCAACAAATTACGATGCTTTATAAAAATTAAAAAAACAAAATTGATAAGCTTTATAATAAAGTTTTGCACAGAAAGTTATCCAAATATGGAAAAATTGCTAAATTCTGCCAATGGTAGGGAAAAGCAGATTTGATAGTGTAGGTAATATACTAACTTATGTTCCATACACTAGCATAATCCTCTTTTGTTTAAAAGTTTTCTTTATTTTATTTTATTTTTAAATATTATACCATTGTGAGATATACAATTACAAAAAATTTTCATGTTTGGTTTTTTTTGATCATACAATGTTCCAGCACCCATCCCTCCACCAGTGCCCATTTCCCAACACCAATGTCCCCAATTCCATCCCCCTCCCCTAGCCTACCTCTATGGCAGGTTCTTTGTCTCTTTTCTCTCTTTCTCTCTTCCTTCTCTTACACCTTGTGGACTACAATATATACATTTAGAGGTTATCATGTGTATCATTTTGCCTGTATTCAATACTCAATTCTAAGTTGGTATTATCACTCAGGACAATTATTAGCACACTGTTCCCTTCTCTGTCTTATTTAACCTTTGACTCCCACATGTTTGTGGTAATTTCCACCCTTGACACGACATCCTGATCCATGTTTTACCTAAATAAAAAATTTTTTAATAAGCACCATTATTTTAAACTACTGGAGAGGTAATCATTCTTCATAGCAAATGGGCATATGCAACTATTCATGAAATTCCAAATTTTCCAAATGTTCCTAGACTAATAAATAAAAAAATGAGAGCTAAATGTGTGATTCTAACTTTGAATACATTCTGGTCTTTAAAGTAGAACTTTCTACAAGAATGAGAAACAATGCATTGTCATTTGCAATATTTTTTCTTCTTACCCTAACTTACTTAATTTTCAAATTATTTCAAAAAGCAATATGATGAAAAGATCACTTTGATTATGTTGCAGACAGACTGATGGGGGAGGGAGGAGCTCAGAATGAGTCCTAACCCTTCTAGAAATCTCCAGTTCTCTCTTGAACACAATTTCCAATCCCACCCCTTTCTCTCTTCTCATGTTTCTCTAAGTAGTAAGTAAGATGATTTAAAGCAAATGATTTTACTGCCCTACCTTGTCTTCTGAGATACTTTGCTGCCAGGGAAGGGAATGCTCATGGAACACCACCTGTGCTGCATTTAGGGCGACTTTCCTTTCCCTGCAAAGAGCAGTAGCTCGTTTCAGCCTGAATTCACAGCTCCCCCTAGAACTTCAGCTCTATGCAAGCCTAGAGCACTCCCGCCACTGCTTGCCAGATGCTTTGTGGCTGGTGGAACTCTATCATTCAGATGCCATGTACATTCACAGCCAACATGATCATTCCTAATGCATACTAGGCGTCCCAAGCAACTGAAGTGGAATAAGCAGAGATGAGAGAGGCGGAAACACTACTTTCTGGAGACTGTCACCCATGCTCCCAGTTCACCCAGTACCTGCAGTGGTCATAACATACCATTAACCTGTTTTCTTCCATTTAATGCATACACTAAAATCTGATGTCCTGTAACTTTCCATCACTAATCCCTTATCTATAATTCACATATTATTCAATTTTTCATTCCCCAGTTTTTATCACTTTTATTATAATTTGTTCAAGTATTATTGAACATTTATTCCATGTCAGGTATTGTACTGCTAATGAAAATTAGTTCAAAATAAGATAAAAAAAATTGTACATGGACTCATAAAATACTTTGTCTAATGAATGAAACCCTACCACATAATATTTTTATTTGGTTTTAGGCCATGCTAGGGAGTGCTAAGGGTCTACTAGTGACTCTCTGTCTTGGTTAATTCCCTGGCAAGGCTCACAGGGCCATATGTGGTTCTGGAGATCAAACTCAGGTCAGCCATGTACAAACCAAGCATCCCACCTGCTAGACTATGGTTCTGATACATATATTCTTGCATAATCTTGAAAAGTTACTTTTCACATTTCCACAATTTTACTGTTTTCTTCTATGCTTTAAGTGAATTATGTCATAAACTCAATGTCCTTTTTTCTTGAATGTAAAAGTCTCAGCTTTTCAAGTTCTCATATTGTTTGAAGAAAGCTTATGTGATTAGCTAAGAACGATTAAAGGTGTATTTTTTATATATTCTGGAGGTTTTTGCCATACAAAAATGTTATTTATTCAGTAATTGAGTAAAATTAATTTTTCTGAAAGATAACTATTAAAAATTGTAATTGTAAGGGATAAATGGGAATTTATATATATAATGGTACAGTTAACTCTCCTTGATCATAAAACAAAAAATTAAAAAACTTGTCAGCATGAGGCAGTAATATCAATGTCAAATTCAAAATAAGGAATCATAACTGTTTCTACTAGAAAGTGTATTCTTTGAGGGAGAGAAAACAATACTATTACCATATTTCCCAGATAAACTAGCACAGATGCCAAGTAAATAGTGAATAAACAAATGGATACATGAATTAATAAACATTTTACTAATTAAAATATTACCCTCTAATATTTTTCTCTAATTTGATTCCACCTAATGTTTCTGTGAGAAAATACATTTACCATTTTGTAAACTATTTTTCAATTCATTATAACTTCCATTGTTTGGTCCATGAGAATTTCTGGGTGATTTTAAAATAACAGCTACAAATAGCATTCTTCCTTCTTTCTTTCTAGGGTTATGAAGACTAAAGGAGTGAAATGGATAAAAGCTGTTTGCTTCTTGGCTTTAGTTTATGCCTGAGGCTAAAAACCTCTTGGGCCAGCTGAAATCCAATCTGGTATTTCTAATATTTGTAATAAAACATTTGCCTCAAAGTAGTCTTTTTTATAGAAAAAAAGTAAGTCATGTTTCTACTTCCCTGGATCTTTATATGACCTCCTCTTTTTTCCCTATATTACATAGAATGAATCGTGCAGTGCGATGAAAGAATCAAGCTATTTCATTAAGTGCTAATATGCTTTGCAGAGAAAACATTTATCATTATGTTGTAGGTGACTTATGGGAAGCAGTAAGAAGAAAAGGGGTCAGCTTGAGAAGAGAGCCCACCACATTCCCTCCCTCCCTTATAGTCATTTGGAAAGTTCCTGAAGGTTTAGGACTGTGAGGAGCACTTATACCACATAGACCTCAAGTTTCACCAGCTTTTTATAATAAGTCTTTGTACTGTGCATGGATCCCATTCAATTTCACAGATCACATTTGATCCCAGAGGATTTCTCAGAAAGTGGTGAACTCAGGAGTGAGGAATTGCTTTTTTTTCTGGAAGAGGAAAATCAGACCTAACTTCTGTCTATAATGAGCCTACTTTTTGTAAAAAAATATTTCAGGGGGGAAAAAAGCAAATAGTAAAGAAAATTTATTTTTGGGAAAATGAGTAGAAAGCACAAATTATATGCCCAAGAGAAAAATGCAGGTTCTCCAAAGTGAAGAAAGCCAAGGTCATATGCCAAGTAGAATTGTAGACAAGTTCCTAAAATGGAGAATATGCAACAGAAATAAAGAAATTACATATCTCAGGCAAAGATACAGGTAACTGACAAAACAAGGTAAACGAGGGATCTTTCTCAGCCAAGTTAGTTTCTACATGATTTTCTAAACTGCTGTCCACTCCCAAATTCTGGGCCTGTCAATAGCAGCAAAGCTTGGAACTGCTGATTCCCTTCTTTGGATATTCCTAGCATAGCCCTCTTTTCTCCATTCTTGGAGCTTCTCTTCTTAATAGTGGAGCAGATGCTCCAGGCATAAAATTCCACATTTGAAAGACTTTGGGAGATCCTCCCAAGGACCCCTAATTTTAAGGTATACAAGCCCTCGCCTGCCCCTCGAGGTGTTGCAGGTGTCACTGCAGTCAGCTGGTGGCAGACAGGAGATAGACTTGCCTACATCCAGGGCTCTGCCCCGTGGACCCTGGATGTTTGATGGTCTGACATAGAAGAAGACTGGACCCTGCTGGGTCCCGGGATGAACCCAAAGCCATGGCAGAGCTTGGCAAGCTCCCCAGGGAGTATTTGATATGCCAAAATCAGTAACAAGCCTTGGGCTGACTTGGGCTCCAAAGGTTCCTTTTTAGCATACATTACCAAGTTCCTATCTGCCTTCTTTCCACACAATTATTATAACTCATTTGTTAGATATATTTGCAAATATAGAACTTTATTTTTGTCTTGATGGGTCCTGCTTGAATTTAGAAATTGTATAATTTCCTCTATTTTCAGTCCTTGATGAATTGGCTAACTTGGAATATGCTTCTATAGGAAACATTTTAGAGGAACTGATGAAGGCAAACAGACTGGGGCATCCCCATGGCAATGAACTGTAGCCCTAAGACTCCAGACCCACCTTTTGAATCAGGAACCACGGACTGTTAAGACCTTCATCAACAACAGACCCTGAGGAAGCGGATCAACCTTATTCTGCCCAGCACTTAATCTGGTTATAATCCAAGACAGAAGATCCAACAGGAACAGAGGTCAAGAAAAGGAGATTTTCAAAGACCACTTCCAAAATCTTCTCCCCTGGGCAACAGCCGTTGCAATGTTATTTAACCTAGGTTGAAGCCCCATAAAGGAGTAGCTTGGGAAGAAATCTCTAAAGGCCATCCTGACCAAAGAACAGCGCACATATGCTGCCTGAGCCCATGTGCTTCTTGAGGCCAAGTGGCGAGCACATGTGATGCCTGAGCACATGTGTCGCCCATATCTCCTGTTATGAGATGTATACTCTCTCTCACTTTCTCTCCTTCTTACCCTCCCTAAAACCTCCAGAATAAAATCTATTTTACTTCACTGCTCTTCTACTCCTAAAAAATTATTTTTCTGTGAGGAAAAGAAGGATCTGAGAAAACCCTGTGTAAGACCTAGGACTGACTTTTCCTTTCCTGCAGGGAGCAATTCCTCGCTCCAGTCTGAGCCCATGGCTCCCTGAGAAATCTTGGATGAGGGGAATTAACTCCCGAGCCTAGAGATGAAAGCAGACATCAGTTGTGACTTGACTTCTGGGGTTGGTGGGGCTCAGGTCCACACTGTGCAGGGGCTCATCGCAGACTGTATCAGCCCTTGGCCTGCTCAGCGGGTCCTGGGTGGAAGAGGTGGCTGAGGAGAAAGTGACCATCTCTCTCTCATTCCTGCCTCACATAAGCTGCCCATGGGGGTCCACCTACATCAGAACATCAGAAAATTTAGGTGACTATCAAATATTTTGGTATATAAAATGGAAAAAGGGAATTTATAAGAATAGACTCATTGTTTCTCGGCCTTTTGGGTAAGATCAAGTGAAGAATAGACTCTTATTTGATTTCTGATCCTCCCCTTCTCTATGTTAAATGTAAAGAATAAACCACACTTTGGTAAATCATGCCAGTCATGTTCATGATCAGTTGGGATAAATGAAAATTTTCAAAGCTGAAGAAATAGTGCAGTGTAAAGGAATTAACTTTGCATGGAGCTGATGTACTATCTTTGGCCCAACATGTACATTTTATTGATTTATTGAATAGGAAATAATTAATTGGGGTATCTATGTGTTTTTCCTTTATTAGAAGGTAAATGTTACAATGGTGTCTATCAATTATTCTTAGTGATGTTGTGGCCTCCACGGTGGCTAATGTGAGGCAGGAAGGAGAGAGATGTTCACTTTCTCCAGATCCACCTCTGTACCCTTAGGACCCGCTGGCAGACTAGGCCTTACCCAGGCCTTCCCAGTCCTTGTCTTTGCCTCTCTAAAGAAGAATTTCAGGAGGAAACAAACTTGAAGTATTTGGTAGCTTTTAGGAAGGGGAAGGAGGAAAGAAAGTGAGAGTACATATCTCAAGAGGGAGATGCAGGCGCCACATGTGGTCAGGTGACACATGTACGTGGCAGAAGTCACAGGTAGCACATGGGCTTTCACAGGATGTGCACCTTTTTCCTTTGTTCAAGGTGGCTTTTAAATGTTTTTCCCAAGTTGTCCTCTTGTGGCGCTACTACTTAGGAAAAAGCCCATTGTTTCCAGGGCAGTTGCCAAGGGGGAGGGTGTTTGATTTGGGAGTGGTTGATGGTTTTCATTGAAATTCCTTTCCTTGGCCTTTGAGCCTCTTGAGCTTCTCTTGGAGGGTGGGTCCAGTCTTTGGTCTGGGCTAGCTCCAAGTTAATGTTTTATCAGGTCTTGGCTCCTGAGTCTGGTCAGCCTTAGGGCTAGTAGTTTTATTTTTAGGAAGTTCATTGTCATACGGTCCTTCCCTCTCTGCCTGCCTACATCATTAGCATATGGTAGAGTTCATGGAACTTTACAATTTCTATACATGCTTCATTTAAATAAAATACCACAGTGCTGGGTGAGACAGTTCAGCAGGAAAAGACAGTGAACCAAGACTGAACCCCAGCACAACATATGGTATGTGAGAGTCACCAGACATGATGCCCGAGCACAGAGCCAGGACTTAGCTCTGAGCACAGCCGAGTATAGCACCCAAACCAAAATATATCTATGTCATCTATATATACATGTTTATACATATCTGTATCATCTATATGTCTAATATAATGTTGGAATTTGAATCATGAACAATTCATCGACTTGCCCAAATTGTCAGCCCAAGGGAATGTGAGAAAACATCCCAAAGAAACCTATATAATGCGGTTCCTTGACATTTGTTCCTTTCCTTGTTTAACAAACTTATGCACAAATTCAAGGCTATCACCACCCCCAAGAGTAATTCCTAAACGAAGAGCCAAGAGTAAGCCTTGAGCATATCTAGGTGTTGCCCTAAAACATAGATAAGAAGCAAA
The DNA here is from genome assembly GCA_021461705.1 of Cryptotis parvus. NCBI lineage: Eukaryota > Metazoa > Chordata > Mammalia > Eulipotyphla > Soricidae > Cryptotis > Cryptotis parvus. Next base: position 207,620 of record JAJIBD010001319.1, on the reverse strand, counting down.
AACAAAATCAGAAATATATACTGTTCTATATACTAGTCACATACTTTAGACAAACAATATAAAAATAAGCATGCTTAAGAATTAGCATATAAATTTGGAAATAACCTCCAAAAGTCCATCCTATCACACATGCTAGTTGCTTTTTAAATTCCTGGTGAAAATACTGATAAAATTAACATGATCTGTTTTATTTTATGTTTAATATTTTATACAAGGACTATAACACCAATATATGTAGATTTAATGCAGATAACTACATTCACATTCTGTCTCAAATAATACAGTATTGCCTTATGTATTCTATTTTATAGTGTTAACCCATTTCCCCTTCTTTCTTGAGGCAAAAGTGTAACCTTTATTAAAAAAAGTTTCTAATGCGTCATGTGATCAATCGATATAAGTACCTTCAAAATTAGTCTAAGGCTATTTTCTTTTTACTGTGTATAAATAGGGAATTGAAGGGTAAAATAGTTAAAACTTAATGCTATAGTGCTAATGTGGCTTTTAAATCACGTCAGCTGCAATCACTGCATTATAATTAACAATTTATTGAACCAGCAATAAAATGAACATCACATTACTTCTTAAAGCAGCAGAATAAAATGGCTAATAAATAGCATAAGCCAGACAAATTGCAGAGTAATAGAAATTTTCTTAAGATTTATGGTGTGCAGAAAGATGGATGTGCTATTAGTAGGAGCTCCAATACTTGACAAAATTCTTCTACAAAGACATTGTTACCATGCATGTCAGAGTTCAGAAGTCTAAGTGGTTTATCCAAATTTCAGTTCTCTGCTATTACAGTGGAAAATACTCATTACAAGGGTTTAAAACTGCAAGTGATGTGTACATTTGCCAACATTCAAACTGCTACTGCCAAAAAGATACTAAAATATTTTATAAACTGTCAAATAACAAGTCTGCTAGCTTAATCTGAGTCTATTTTATACTATACAGACTGTAAAACCTATTACATTAATTCACTTCCTGCAAAACTTTTAAAGAGCAGAGAACAGCTTAGATGAGGATAAACATAGTAACTTTTTATTCACCTACTGAAACCCCGACAATGCCATACTTTCATTATAGAAGCATAATTGTCTTCCTAAAGGGCAAATACATTCTCCTTAACAATAAGCCATACTAAAAAGGATCAAATAAATGAAGGCAGATCACAGATATCTAATCTACAGTGTTTCAGCATTACAAAAAGAAGATAATTTTGAAGACTGATATTTTCCATGCTTTTACTATTGATACACAGGTTCTGGCAGGGAGATATTGTGTATGTAATTTAGAATAAAAAGAAAATATTTTATTATGTTATAATATGAAATGAGAGCTATCAATACTCTTACAAATTTCTTTTGATGTTTTGAATTATTATTACTGTTACTGTAATAGTGACAGTAATACTAATAGTCATGATAGTAGTAAAGAGATTCAAGTTTCCAGTAAAATATGGGGAGCTAGTTTGTAGGTAAATTTTGTCACTAATTAGTTCATTCAATAATGAGAATCAGGGTCCAAGCAATAGCACAGCGGGAAGGGCATTTGCCTTGCATGCGGCTGACTTGTGTTTGATCCCTGACATCCTATATGGTCCCCAAGCACTGCCAGGAGTAATTCCTGAGCGAAAATCTGGGAGTAACCCCTGAGCATCACTGGGTGTGACCCAAAAAAGCAAATAATAAGAATCATTTTCCTATATAACATGAAATATTCATTAAAGGTTAACTGTATCAGTAAAATATATTGTAAATATTTTAATTCAAATTAAGCATGACACTTTCTAATGATTTATTCTTGTTAACCATGGAAGCTCCCTTCTCTCCTTTCTACCCACTTTATGGAACTCTGTGAGTTAAAATAAGGGGGGTCTGTATAATGTAGAAACCAAGAAGTCATTCCTACATTTGAAAGCATGCATTATACTTTGAATATGTCATCCTAAGGCGTCCCTGAATTTATATTTTTTTCACTTAAATAAAACCTTGGACAAAGTTATTATTTACCTTGCTACCATTGCCTAGCGACTAGAATTATGACATACATGAGGTTTACATGACAGACTTGTTGAATAATAATTATTTCATGAGAATTCATTTGGACTTTTCACATTTTAAAGTGTCCTGTGAATAGTATCTTTACTCCAAACCCTCTGCATAGAGGCCAGTCTTAGAAAAGGAGGTGGTGACTCCCTTAGAAGTGAGGGTCTGATATGTGCTTATTATTCAAAATTAGAGAAGAGTTTTTGTAAATTCAGACTGCCACTCCTGTAGTATAATCCTTTATGTTTACCAATATGTCCACATTTTTCTATGGAAATTAGGAATTTGGAAGTTTTAAAAAAATTCTGATAGTTGTGTGTATTGCTATTATTTTAAGCAATTAATTCTGTTTCTCTCTGAGTCAGATTTATTGTGTCTGTGCCAGCATTCATAGAACTGACCTCATCTTTAATTTGCAAAATGTTAAATCTCAAACATTCACCATCCTTGAAAATTGAAAAGAAGAGGCAGATTAAGAATATCCCTATGCAAATATATCCTTGCTTAAAGTCCTTATATTAAAGTCTCTAAGAAGCTTACAATTTGGAGGTTAGATAAGTAAACTTCACACAAGCCAAGAATGTAGAGCAAAGAGAACAACTTGCCACTAGTGACCTCGGAAGTACTGCTGCAGGATCTTCAGAGGAGAAACCAGCATTTTAGAGCAGGCTTCAAGAAGAGATTGTATTCAAAATGTGTATTTTCAAGGATGCATAGAAAGGAGAGAAGAAAGGCAGGTGAAACTAGGCACTGAGTACAATTTCTTACACAGGACAATTCAGAAAACTGTTTCTAATGGCAGAATGACTAGCTGGACGGTGAGGAGGAAGTAGAGGTCCAGAGAGATAGTACAGCAGGTAGGGCACTTCCCTTGCACATGGCCAGGCTGGATTTGATTCCTGCACCACACATGGTCCCCTCCACCTAGCCAGGAGCGATCCCTGAGTGCAGAGCTAGAAATAAGCCATCGGCACCTCCAGGTATGTCTCAAAAACATAAACAACAAAAAGAAAAGTAGGTCTTGTTTAAGAAGCACAGTAATAGAAAGTGATATTGAGATTACAATTTAAATTCTAAACTCTATGCCAATTATTGCAAAACAGAAGTGTTTGATTTTGCTTTTTTTTAGCCACACAACAGTCTGTCAAATAGGACACGAGTAATTTAAAATTTTTAAGTAATATTATTTTATAGAAACTGGGAGGCATGGCAGATACACTGTCTTTTCTCTCAAATTCATTTTTCTCCATCACATATTTTCTGTTTCTCAAATATTACAGAAAATATTGGGATTTCCATTATACAATTTTAAAGTTATGCTTTTATACACTTCTTTAAAAAATATTTGAGCTTTTGAGTTAAATAATTGCATCAATAAACTCAATACATGCCATTTGTACCAAATTATATTTTATAAAATCATGTCCTTGGCTAGAACATCTGACTAATATGATGCAAAACATTAAACAGAGAAACACACTAATAAATACACACATCTGTACAAATGCATGAATCTTTTTCAACTCTCCTAAACATGAATTAGCCATCACTAACATAATTTTTAGGAAGACAAAACCTGATGAGTGAAAACACTTAGGATATTAGCAAGTAAACTGATAATGCGAACATTCAACTTCTCACATTCTTGACCCATGTTTATATTGTAGGTGTAATTCCCACTTCTTCACTGTTTTGCTAGTAAAGCATGGGATCATTGAAATCAGTTAAAGTAGAAGTGCCATTTTATGAATTATTCACTTCAGCGACTTTAAGATGCAATGACCAAAGCACTTTCCCCGAAGACATAGAGTGATTTTGTACACTCTGATTTTACTGCTATGGCTGTCTTCCATCTGAAACCATTTTGTTGAGATGCTTCTACTAATGTTTAAGAGTTTACCATAGACATTTCTGATAAAATTTCAAAGACAGGTTATAGAAGTGATCAACACATTCAAAAAGTTAAAGTCTAGCCTGTATGATACTACAGCAGAAAGAACATTTGTCTGGCATATGCTCAACTTGAGTTCAATGCCTGGCACCCTTTATTGTCTCCTGAGCATGGCCAGGAGTGACCCCTAAGTAGAGGCAGGAGTAAGACCTGAGCACTACTAGATATGGCCCCTAAAGAAAATTAAAAGAAAAAAGTTAAGATCAAATATAAATCATCAATGTCGTTTTATTTTATATTGAGAAACAAATTTAATTATATAAAATTGGAGAATGTGATCATACTCAAAATACAAAATCTCGTTTGAAATTTATAAAACAGTGAGTATAATTAAGAATAATGATTTCTGCCTCTCAAATGAAAAAAATACTAGCCCCAATACATGGTGAGAATATTAATATGTATCAGATGGGCATCTTAAATTACTGAGCTTCTAATCAAATTCAGTCATGATACTCCTTGAGGGAAGGCATACATTGATTTTGTAAATGTTAATTTTAGTTGTTCTTAACCAAGGGAAAAATGTTTTTTTAACTTGTCTAGAAAAGAGGACTTTAAAAACAAAAAAACTACTCTGCTAAACACTAGCATAACACTCACACACACATTCTAGTATAACATTTCACTACATAATTACAGACTGCTGTATTATATTTTTCCAGTCAGAATATGGTTTATAGCCTTGTATGTGGAATCTTATGGAAAATTACTGTTTATCACAACATCTTATAGTTAAACAGAATAGTATTGTACTCACCAGAGGTGTATGGCAAACAATTGTCCTCTTATGCACTGCAAGCCATGAACCACAAGCTCTTGGCACACAATTATCATTATGCATAGAGAAAAACTAACAGTGAGCACTGATTGATGTGCCATAGAAATATAAAGCACCTACCCTTAGATCTGTATTTAAGTAGATAATTAAATTAAGAGTTGGAACAATATGCCACAGAAATCAGTGGTCAAAACATCAAAATGGGAGGATTTTGAATGCCTTTAATGGATTCATTGATGCAGTCCTACTGCAAAGCCAAGAAGTAAGCACACCTTATATGAGCGGTGCTCGGTGCAGCACGTCAATGAAGCCAATGTGGCCATGATTCGTCAACACAGATTAAATTTTGTGAGGTTTCAATACCTTAGCAAGTTTTCTTAAGAGTAGTATTTAAAAAAAAACCCTTACATATTATAGACCTCATTCCCATGACCTGCTGGAATGGTTTGAGTCTCTTTATGTTCCTGGAGCAGGCAGGTGCCATTGGGCTCTACTTGCATGAGACAGGACATATGGAGATGTTACTGGTGCCCGCTCGAGCAAATCAATGATGAACGGGAAGACAGTGATACAGTGACAGTGATTTCAGACTAGAAAAGTGCTCAACAAACTGGTACCAAAAGTGAATTGTGTTGTTTTAGATTACTCAATTTAATACATATCTGTGAACATGAATATCACATTAAGATAGCTTAGAAATAAATTATCTCAATAAATATTGGCGCAACATTAAAAAAAGCCTCATGGAATGGTCAAACACAAAGACATTGCAAAAAGTTGCATAAAATGTTCAATGATAATTAAATGGAATATGGAAGATGGTCAGAGATTCTTTTCAGGTCCTTTCACCAAGGCCCTAAGCAAGTCTGATCGTGTAATGTTTGTTAGAATACTTTTTGCTACTGCTATTATTCCTACTTATGTCAGAATGGGGGTGTCTCTGGATAGAAAAGGCTATAACTAAAATATGTGCAGAAATAATTATTTAATAATCTTACTAGGACAATTATCTCACCTGTGACTGAACTTAGCTGGATCCTCTACATTCCACATGAACCCTGAGCATCACAAGGAGAAATTATTTAGTGCATAGGGAGAAGTAAGCCCTGAACACTGCTGGACATGTGGCGTCAAAATAAAAATCAACTACAAAAGAGAATTATGCCATGGGTAGTGTGTAAATGGTTCAATGAAACACTGGTCTCTCATGAACTAGACCCTCAATATCAATACCTGGCCTTCACAGTGTAAGTATTATGGCACAATGTTGGGACTCCCTGAACACTGCTTATGAGTGTCCCAACATGAAATACTAATAAAAGATTCATATATAACTCTAGATATTTTGTAATAAGCTCCTCATTCAGTTATATAACATCAGCTTCCTACATCTACTTTAGCTTTTGTTTTGCCAATGTATCACTTATTATCTTTCCTACTGAAAACTTCTCAGCAGCAGTTTTCTCAACATTTGCAAAAAGATAATTGTTCAAATCCTCTGGTATTTCAAGTAAAGAAAGTGAAGTGAGCCCTTCTTAAGCCAAAATAGAAAAATCCTCTTGGGATTTCTTTCAGTTCACAAAAAAGAAACACAGATGCTTTCTAAAAAGTAAAGTGACAAAGCACACTTTCAAAAGGCAAAGAGATATCTGCATTTAATAACACGGGCACTGAAGAGATCCAACAGTGGGTAGGGTGCTTTCCTTGCATGTAGATGACCTAGGTTCAATCTCCAGCATTCTAGACTGTCCTGTACACACCACTAGGAGTAATTTCTGCATACAGAATCAAGAGTATCCCCTGAGCACTGCCAAGTATAGCCCAGAAAAAAAATTTTTTTAAAAAATAAATTAAAAAAATCAAATAGATTCATAACAGTGTTCACATGTTTACTAATACAAACAGACTCATAATAACATATACATGTTTTGTGACAAAATTCACTAGCACCTTACCCAGAAAACTGAATTTCCAGACATAATCAAGCAAATTACAACTATAATAATGGGTCTGGGTTTTCTCCTTTCCCTATTCTGCAGAGTTCTTATAGAGTGGTCATTTATTACTGCATTTGCCATAAAGGTCACTTCCTGGTCCCAAATACCTTTTCTCTGAGAGGTTGAAGCAGGTTTCCAAGCATGGGCCAACCCTCCTGGCCCTTGTTTCAAGTATCAGAACTGTAAACCATAATACCCAATGGGAGAGAGAGAAAAATATAGAGAGAGGAGGAAAAGTAGAAAAAGGAAAGAAGGAAAGTAACTGCAATAAAGACAGGCTGGGGGATAAGGGGTGTGATAGTGGCAGGCAAGAGAGTAAAGGGCATATTGGTGGTGGGCAATGTAAAGGGATGGGTGTTGGAGTATGATATGACTGAAACCAATCATTCATAGCTTTGTAATGGTCTACTGCATGTAGGTGAGAGAAAGTAGATAGAAAGAAAGAAAGAAAGAAAGAAAGAAAGAAAGAAAGAAAGAAAAAGAAAGAAAGAAAGAAAGAAAGAAAGAAAGAAAGAAAGAAAGAAAGAAAGAAAGAAAGAAAGAAAGAAAGAAAGAAAGAAAGAAAGAAAGAAAGAAAGAAAGAAAGAAAGAAAGAAAGAAAGAAAGAAAGAAAGAAAGAAAGAAAGAAGAGAGGAAGGAGGGAGGGAGGGAGGGAAGAAAGGAAGGAAGGAAGGTGGGAGGGAAGGACGGAAGGACCGAAGGAAGAAAAAGAAACAGCAAGAAAGAAAGTAAAAAGTTAGATTGGTGATAGTACAGTAGGTATAGCACTTGCCTTGCATGATGTCAACCTGAGTTTTATCTCTGGTACCCCATATGCCCACCCCCAGACAATTCAAAAGTGATCCCTGAAAATCAAGCCAGGAGTAACCCTGAGCTATATGTTTCTCAAAAATTATTTTTTTTCAAAAAATAACTTTTCTGGGTAATATCATGCTGAGTTAAAAGGCGAATGGCATTATGTTCTACTATTTGGGCTATGAAGAAGCAAAGTAAAAAAACAAGGCAAGGTTAAACGTAACAAAATATGAGAAATTGTCTATTGAGTGTGCTAACAGTGAAGGGGAAGCTGTAATAATGGGAGAAGAATCAGGCACCCTGTTTTAGAGTGTGGTGTTGTGATATTCCCTGCTTAAAATGCAATCTTTGGTAGTAGCATACATCACATTGTCTCAAATGAAATTTAAACATACTTATTATAAATAATTTAGAAATTTACATAAGTACATAAGAGTTTATATATATATATATATATATATATAAGAGCTTATTATAAAAAGCAAGATATTTGTAGCCCTGTGTAGGTGAATAAGAAACCCTTCTTCCACCTGCCCCTTGAGTTATTGCAGGTGTGGCTGTGGCGCCCGCTGCATTGGCAGGTGGCAGACAGGAGACAGGCTTGTCTACACCCAGTGCTCTGCCCAGTGGGCACTGGATGGTTGATGGTCTGACATAGCAAAAGACTGAACTCCTTGGGATGAACCCAGAGCGACAGCAGAGTCTGGCAAGCTACCCATGAAGTATTCGATATGCCAAAAACAGTAACAATAATGGACCTCATTCCCAATGAATGGAAACATTACTGGTGCCTGCTAGAGAAAATAGATGAGCAATGGGAAGACAAAAGACAAGTGAATGAAGAGTGACAAATGACAAATTTCATATGCTTGAAGTCTGTTCCAACTTTATCAAATATTATATGGAGAGGTCCTGATCCCCTTATTAAGTGATTAATTTATAAACAAAAAATGTTAAATGGCTTATCTAGGACCAGTGTGAAAATTACCTTCAAAGTTCATTCTGATGCTAATTTCCATAGTATGTAGAATTATATTTTTTACTTCCTGTTATGCTGAGTGCTATTACAATGCCCCAATCTCGGGCCTCCAATCTCCTTTGCAATGCTTTAATTGATTACACTCAACTTCTTTTGTCTTTTTTTTTTCTTTTTGGGTCACACCTGGCGATGCTCAGGGGTTACTCCTGGCTCTGCACTCTGGAATTACTCCTGACGTTGCTCAGGGGACCATATGGGATGCCGGGATTGAACCCAGGCCAGCATGGGCCGGCCGCGCACAAGGCAAATGCCCTACCCGCTGGGCTATCGCTCCGGCCCTCAACTTCTTTTTTAGAATTCTGGAAAGAAACCATCTATGAAAAGTACTAAAGATCATTATTCATGTCCTGATAATTGATCTATTTTGAGAAAATAAAAACCTATATCATCAATGTATTCTTTATTTTTATCTGAGTTCTGACCCATTTCTAAACTTGGGTAGGGTGAGCAGACATAAAAATATCTTGAATATAAGCCTGTTTTGTGTTCAGTAAAACCAGAGTTATACTCTCAAATATGTCCAAGAACATTTAAGATACATCCAATATACAATGTTTAAGGATGGGTGTTGAGGGATTCTAGGACTGAAACCTAATCATGAAAAAACTTTGTAACTCTGCATCTCACAGTGATTCAATTTAAAAAAAAAAAGACATATTCATTATAAACAATCTATTTAGACTCTTTAATAGTCAGAATTATAAAGTTTCTGAAGTTTTGTTAAATGCTGTCAAGATATTTGAATTATGAATACATTTACAGTACTCAGATCTTTCTAATTATCCAATTCTAGAAACACACCTGGTTTAAGGATTAAAAAATTATATAACCTAGAAAACCAACTTGGTCTCTATGCCCATGCAGCCTCAGTAACAATCACTAGCTATTAAGTCATTGGATTATGTCCTCTGCCACAGGTTTCCAGGCATTAAGGAAATCTACTAAACTTGACTGCCTCATTCTGGTTACATGCTTCATATTGATGTAATCTCCTAAGCATAAATTATTATGCAAAGTCAGTGACTTTATCAGTCACACTGAGAATGGAGAAAGCTTTCTAAAAGCTGCATAGGTTACCACTACTGAGGAAAATTTTTTCCTAGAATATCTCTCCCATTTTTTATTTTAAATTATAACACTTATCTCCTATCGCAGTTTTTTAACTAATTAGACTTTGACATGAACATATTTTTCTGACACTTCTATCAGAAGAGTCTAACTAGTTGTTAATTGGAAGCCAACCGAAGTCTGCATCGAAGATATCTCCTTTTGCTTTCAACCTTAAAAAATAGAGGAAAGAAACTTTCCAGGAAAGAACCACAAGGCTGATTCATGACAAAAAAAAAAAAAAATCAGATAACTCCAGAACAGGGCAAAAAAGTGTGGGTAAAAGTGGCATTAAATAGGTATCTAGGTTTATCTTCTCTGGAAGCTGACATTGATGCCTGTCATTAAAGTCTTAATTTACTAATGAAATTATAGTAGTCATGGGTATGTGAATAATGGGAGCTTGTGTTCATTTATAATGCAAAAATAACTACTCTATAAATCTTTTCCTTGATCACTTGATCACTTGACATCCCGTTATTAATCAATTTGCTTGAGGGCGGCCAGTAACATATCCATTTGACGCTAAAAGTGCCAGTGTAGCAAAATGGCATCTGGTTCCATCAGGAATAAGAAGAGCCTCAAACCGTTCATTCAGGGTCTTTTGAAGAAGTCTGACCATCTTGTAGGTGGGTGGCCACGTGATCTTTTGACATCCCATGGGATCCAGTCGGTAATGACTCTAGTCCAGCGGTGGTCTCTAAATCACATTACATGTCCAGCCCATCTGATTTTTGATGCCTTGGCAAACGAGACAGCGTCCCTGACTCTGGAACAGCAACAGAGGACGGAACTCTGGATTTCTTCTCTCACTTGAGTGTGGCATGGTATTCCAAACATAGCTCTTTCAATTCCTCTTTGGGTGACGGAATAGCATTCTCATCCTGCTTTCATAGGGCCCAGGTCTCTGGGGCGTATGTTAATGCAGGGAGAATGGTGGAGTTGAAGAGATGTGCCTGGAGCTGGAGGTTCTTTGTCTTTTTTGCTATTTCTTTGGTATTTTTCAGTAAAAAGATTTATAGATTAGTCTATAAATCTTTTCCCTAACATCACAATTTAACTTCTACATAGTTTCATCTCTAGGGAAAAGGTATAATGCATTACATATAGAATCAAATACTTCTTGTGTCAGAATACCTGTGCATGCATTCAAAAAAAGAATAACAAGAGGACATAAGCCTGGCATTTCCAAGAGGATTTATGCTATATAGTAAAATACAAGTTTGTTTGTTTGTTTTGCTTTTTTGGGTCACACCCGGCGACACTCAGGGGTTACTCCTGGCTGTGATTTCAGGAATTACTCCTGATGGTGAACCATATGGGATCCAACCTACGTCGGGCGGCGAGCAAGGCAAATGCCCTACCTGCTGTGCTATCACTCCTGCCCCAAGACAAGAATTTTAATTTTATATTTAAACTAACAATTTTCTCAGTGATTTTTCAAAATAAAAATAGTTTTATTTAGAAGAACATGAGGAGGAGATGGAAGAAGAGGAGAGAGATGTTAAAGGAGAAAAAGTTAATTCAAAAAAAAAAGAAATCACACATCTTAGAGCAATCACTTGATCACTTGATCACTTGAATCCCGTTACTCATCGATTTGCTCGAGCGGGCGCCAGTAACATTTCCATTGGACCCTATCACGTGCCAATGTAGTCCAATGGCATCTAGTTGATTCAGGAATATGAAGAGCCTCAAACCGTTCCTTCAGGGTCTTGAGAAGGAAGTCTGACCATCTTGTAGGTGGGTGGCCACGTGATCTTTTGACATCCCGTGGGATCCAGTCGGTAATGGCTCTAGTCCAGCGGTTGTCTCCAAATCGCATTACATGTCCAGCCCATCTGATTTTCGATGCCTTGGCAAACGAGACAGCGTCCCTGATTCTGGAATAGCGATGGAGGTCAGAACTCCGGATTCCTTCTCTCACTTGAGTGAGACGTGATATTCCAAGCATAGCTCTTTCGATGCCTCTCTGGGAGACCCGAATAGCATTCTCATCCTGCTTTCGTAGGGCCCAGGTCTCTGAGGCGTATGTTAATGCAGGGAGAACGGTGGAGTCAAAGAGATGTGCCCGGAGCCGGAGGTTCTTTGTCCTTTTAGCTATTTCTTCAATGCCTTTGAAGGCATTCCATGCAGCTCTCTTCCTCCTGCGCAGCTCAGGTTTTAGGTCATTCATCATGTTGACTTCTCGACCTAGGTACACATAACTGCTGCATTCAGAGATGTTTGTTCCATTGAGAGAGAATGGGGCCTCTGGAACTAGTTCATTTCTCATGAACATAGTTTTCTTCAGATTCAGCTGTAGACCTACCTTTCCACATTCTCGGTCAAAGTCAGCCAGCATTTGTGCCGCTTGGCTAATGTTTGGTGTTATTAGAACGATGTCATCAGCGAAGCGGAGGTGGTATAATTGCCGACCATCTATCTTCACTCCCATTCTTTCCCATTCTAATTGTCTCATGATGTTCTCGAGGGTGGCACTGAAGAGTTTAGGTGAGATGGTATCACCCTGTCGAACCCCTCTTTTGACATCAATGATCACTTCTTTGAGAATGGTGAGATCCTGGTGGTGAATCCGTAATACAGCTCACGAAGGATCTTGATGTATTGGGTTTGAACACCCTGTTTGACTAGGGCTTCGATGACTGCTTCAGTTTCCACAGAATCAAAGGCTTTCTGTAAATCAATGAACGTGAGACAGAGCGGCATCTTGTACTCCCTACAAACCTCAATGAGCTTGGTTACTGTGTGGATATGGTCGATTGTGCTGAATCCTTTCCGAAACCTGCTTGCTCGCATGGTTGACCTTCATCTAGTGTTCTGCTAATCCTGTTCAGGATAACTCGTGTAAACAGCTTGTAGATGACAGACAACAGGCAGATGGGGCGATAGTTGCCGATGTCATGAATGTCTCCCTTCTTGAACAGTAGAACTGTCCTGCTGGTTTTCCATTGGGAGGGCACCTTGCATTCGGACAGGTAGCGTGTGAAGAGCCGAGCTAGTGTATTGATGAGCACCGATGGCAGATTCTTCAGATGTTCGGGTCTGACTTTGTCTGGGCCTGGTGCTGTTCCCTTCTTTACCGATGAGATGGAATGTCTTATTTCAGAAGGGAGAATTTTGGGAATGACGTATCCATCCTGTGGAATTTGGTATGTGGGCAGGTGGATGTGGCTATCAAAGAGATTTGAGTAGAAGTCCTGGATAATCTTCTCCATTGCCTTTCTGGAAGATGTGATAGATCCATCAGGGCGTCGGAGGGCAGTCATCTTGGTCTTATAGTTGGCGAAGGACAGGCGGGCAGTGCGAATACTTTTCCCGGCTTCTGCTGCATCTTCCAGTATTTCTGCTCTTCTGTCTTTGAGGTCTGCTTTTATCGCTTCTCTGCACTGTTTAGCAAGCTTGGACGTTAGCATTTGGTCTCCTGAGGCTCGCGCCTTGCCACGTTGGCGAATGAGCTCAAGAGTTTCTGAAGACAAGCGTCCTTTTGTGTCTTTCTCTCTCTCGGCATTCTTCGCACAATCATGGAGGTGCTGAACCAGTCGGTTGTATTCTTCATCGATGTCATCAATGATGGTATCTTCCCATGTTGCCGCAATGGTGCTAAAGAGTTCCCAGTTGGTGGTCGTTCTGGGAGTTCTCTTCTTAAACTTTGCAGCCTTTTCTCCCCGTTGCGGGAAGTAGAATTGTGCACGAAGGAGGTCCGATCCTGTCTGGAATTTGGGGACGACAGCAACATCGGTCAGACAAAACCGTCGATTGAAGATGATGTGGTCAATTTCATTGTGGAACTCTCCGCCAGGAGATTCCCATGTCCAATGTTTCACTTCAGCCTTCTGAAACTGTGAGTTCCCATGAATAGTCTTGGTGGACATGATGAATTCAGATAGTCTCTCACCCTGTTCGTTCCATTCTAGGCCATGGGTCCCGATGTGGAGTTCTTCAGCTGATCTTCTCGGTCCTATCTTGGCATTAAAATCACCGACTATGATCTTGTAGAAGGTGTGATCTTTTTATAGAACTCCTCCAATTCCATGTAGAATTTCTCAATTTCATCTTCTTTGTATGTGGATGTTGGTGCATAGACAATGAAGATAGAAATTGCTGGCAGTGGGCCACATCTCCTCAAGTGTAATCGTCCTATTCGGTTTGTTAGGCATTCAAATGAATCAATGTTGACAGCCATGTTCGTGTTGACAAGGACACCAACGCCACCGACGCCTCTTTCATCACATTTCTACTACTGCCTTAGAGCAATAGTAGTAGAAAAGGCTGAACCTTTGCTTTGCCTACAGTCAACCTGAGTGGATGCCCAGAATTCCATGTGGTCCTGCAACCACAGCAGCAGTGATCCCTGAGCTCAGGGCCAGGAGGAAGATCTGAGCACAAGGTTTTTTGCTTTTTTTTTGTTTTGTTTTGTTTTGTTTTTTTGGGGGGCGGGTGTCACACCCGGCAATGCTCAGGGATTTCTCCTGGATCTGCACTCAGGAATCACTCCTGGCAGTGCTGGGGGAACCACATGGAATGCCGGGGATCGAATTAGGGGCCAGCATGGGCCGGCCGCATGCAAGGCAAATGCCCTACCTGCTGGGCTATCATTCCGGCCCCCAGATCTGAGCACAAGGTTTTTGACCTCCTCCAAAAAACCCCAAAATAGAAACTACACATCTCAGATTGAAATTAAGGTGCTACCAGCTTGAAGAATGCATCTTTCCCAGCAATTTTTATGTAAAAATCTTTCTTTTTGTATTTGAGTACTGTGTCCTTTTTGTGTTGGAGGACCACATCTGGCAGTAATCAGGGCTTATTACTGTCAGAATGTCGTTCCTGGGAGGGCTGAGGGAACCATACGCTGCACTAGAACACTTAACTCTAGTCAAAATTGTCAAAGCAAATGTTATAATATCTATACTATCTTTATGACCTGATCTATCTCTGGAGACTCATAATGCACATCCTATGTGAGACTTTACCTATTAATTCACCTCTGATGATAGTTATTGCTACAAGACTAGTCTAAACTAGATCACCTTTACTAGCTATATTCATAAATAACATGGATTGTCTTTATTCTACTAATAAAGATGAGCATAAGTGTTCTTGGTGATCTTCTGTACATCAGAAAGTCAGATGTGCCAAGGTGACCAGAAAGATGAAGAAATGAAGTATGTCTTGTAGAGCATTCAAACTCCAGGGTCCCATATTCATATACTGAATTCTGAAGGTAATAAATGGCACCGAGAAATCTCGTCCTGATAAAAGTAAAATATTTGCTTTCAATCTTTGGTTTTAGTAACTTAGATTTCATGTTGTGAGGCAAAACAAGAATATAGGAAAATCGATACATTTCAGTTGAAAGTTTCTTCTGGAATTCTTCTCTAATAAAGCAACTCAATCAATGTAGAAAAACAAGTTTACTAGATGTGCAGATTCTTTAAAATGCAAAGATAGACATCAAGTGATTTTCCTACATGAACAACTTATTTTAGATTAAAACTCACCAAGAGCAATTAAAATTTTGTTTGTTCAGAAATGTATGCTGTGAGTCAAGTCTGATAGTTTTGACTCTCAATCCTGCTTTTAAAAGAAATTTTCATCTGAAACTATAAATATACCATAAGCATCTTTTATTTTATCTATAAGTATCATAATTAAATGTAGCAATGTAAATTACCATTTTACTCATGGCCTATTACAGATGAGCTCATTAAAAATATATTACTTTCTTTTCCTACTTCATTCTTGCATCATGTACTAAAAATCACAAGCTACCCACTAGAAACCTGTAATAATTCATCAAAAAATAAAATTTTTCCAATAACTGGAAGTTAAGCAGTCTACATTTTATATCAGAATTATTTTTATAAATATATTTTTAAACACCTTGTTTACAGAGTTATTCATAATACAGTTATTTCAGATAAATATTCTAATATGAATCCCACCAACGGTGAGGCATTCTCCCCACCAAACTGACATTCTCCTTCCATTTCCCAGTCAGCTCTTTCTGCACTCATATCTGCATTTCTATGATTCTCTAATACACAACATTGGGAGAACACAGTCACCTAAAAAAGAATTGTAGCATCCAAATAAAAACTTGTGATATGAAAGGTAATGAGGAATTAAAAAAATTAGAATATATGGATATACCTAAAATATTTGTAATTATGAGTTTCTGCCAAATAAATATACGAAGTCAAGCTTAAATTCCTATCTTAAAAGTTTCCAATTTCTAATCAAGAGATTTTAAATATTGA
This sequence comes from Cryptotis parvus, assembly GCA_021461705.1. NCBI lineage: Eukaryota > Metazoa > Chordata > Mammalia > Eulipotyphla > Soricidae > Cryptotis > Cryptotis parvus. The sequence goes on along the minus strand of JAJIBD010001319.1, from coordinate 191,642 downwards.
TCATCACCCCAGTATGTTGACAGGGTTGTGGGAGAATGGATCAATCGTAATTTTAAGTCAAATTAATTAGGGCCTGTTGCAAGATTTTTCATAAAAGCTGGCATTACAGGAAAAAAAATGTACATTTGAGGCTATCTATGCAAATCCGCCTAAAGGAAGAACGGAGTTGGGGACTTGAAATAAGATCAGAACCAAGCAGACTTTGTTTTTAGCTATACTTTTCTTTGGTTGTTGAAGAAATGACCTCTCTGCTAGCTTCCTATTGAAAATTCTGCCTTTGTGCAGATTTTTTTTTCTCTACCATGAATATGTCTGAGATATTGTGGAATAAAAATGCAAAATAACAACTATATTTAGATACACTCCCACACGGACTCTAAAGCTTAATATTTCACTGAACACCGCGTGAAAATGCTGAATTAATATCTATAACTCTTCCACATCACTCATGGTTCAAAGTTCTGTCATTATAGATTTCTTTGGCCATTACAGTTACAAAATTAGCTAACAATGGTAATCTCTCTTTACTATAACTTTCAGTTGTACTTCATAAGAAAAAATAATTAGATTTATTCTTGTTTTGACTCTGTATATTCATTGATGTTGCAATAAATGACAACTTTCTACCAAATAAAAATTATATATAAGTGACTTTATAATAATTATTTATAATCCAGTGCTAAGAATCATAAGACAATCATAAAATTAAAATCATTTATGATATAGTCCATTCTCAACTGTAATCAACTAGATCTGTCTCATTACACAAATCATTTAACTTCTCTGACCCTCAGTTACCCTCTATGCAAAATGCAGCTTTGGTGGAAGTGACTTATAAAGTTTATTTAGATTGTTTTGCTTTGTAGTTATTATTTTATGAAAATACATATCTCTAGAAGTAGTTATTGAATGTAGATCAAAAGTCATTAGCAATGAAACCATAAAAGAAGCAGGGTACCAGAATTTCAAGCCCATATTATATTACCTGATTATGAAAATAAATGATAGAATATTTATGTCTATTATAGACTAGGGGTGGAAATACCAAAATGTAGTTTTAATTGAACAAAATAAATTTTGCAAAAAAATGCAACAGAGGTTATCCGAGATTATCAGTGGATGAGGAGACAAAATAGGTCCCCTCACAAATTTCAATACTAATTAAAAATATAGATTTGACTTTATAATAAAACTTAGTCTTAAAGGGACAATTATAGCAATACCACTAATGAAATCACTTATGTTATTATTATATGTAGAGTGAATTTCAGATCTTATAAATTAAGCCCACTTTCTTAGAATAATCTGTTATTCTAATTTTTAAATGGATGCACAAAATTTGCAAATAACTATACACAGCATTTTTTCTTAATTACTTGTATCCACATTCTAAAATGGGAGAAAACAAATACTAAACTTACAGGAATACTAAGACACTATCTGAAAGTTAAAAGTTTCTCTTTTATAGATAATATAGGGGAGGATGAAATATTTTTAAATTATTTCAATTAATTATAATAATATTTGCATATATAATAGATATATAATGTATCTAATGTATGTATGATATGCCAAAACCAGTAACAATTATAGATCTCATCCCCATGAACTGAAGGAATGGTTTGAGGCTTTACATGTTCCTGGAGTGAGCAGATGCCCTTGGGCTACACTAGCATGCAGCAGGACATATATAGATGTTACTGGTGCCCCCTGGAGCAAAACAATGAACAATTGGAAGACAAGTGATACAAGTGAATGTATCTATTAAATTATGTCAAATGTTAATACTCTGATTTTGAGAAACGAGTGAACCACTAATTTTGCTTTTTCAAGTAACTTTTAAATATAAAGCACTTTTTGGAGTCAAAGTTTTTCATATTAAATGACATTATTTATATACAAAAATTATCACATCAAGAAGGACATTTATTGATTCATTTAATAAGCATTTACAGAGCACTGTACCTTTCACAGTACTGAATGTGATATCCATGAGCTTTTATCAATTATTGCCTGTGAGATTTATAATGTTTTACAGGGGAAATGTCTTCCCAGTGCCCAAAGAGCAATTTATTTCATTTTTTTTAAGGAATGATTTTTAAATGACCCTTCTTTTGCCACAGCTCAGAGGAGAGTTCTGATAAATGACAAAGTAAATAGAGGAACAAATAAAATAAGAATATGTCCTAGGAGGAAAAGACTGAGCCAAAAAACATCTTTCTTCGATTTTCTTTCTTTAGTAATGGGGTAAGTTACATTTCTGGAGAGAATATTAAAAGAAAGCAAATGCATCCCAGAAATCAATCTGTTAAAGACCTAATAGTGAAATATCATTGTTTGAGCAAGTGAATAAGCAAAGCCAAAGACTTCTGTGCAATTAGAAATAAAGTGCTTGGGGCCGGAGCGATAGCCCAGCGGTAGGGCATCTGCCTTGCACGCCGGCCGGCCCATGCCGGCCTGGGTTCGATTCCCGGCATCCCATATGGTCCCCTGAGCACCGCCAGGAGTGATTCCTGAGTGCAGAGCCAGGAGAAACCCCTGAGCATTGCCGGTGTGACTCAAAAAGCAAAAAAAAAAAAAAAAAAAAAAAATTAAAAAAAAAAAAAAAGAAATAAAGTGCTTAAAGTAAGAAGCGTCATCACAGTCTAGATGCCACAGAATGATTCACATGAAACAAACTATGTCTTAGCTTACATCTTGATACACTTGTTTTTCTTACTTGAACCAGATCATTAGTAATAAAATGAGAAACTTATAACAAGAATGAATAATTGCATATATAAAATTACATATACAAATTAGTACATTGTATATTTTTAAAATTCAATAATTATGTATGATTTTGTGTCTATATGTATTGTATACTTATGTATATATAGTTCGAGGTTCACATTTTTGAATATCTTATTTTGTCCATTCACATACTTCAATATATATAGCTACTGTATGATCAGATAGGTTTATCTATGTCACTTGTCATTTGTCTTCCCGTTGTTCATCTATTTGCTCGAGTGGGCACCAATAATGTCTCCATTCTTTGGGAATGAGGTCCATATTGTTACTGTTTTTGGCATATCAAATACATCACGGGTAGCTTGCCAGGCTCTGCTGTAGCTCTGGGTTCATCCCAGGGGCCCAGGGGGCCCAGTCTTTTCTATGTCAGACCATCAACCATCCAGGGGCCCACTGGGCAGAGCACTGGGTGTAGACAAGCCAGTCTCCTGTCTGCCACCTGCGACACAGCTGGGCACCTCAGCCACAGCTGTAACACCTCAAGGGGCAGGTGGCAAAGGGTTTATCTATATAAGAATTTATCTATACAAGAGTTTATTATAAAAATCAAAAAATTTTGATGCCCTGTGTAGGTGAATCAGATAAATAGCACAGTACATCCTATTGAAATTTTTAACCTGGAAAGGATTATGATGAAGTTAGGATACCTCTATGATACTTGCAGAGATGACCCAAGAAGCATTATGGTTGTTTTTGCTTTGTTTTGCTGTAGTAATTAATCCTTAATGAAAGCTGCTATCAGTAACATACACATAAAAATTCATAGCAAATGTTAGAGGTGTATACTTGTATTATTAGTCTGGCAAATGGTTAATGATCATGTGTACTGGTTACCAAGATCTGCTTCATATTTTGTAATGTCTCTTTTTACTTGAAATTGACATAGACAAAATTTTGGATACAAACTCTCCTTTTGATGCCTTTTAAAGAGACAGATATGTTCTAACTTGCATTCAGCTACTAACACAATATAGATTACAATTTATTGTTCACATTGGAGTCAATAAAATGTGTTAATCACATTATTTTAAGTTTATTAAATAAAAAAAATACAGAGAGCATGGGTGTATATTTATATGATTTGACAAATAATGTAATGTTTAAAAAAAACAAAAAAATTAGACTGAAATTGGGCATACTGGGTCATATTTATAAAGGCAGTACTCATAACTAAATTTAGCCAAATATATTATACAAAAATATGAACAATTTTCAGATCTTCTAACTTTTATGAGAATCATAACATAAATGTGTTAAGTGTTTCATAACTATGAATTTCACATACATATTCAAATGAAAAATAATACCAAACAACTAATGTCTATGTATTCAGTTTTAGACAAAGATTAGAATGTTAAAGAACTATATGTTGAATTATAACATTATGTTCTATATATTCCTACTGAACAACATCAAACAGAAGAATTTAAAAAATTATTTCATAGTTTTTAGTGGAGTCAAAGAATTATTACTATGAATTAACTACAAGTAGGGGCTAGAGAGATAGTGAGTGGGTAGGTGCTTTACTTGCATGTTATCAACCCAAATTTGATCCCTGGAATCCTGTATGGTCACAAGAGATTCAGGAGTAAGCTCTCAGCACTGCTGGGTGTAACCCACAAGAAAAAAAATAGTTAACTGCAATATAAATTAATATACTTGGACTTTTCTAGTAATTAAAAATTTCTTATAATTCTTGCATGTACATTCAGGTAATAGTTTAAAGATGCTAATATCAAATCACATATTTGTAAGTTTAGTAAATCAATCGACCATATCCACACAGTAACAAGGCTCACTGAAGTTTGTAGGGAGTTCAAGATGTCACTTTGTCTCACGTTCATTGATTTAAAGAAAGCCTTTGATTCTGTGGAGACTGAAGTGATCATAGAAGACCTACACAAACAGGGCGTTCAAACCCAATACATCAAGATCCTTTGTGAGCTGTATTACGGATTCACTACCAGGATTTCACCATTCTACAAAGAAGTGATCATACATGTCAAAATAGGGGTTCAGCAGGGTGATATCATTTCACCAAAACTCTTCAGCACCACCCTCGAGAACATCATGCGACAACTAGAATGGGAAGGAATGGGAGTGAAGATAGACGGTTGGCAACTAAACCACCTCCACTTCACTGATGACATAGTTTTAATACCACCAAACATTAGCCAAGCGACACAAATGCTGGCTGACTTTGACCAAGAATGTGGAAAGAAATGTCTACAGCTGAATCTCAACAAAACTATGTTCATGAAAAATGAACTGTTTCAGAAGCCCCATTCACTCGCAAAGGAACAAACATCTCTGAATGCAGCAGTTATGTGTACCAGTTATGTCGAGAAGTCAACATGATGAAGACCTAAAACCTGAGCTGCGCAGGAGGAAGAGAGCAGCATGGATTGCCTTGAAAAGCATTGAAGAAATAGTGAAAAAGACAAAGAACCTCCAGCTCCGGGCACATCTCTTCAACTCCACTGTTCTCCTTGCATTAACATACGCCTCAGAGACCTGGGCCCTACGAAAGCAGGATGAGAATGCTATTCGGGTCTCCCAAAGAGGAATTGAAAGAGCTCATGCTTGGAATATAACACCTCACTCAAGTGAAAATAGGAATCTGGAGCTCCGACCTCTGTCCCTGTTCTAGAGTCAGGGATGCTGTCTCGTTTGCCAAGGCATCGAAAATCAGATGGGCTGGACATGTAAAAAGCAATTTGGAGACGACCGCTGGACTAGAGCCGTTACTGACTGGATCCCATGGGATGACAAAAGATCGTGGTGGCCGCCCACCTACAAGATGGTCAGACTTCTTCGTCAAGACCCGTAACAAATGGTTTGAGGCTCTTTGTTTTCCTGGTGAAACCAGATGCCATTGGGCTACAGGCGCATGATAGGGTCAAATGGAAATGGTACTGGGACCCGCTCGAGCAAATCGATGAATTATGGGATGTCAAGTGATCAGGTGATCAAGTAAATTAACTTTATTAAATTAAAGGTTGGACTACTTGGTTTCAAAGGCATAATTCTGACCATACCAATACAACAGAAGTTTCAAATGTAACTTAAAACTTCAAGCAGTTATGTAACCTGAAACTTCAAGCAACTTCTAGACCAAGGTACACATAACTGCTCCTCACTCAATCTTCTGTTGACTAGGCATAAATAGGTATAAATGTATACCAATTTATACCTATATATATCCAAATTTATTCATATTTATACACATATATAGGTATATATACACCTATATATCACTTGATCACTTGAATCCCGTTATTCATCGATTTGCTCCAGCTGGCACGAGTAAAATTTCCATTGGACCCTATCACGTGCCAATATAGCCCAATGGCATCTGGTTGACTCAGGAATATGAAGAGCCTCAAACCGTTTCTTCAGGGTTTTTACAAGGAAGTCTGACCATCTTGTAGGTGGCCGGCCACGTGATCTTTTGACATCCCGTGGGATCCAGTCGGTAATGGCTCTAGGCCAGCGGTTGTCTCCAAATCGCATTACATGTCCAGCCCATCTGATTTTCGATGCCTTGGCAAACAAGACAGCGTCCCTGATTCTGGGATAGAGACAGAGGTCAGAACTCCGGATTCCTTCTCTCACTTGAGTGAGGCATGGTTTTCCAAGCATAGCTCTTTCAATTCCTCTCTGGGAGACCCGAATAGCATTCTCATCCTAGCTTTCGTAAAGCCCAGGTCTCTGAGGCGTATGTTAATGCAGGGAGAACGGTGGAGTCAAAGAGATGTGCCCGGAGCCGGAGGTTCTTTGTCCTTTTAGCTATTTCTTCGATGCCTTTGAAGGCATTCCATGCTGCTCTCTTCCTCCTGCGCAGATCAGGTTTATCTCATGGTGGTATAAAAATATATTAAAAATAAAATAAAACTGTGCTGGATCACGATCACGATCTTCCCGTTGATCATCTATTTGCTAGAGCGGGCACCAGTAATATCTCCATATGTCCTGTCTCATGCCAGTAGAGCCAGGGGCATCGGCTTGCTACAGGAACATAAAGAGCCTCAAACCATTATATTAGGTCATGGGAATGATCTAACATAATTGTTACTGGAATTTGGCATATCATGTACAACACGAGAAGCTTGGCAGGCTTGTCGAGCGGGAGGCAAACTCTTTTAAACACCTCCAAATAAAGCAATTATTGATGAACCACGTGGCCGCAAGCCGGTTCTCACGTGGTGGATATATAATAAAATATTAAATATAACATTATAATATTAAATGTTAAATGTAATATTAAATACAATAAAATATTTTAATATAAAATAAAAACTGCGCTGAATTTTCATCCATTTTCCGTCAGCATTGGAGGTAGAAGAGAACTCATTCTCTGATATGGTTAGGGACCCCAGCAGCTCCCCGGTAGTGCTTGGGGGACTACATGGGGTGACAGGTGTCAAACCAGGGTGAGCTCTGGCAAGGTAAGTGCTGCATCTCCTTCGTCCCCAAATTTCCTTTTTAACTTCAATCCTCATCCTTCTGTTTAAAAACTATTCATTTTGCCTGAATTCAAACACTTGTACCAAAAATTCTAATTTTTCTAGTAACATATGTCCTTACTAAAGCAATTCAGAATGTAAAAATCTTAATGTTAAATAAAATATTTAAAATTTTACATGTTGGGGCCGGAGTCATAGTCCAGTGGGTAGGGCATTTGCCTTGCATGCGACTGACCCGGGTTTGATCCCTCGCGATGCCATATGGTCCCCGAGCACCACCAGGAGTAATTCCTGAGTGCAGAGTGAGGGGTAACCCCTGAGCATTGCCGGGCGTGACCCAAAAAGCAATAAATAAATAACATTTTTACATGTTAATTTGTCAAAGTCAAGCAATCAGGATTGATTAAATTTAAGGAAACATCAAATTGAAGAGACACATCTTATAACTCTATTTCAGTAATGAAGATTAGATGCATAATAAATGGCATGACCCAACTCTGAACAGAGATCATTCTGAATCCAAATAAAATAGCTGTTTGTCCTATCACACCATTCACTATCTCTCACACATCTCTCTTTGAAATGGGTTAATTAATGCAAAAGAAAGATTGAAACTATTGAAATTATCGAAAGATTGCATTATGGCATATCTCACATGTTGTGAAATTAATTTTCATCTAGATAACAGTTCTGAAGAATGGGGGCTTTAGGGTTACACCAAGCACTGCATGGAGGCCTTCAGCACTGCACCTGGGATGCTCAAGGGCCAATGTGGTGTCAGGGATGGTACTGTGATCTTCATGCTCTTTAACTCATGTTCTATTTCTTAACTACATTTCTTCTCCTATCTCAAACAGAACAAGTATCACTGTTTGTAAAAGTGCATTCTATTTTTACCGATAGTATGGTCCACAGACGGCAATGCCAAAAGCATCTGAGGAGGTGAAAACCCTATGGGAGCCAAACCTTATGGGAGCCAGAGAGATAATACATGGATACAGCATTTGCTTTTGCATTCAGTTGACCTGCATTTTGTATGGTCTCCTATGTACTCTCAGTATTTCTGAGTAAAGAGCCAGGAGGAAATCCTGGACATAATTGGATGCTGCTACGACAACCCCCTTCCCAACCCGGACCAATGAAGAAGAACCTAGATATTCTTAATCAGAATCTTTATTTGTTATTTATATTTTATGTTTTGCGGCCACATCCAGTGAGGCTCAAGGCTTACTTCTGGCTCTTCTTTTTAGGTATTACGCCTGGTGGGGGTAGGGGTCAGAGACCCATATTGGGTTCCACAGGTCAAAACTTCAGTTGGCAGCATGCAAGGTACACACTTTACTAGCAGTGATGGCACCATGGAATCTGAGTTTCAATAAAGTCTTAGGTGATACCATGCCCATATTGTCATATTCCAATTATATCCTAAATTCAAGTATTTTAATCCCTTTTTTAATTAAATAAGTAAATTACTTACTTTATCCCCAAGTAAGTAAGATCATCATGCAATAATTAGAATGGGTAGGAATGGGAGTGAAGATAGAAGGTTGGAAACTACACCACCTCCGCTTTGCTGATGACATCATTCTAATAACACCAAACGTTAGCTAAGCGGCACAAATGCTGGCTGACTTTGACCGAGAATGTGGAAAGATAGGTCTACAGCTGAATCTCAGCAAAACTATGTTCATGAAAAATGAACTAGTTCCAGAGACCCCATTCCCTCTCAATGAAACAAACATCTCTGAATGCAACAGCTATGTGCACCAAGGTCGAGAAGTCAACATGATGAAGGACTAAAACCTGAGCTACGCAGGAGGAAGAGAGCAGCATGGATTGCCTTGAAAAGCATTGAAGAAATAGTGAAAAAGACAAAGAATCTCCAGCTCTGGGCACATATTTTCAACTCCACTGTTCTCCCTACATTAATATCGCCTCAGGGACCTGGGCCCTTCGAAAGCAGGATGAGAATGCTATTCGGGTCTCCCAAAGAGGAATTGAAAGAGCTATGCTTGGAATATCACGCCTCACTCAAGTGAAAGAAGGAATCTGGAGCTCCCACCCTCCATAGCTGTTCCAGACTCAGCGATGCTGTCTCGTTTGCCAAGGCATGGAAAATCAGATGGGCTGGACACGTAATATTTGAAGACAACCGCTGGACTAGAGCCATTACTGACTGGATCCCATGGGATGTCCAAAGATCACGTGGCCTCCCACCTTACAAGATGTTCAGACTTCTTTGTCAAGACCCTGAACGAATGTTTTGAGGCTCTTTGTATTTCTGAAGCAACCAGATGCCATTGGGCTACAGTGGCACGTGATAGGGTCAAATGAAAATATTACAGGCGCCCGCTGGAGCGGTTTAAAATATGTCTATATTAAGCTTGTATATCTATACCTCTAAAATATGTCTATATTACGCTTATATATATATATACCTCCAATGCTACCTCTAATGCTAGCAGAAAATGGAAATATATATATATATATATATATTAATATATATTAAAATATGTCTATATTAAACTTAAAATTACAGGTAAGATTAAGTCCTCTCCAGGTACAAAATTGCTTCTCCTTTCTCTACTTTCCAATAAACTTTTCTACTTTCCAAATAAATAAATAAATAGACAGATAGATAAATAAATAAATAAATAAATAAAAAATAAGATAAAACAAAGAGTTTCCTTCTTGTTAGAACCATTAGCAAAATGGCAATGCACTACTTTTTGGAGAATCATTGTATCAATTCAAATAAACAACTAAATCTTAGCTAAGACAATTTCACCATAAAAATGTTAGATTTTAATCTGCTATTTTCTTGAATATAGCAACTTTCAAGAAGACTGAAATTGGAAGTATCCTTTTATTTGAGACTAATTTTACTCATAAGATATGTAATTTTCCGTTATAAGGGAAAAATTTTTATGTTAAAACAAAACAAATTCCTGCTGAAAAAAAATTCCACACTCACTTATAAGGACGTATAAATGTGTCCCCTTTTGAATTGACTGCATAAGAGATATTACCGGAGATAAAATTCCACTACAAAACTGACATTGCATAGGCTATGTTAAACTGTTAACATTTCTTTGAATTCAACATGTGATGTGTATATAGAATTAAGGTACTGACTCTTCAGCAAATTTGTTTTCATAAATAAAAACATCCTGCAACCTTTGTCTTTAACACTTAAACATATTTGTGTTCATTGTAGATATGCTTTTGAAAAAGCTCTGTTTGATGAAGAAAAATACTGTTATACAATTGAAACAGCCCTCAAGGTAATCAAACTAAGTTTCTTGAATATTCCATAACAGCAAATTTGCTTTCTAATCTGCACTAAGGTCCAATTCAATAATCATTTTCTTATCAAACAATAAATTTGAGAACAAAATATTATGTTTTAACATGGTACTATGAGTATTGTGAAGCCAAAATAATGATAAACATGGATAATAGTAATAATCCCTCTCCCCAAAGAGTCCTAGAAATCCTAATTTACTGACTGGTAGCTACTTTCACTAAGTAGAAATATAGTAATTTAATAATCTAACCATAGCAGTTTTCACTAAAGAAAATTAACTAATTCATTATTGCTTATAATTTGCTGAGGCATAGCTGCCATATTTGTAAAATCAGCAGGTTTCTGAAAAAAAAATTCACGTTTTTAAATGAACGTTCAACTTCCCCTAAACACAAAAATGATACAATTACTTAGCTCCCTCTAGTGCCAATTTCTAATATAAGCATAATTGTAAAACCTTATTTACCTTGCAATTTTGGAGCAAATTAAAATTTCACTTGGCAATAAATAATTAGCATGTAAACGTTCAAGGGTTTTTCAGATTAAACTCTGAATCAGAACTGAATAAGATTCAACTGACAGCTCTGCTGAAGGGAGACTCGTGACTGTCATTAAAATATTAGTATTTTATGCAAGTTATATTTCTGTTTCAGTTAAAAAAAACAGCAAGATTGTAAAATATATTGATACCAAAAAATTAAGATCTATATTACTTGGATGAATTTGTATACCACAATTAGTTATAAAAATCACATTTGACTTGTGTTTATACTTTAAACAAATTTAAAAATCCAATAAGACAATTTAGTATTTCTAACAAAACAGACAGTGATGGCATTCGAGTTGCAATTATAGATGAAAACAGCAGAATACAGATCATTTATTTTTAATTCTTAAAGTTAAAACATCTAATTTAATAAAATTAATTGACACACTATATTTTGTTATATATTTGAGAAGTAACTATGTGAGATTTTTAAGTCTAGCTGAAAATATATATATGATTTTCCATAGGTAAAGTACATTCTACTCAATGAATTTGAAGACCTAGTGACCCTCCTTGGAGGAAGAGAGAACATATTCTAACTCAAAACTGTACTCCATGAAAAAAATTGTAATTAAAGTAAATTCCAATGGGAATTGAATTATTTTGTAACTAATAGTGAATATATTCATTTATGTACTTACTTTGTAAATATACAGTAGAATATAAGAAAGACAAGTGCAAGGATTTTTAAATCATGTAATATGATTCTAATGAGGAGAACTAAATGTTGAGCATGTAAATGCACATTTGCTTTTAGCTAAAGATATAAAAGCTAAAGAAAAAATCCAACATTTGAAGACATACCCAAAGAATGGACAGAAATGCCTTTCCTACCCAGGGATTTTGGGTGGGAATAGGGGCTTACTCCTGCCTCTGTCCTCACAGATCACTCCAGTTGGTTCTAAAGTGCTGGGGACTTTAGCAAACCTGGTGTGCTATGTGGAAGGTAATAAATACCTGCTGTACTATCGATCTCTAGGCCCCGTAGCCTTTTCTAATATGATGCCAATAAAAAATATTTTAAATAATTTATAATTGACTTATATTTGTGTCCATTGCCAAGATAATTTTTTATTTCCAGCTATAAGAATTTTCTACACCAAGACCTCTGTGCCGTAGCCCTGGATGGTTGATGGTCTGACATCGAGAGACTGTACCCCCTTGGATGAACCCAGAGCCATGGCAGAGCCTGGCAAGCTACCTTGGTGTATTTGATATGCCAAAACAATAATAATAATAATGAACCTCATTCCCAACGAATGGAGACGTTACAGATGCCCACTCGAGGTAAATCAATGAACAATGGGAAGAAAAGTGACAATTAACAAGTGACAAGAATTTTGAGTTCTTAAAAAAAAATCACTTAACTTGTATCACTGTCTTTCATTGTTCATCAATTTGCTCGAGTGGGCAACAGTAACATCTCCATATGTCCTGTCGCGAGCTAATGTAGCCCAATGGCATCTGACCACTTCAGGAACACAAAGAGCCTCAAAACAGTCCTTCAGGTCATGGGAATGCGGTCTATAACTGTTACTGGGTTTTAGCACATCAAATAAGACACAGTTAGCTTGCCAGGCTCTGCCACGCTATTCTCAGTAGTAGGCTCTCATCTTGTGCATTTACTGCTGAACTGCAATGGATTCATCAGTACCTTTCAACGGGGAGCTCTGACAACCTGTGGAGTCCAGATATTGAAAATGGCAACCCTTATGGTGTGGGGGGGTTCCTCTGGCTTCTTGTGAGGCTCTATTGGGTTGGTGGGCTGGAGCTAGAACCCACCTTCCCTCCCAGGCGCCTCATGATCACCTGAGCCCGGAAAGCCAGAGCAATATCTTATTTTTTCCAACAAAATGCTTTGCGGTGCTCAAGGTTTACAACAGGTTCTGTGCTCAGAGAGCATTCCTGGAGAGCTCTGGGAACCATGTTAGGAATCAAACACAGTTTGGCAGTGTGCAAGGTATGTTTCCTACCCACTGTATTATGGTTCCAGTCCCTGATAAACATATTTTTGCATCTAACATATTTTTGCATTTAAGAGATTAAAAAATATCTCTTCTTAGAATATTGGTTGATTTTTTATATGAATACAAAATAAGTTAGAAGAAAATAAGTTAGGATTTCTTAAGAACTAGCATGGCAGTGCCTGGCAAGCTGTCCGATGCGTGTTCGATATGCCAAATCCAGTAACAGAAATGTTTATTTTCCTAGATGCCATTGGGCTACATTGGCACGTGACAGGGTCCAATGGAAATGTTACTGGCGCCTGCTCGAGCAAATCGATGAATAACGGGATTCAAGTGATCAAGTGATCAAGTGATCAAGTGATCATTAAATATGTTATAGATTTTAATGAATTTTAAAACATCTGAAACTGTGGGTTTGTAAACTCATTGAGGACCATTTCAGAAATACGTTTAAATTCAAAAGTTTAGACTAAGTAAGTTAACCTGCATTATTTTGACTATAGTCTTCTTACCATTTTTATTTCTAAACCTTAACTGAACTAGTAACCAAAATAGATAACTTAATTATCCTATAGTATTTTAGAATTTCATATTTCCTAATGTTAATTTCATGAAAGAATCATACAGAAGTCACCAAAACGGTGGAGTAATTCTTGTAACTTACTAAAACTAGACAAGTAGACTATTTTTTAACAACTTTCGCACCTCCTTTAGCTACATCAATAGCTCTTAATAGCGATTACCGCCAACTACTGTTATTTGTGGTTTCTTCATTTTACTGCATAGATTTAAGAAGTTTACAATAGAGAAATTAAATCTACAATATAAAAAAAATCTTTCTTAGTTAGAACTCAGTGCATATAAAATTTAGGTTTATTTACTGGTGGAAAACTGAGATGATTTAACTACTAGGAAATTAAAATAATTTTGAGAGTACAGTCAACTCTCTCCAGCTCAAGTATGTAAAAGGTAAAAATTCCTAGAAATAAATGATTGAAGAGAAAAATATCTTTGCTATAAATGACTGATACTTATTTCTCACTTTTAGTCATAAAAATTTTCAGATCACTGATAATTTATATGGAAAATGCAGAGGACACAAACAACCATAAAAAGGGAGGGGCATTTGGTAAGAGAATGTTAGCACAATTCTCTATAAATAGCGTGTTCTCTAATAAAATCACAGTATTCTTTTAAAGAAAACTGCAGACTGGAGTGAGGATAGCAGGCAGGGCACCTGCCTTGCATGCAGAAATCTAGGGTCCCATACCTGGTACCACACACAGCCCTCTGAGCCTCAGTAGTAGTGATTCCTGAAACAAAGTCAAAAGTAGGTCCAGACATAAATATACTAGGTAATCTTACCGAAGTGGAAATTACCACAAGCGTGTGGGAGTCAGAGGTTGGTTTAGATAGAGAAGGGAACATGTGTGAATAAATGTCTAAAGTTCTGATGCTAACATAGAACTGAGCATTAAATACAGACAAAAAATGCAAATGATGGCTTCTTAGTGTACGTAGTGCACTTAGAAGTGTAAAATGTGTGGGAGAAGGAGGAGAGAGAGAGGGGAGAAGAGAGGAGATAAAGAACCTGCCATTTAGGCAGGATGTGGGAGGGGGAGGGAATTGGGGACATGGGTGGTGGCTGGGGGCACTGGTGGAGGGCGGGGTGCTGGAACACTGTGTGACCGAAACCCCCAAGCGTGAACAGCATTGTAATTGTATATCTCACGGTGGTATAATAAAATGTTAAAAAAAAATAAAAATGAAAAGTTAAAAAAAAAAGTAGGACCAGAGCACAGCCAGGTGAGGTTCAAGAAAAACAAACAAAAATCTGTTTTGAAAAGTTGCTTCCACCTTCATTGACATGGAGCCACATAGATAGAATTATTTGAATTACGCATTAAGTTACTGTTGTGTATTTTCTTCAACAATGAAGAAAATTTCATTTTATATTTTCAGGTTTCTTTGTGTGTGTGTGTATGTGTGTGTGTGTGTGTGTGTGTGTGTGTGTGTGTGTGTGCACAATACCCGGGAGTGCTCAGGGCTAACTTCTGGCTCTGTGCTCAGGGATCACTCCTGGCATTTCTCTGTAGTTTATGGGGTGCCAGGATAGAACCTGCATCAGCAGCATTCAAGGCAAGCACTCTTCTCACTGAATTATTGCTCTAGCTCTTCATGTTTCTAATGTTCTTTAGAAATAGAAAGGGTTAGGTCCTATGCAAATATATAAGAATAATGTTTAAAATGTATGTATAATTTCCTTTCAGTTTTTCACCTGTTATTTGCTCAGGCTTAAATCACAGGAATGAATAAAAATACAATAATAACAAATAAGGAGGGACAATCAGGTCTCTGATGCAACTAGTAGGTAAAAAAAAGTTTAAGTGAATATTGTCAAAGTTTCTCCTAAATCTGAGCCTTTTAACTGAAATACTACTAAGTGCTCTAAACACGATTTCATATTCTGATAAATAACATAGCCTTAATAGATGTATACATATTATAATTTACAATTTTGCTGACAGTAATTTCTTCATAAAAATTACTATATTTTCACTTATAGTAATTTGTGTAGATATGTTACCTACACAAAATATGAGAATATATGTCATATTGCTACCTTTAAAATGGGGAAACGGGGCTAGAGAGCACAGCAGATAGAAAGCTTGACTTGCATACAGAATACCCCAGTTTGGTCCTTGGCGTCCTATATGGTTCTCCAGGTGCTACCAGGAGTAATCTCTGAGTAGATATATGGGAATAACCCCTAAACATTGATGGGTGTGACTCAAAAGCCAAAAAAAAATAAACCCAAAAAAATTAGGAAAGAGAAATGTTTCTGTGACTTTCTTAGTACTGTTGTATATATGAGGAATAGCATAAAAAGGATATTATCATTGATGATAAGTAACAGTTTATGCTACAACTATAAAATTTAATAATTTTGATATGTCAAAACAAAGACTAAGTCAATCCTCTTGGATTCAAAAATACAAAAAAAATTGAATTATGTTTAGGTGATAAGACTTTAAAACACACCTTGTCATTGTTGAACTACACTTGGAAGTTCTCAAGCCTTACTCCTGGCTCTGCTCAAGCATCATTCCTGGCATGTCTTAGGGAACCATATATTAGTGGTGTCAGAATCTGAAACTAGGGCCAGGCGCAAGCGAGGCAAATATCTTATTCTCTACACCATGGCTCTCTCCCCTGAATTTCACTTTTAACTGAAGTCTGCTTTTCTAATTTTTTTTATTATTCCACTGTGAAATATGCAATCACAAAATGTTCATAATTGGGTCTCTGTCATACAGTGTTCCAACACCCATCCCTCAAATAAGAATGTTAAAAATGTAAATCTTTACCAAAACCCACAAACCAAATTTTTCCAATATATAATACTTTTATCTGTTCATGGTATATCTTTTCTAATATGTTGACTCAAGGCAAGACACAATTAAATATTTTAATACATGCTATCATGAATTCTATTATACCAGAAGAGCAATCACAAAAGTAAACCTCTCTCAAATGATTTCTGAATAGAATAAATGGTGACTAACATCACAAAACAATGATCTTATTAGCAACTAATGGTACATTTTATTTCCAATAAGCTTTACTAATGAATTATGAATATTAAAATTGGTATTTTGGGCTAAATTATATCCATATTTTTAAATGTGAACTACTTTTTCAAGTAGCAGTAACACCTGCTGATAAGTACAAAAATGATTAGCCACAAACCAACCTACTATAGAATATCAAAATGCATTTTCCCGATGAAGAACTAATGGGAATTATGCAGATTATATTTCCTTCCCGCTGAAGGCAACCAAGCTTCACGTCAATAGCAAAATGAAAATATAACTCAAATATGAAACAATATATACACAGAGACATAACCAAATCTATTTCTGATTATTTCTAGACATGTTTCTCTTTCATGTAATTATGTGGCAATAAAGAACTGAAATAAAGGTTTATAGCATTTGGTGGGCACCTGAGTAGCTCTAAGTATTAATCAACTAAGAATATTATTCAGATACTCAATAACAAAACACACACTCAGAATTATAATGTGGATTTTGTCTGCTAACAGAAACCTGTATTTTATACTACCATACCATAATTAGAATTAGACTGTAATTTTCTTAAGAGTACTATTCTAGTAATAGCAAAGAATAGAGAAGAGTAAAAAAGTAATGCACTTGGTTGATCACATTTGTGGCTGTTTTCTATTTTTTCTATAGTAGTAAACAACAAATAAAAATCAATTTTACAATATTTATGTAGAATTAATGTGATTGAACAATCATTCACAAAGCCAACTTTAAAAATAGATTCCTTCTTTTCTTTACTCTATACAGAAGTACAGAGAAAACATATTTTCCAATAACTCTTCTGCAGATGAGCATCATTGAATCATATTTAATAAACTCTTTTCACCCTGTAAGATGGGTAAAGAAATATCATCCTTGGAAACAAAAAAAATAACAAATATATTTAATTTAGTTATCAAGACATGAGTTTTATTTGCTTAAGGCTCAACAACATATTTACACATTTCTAAATTCCTGAAAAGCAGCAAAATTTTGCTGAAAAGCAGAAGTAACAAGGCATGCTGAAAATCATAAAGTTCTTTATACGAACTCTGGAAATTATCTTGTTTTGAGAACATTTCTTTATGCAACAGCAGGAATAAGCAGATGGAGCTAGATCATGTTTTTAGAATGCCTATAGGTTTGGATTCTGTTTGAAAAGCTGGCAAAATTATTTACAGGGAAAAAAGACAAGATTTATCTTAATTGAATGTCATTATGACCATTTATTCAGTAAGAACACAACTTAACTATTTTCTGTTAAATTAACTATATCTCTGTGATCAGAATCGTTTGCATAGCATGCATATAATTCTTTTCATATAGGAAAATTATCTATATAGAATCTATTTAAAAGTGTTTGATTTCAAGACTAGAAAAACAGGTCACCAATAATAGTGCCTTCTAAGTATAAAACTAACCAAAAAGTTGTATGTTCTAACGTCGTTCTATCAATTTTGTTGAGTACTTTATTTTTGTAATATAATTCTACACACTTACTGCACAGAATTTGTTTAACAATTTTTCAGTTAAAAAGTTGAAAATCTAAGAATTATCTTAGTAATCAATCTTGAAGCATCCAATTGCTTAGTAAGCTTCAGAGTGTGTTTTGGTGTTCAATGGAAACTCACTAAATACTAAAATATGTCATTTGATTTTGAATTATCCACTCAAGCAATAAGTTTTATGCTGGTTGTATAGGTAATTTAGATAGATCATGCAAATATATTCTTAATAATAAAGACTGACTTTTCTCTATCTTATATAAGCTAATATATGAATAGAAGTTGTTGCATCCATATTGACTATCCAATTTAAAATCTTAAATTAAAAGTATTCTTTGGTTTAAGCTAACCTTCTGAGGACACATCAGCCAGATGTCCCTGGTGCCGATTCTGCAAGATACTGAATTGCTTACTGGAATGAGTCAACTGCTGGACTGATTAATTGATGTAGTCACATATTCAAAACTTTTGCTTCTTATCCCATTAAAAGTAGCACTAATGAGTGGTGACTGTGACCTTCCAGTGAGAAGCCACAAGTTCCACAACCCCTCAATATTTACCACCCAAATTTAATCTTTTTAATGGACACCTTAAAAGGGATCTAATAGAAAATACTAAGAGCTGCTCAGATACTAAAACACTTAGGGAGACTTTTGATTAATGTTGCATGATTAATCAATTGATTAATATAGTTTTCAATAGAGATGTTAGGACACTGTCTACTTTAATCAACCATTCTGAAAATAGTGAAGATAAATGCCATACTTTTGTGTCTGCTTAAAAAAAAACCTTTGTTTAAAAGGTTGTTAATTATGACATAAGCCTTATTTACCATACTCAAATTTTATCTAATGTTGACGTTTTTATACATGGAAACCATTAATGAGATAAGTGGGATCCTTTTGGAAAAGCCATACTTTAATCACTTTAAAATAATTTATTTGGGAAATTTATAGACCTTTTCCTTAATGAGAAATTATTTTAGAATAATGCTGTAAAATGCATTAAAATCTTAAAGTTTTATTATTATTTTCCAAGACCGTTTGTAATTTGTGATGATGCTTTCTACCACACTAAAACTGAAATCTTTATTCCAGTCAAAAAATAATCACCCTGTAATTACCATGACAAACTGCCCAAGCTGTATCATCGTGGCCATTTCAACTAATGATATTGTATTAGAATGCCTAGCAATAGACTTCAAATGGAAAATATAATTATGTGCATTAGTTTGTCTAAGCATTTATAAGATCACATATCCATCAGTTTTCAGGTCTCATAAAGAAAACCATACATCACTGTCACTGGGAGTTTTGTTATTGAAAGAGCAGGGCTTACAAACTGAGCTTAAGATGTGTATCTTAAATTTCACTTGTTTTTTGGATCACTAAAATCCCTGTAAGTTAAACTAGCATAATTGAGATGAGCTTTTCCTCTGATGAGGAAAATCTGCAGCATAGACCACTTCACACTCCGACCAAACAGAAGATTAGCCAGAATGAGCCAGCTTAATCTTGCTTTTCCACACTTCTTAGATCTGTAGAGTCTGATTTGGCCAAAAAGCCCATAGAAAGACTTTTTGGGCAAGGTATCAAGTTAAATGTTTCAAACCATTGGCACCACTGACCTTAGAAACATTAGGAAGAAAATAATCACAAAAAAGAAATATAATTATGTGTGTATGGGTAGAAATAACTTCTTTGAATAATATGTAATTAAATTTAAATGTTTGTATGCATGCATACATAATAATAATAAATTAGAATATTGATTATTATAACTAAACTGGGAATATAGCTCTGACTACATGACAAGACTATGTTCTGACTCTACTATATCTTGGAAAAGTTTTTGAATCACTTTGTTACTAGTTTTCTCAATTGTAAAATGAAGAAGAGTGTAAATTTCTCAATTCTCCACTATTAAAATAAAGACGTGAAGTATGGCTCAATGTAGAAAATATTTACCTTATTATTATTATTTTATATTAAAATACAGACTTAAAATTAAGACCTATAGTAATTAACCAAATAAAATGATTAACCAAAGAGAATAACTTTAATTTTTACAGAAAAGAATCTATAAACAGATATATGAGATGCATTTCCTACCAGGAAAAAGTAAGTTACAAAATAATATACTGCCATGTATTCCAATTAGGTTGTTTCAACAGCTGCTGTAAAGTTCTGGAAGAAGTGATAATTTGTATGTAATTTTCTACTGAAAGTTGTCAACTTTGTATGATGATAAAAAATGTTTTCAAATATATTATAGCATTTGAAAAACGGCCTTCTAATATATCTGAAAAAAGAAAACTTCCCTATATAAGATATTAAATTAGTATAAGTGTTTTCAAGAGTAATGTATTTAGACCCATTTTGGTCGATCCTACAATTAGTGATGAAACAACTATTCAAACCTAGGTTTTCTAGCTTAGAGATTGTGGTCAGCCCACTATCCTCAGCAAAGAATGTAAATTAATACTGCCATTATTTATTTTAAACATTATTTTTTCAGTAAGTAAAATATTGGTCATCTTTGGTTCACCTGTCTTATGTCAAAAGTCAACAAGTAAATAATTCGGTAATGCAAAATTTTACATATCACAATCTTTCTTGTTTATAAGTAGGAAGAAATAAAGGAAAAAATGGAGATTTAAAAAAAATTGAAGTCATTAATTCACCAGTTTATGGTTCATAGGCCAGACTGTTATCTGAATGAAATATTTCAATATGAAATCATTAATATCAAATATTCAAATTCCAGAATTAAATCTGGCATTTCCCTAAAATAAATGATCAAGAACTTATTTATAACTCCTGGAGATCCAGTACTTTTGTTGGCCATGATAGTTAACATAAAGCTACATATTATTAAAGTGTGTCTATGATTATAGAAGAAAAAATTTCTCTTTTGGAAATGTCAATATTCCTTTGACAGTGTCATGAAATACTAACATTAAAGAACAAAGTAAAAATTCAGCCTACATTTATATTATTTCCGTGTTTGGTGTGGTACACACTTACCCTGGCTTTCAACACAAAAAGTTGAGCAATCTTGCTTGCTGTATTTTGGTGCCAGCATAGATTTAAGCCATCCAAACAAGACTGTGTATTTGAACTGACAGAGAGTAAATGATTTGCATCTGGCACAACTGATGGTGGTGTCAAAACCTTGGATGATAATTCATTGGTAAACATATTCCTCTAGATGCATAACCACACATGCCCAATTTCCGATCAAGGGATTGAGCCAAACCATTGCCAGAACAATACAAAATATTTTATACAGATAATTCAAGAGATTATTTTGCTCTGACAGAAAACAAGGAAGAGGGGGAGGAAATGCAGTAGAGTTTTCTCATTGATGAGACAAGATAATTTTTCAACTTTCATCACAGAAATTAAATTTCATGCAAAAAATGCTTTTCTGACAACAATGGAGTTGATGAACTAGTAAGAATAATCACAAACAGCAAACTAAAAAAATAGTCTAATCTACAATTCCAAGATCTAATTGGTGAAAAAAATTTGAATCAAGCCAGAACTAAAATGATGACAATGAGGAAATACAGCTTTAAGTTCTTAAAACATGTGCTTACACCCCAAGCTCTTAAAATAGCTAAAATCTAGATACTTGCTCCATTCATCACAAGCTTCTCATTCTAGGGTAGCTTTAGTACAATGCTACGAGCCTTCTGTGATAAACACATCAGTGAATATGCTTTAACCCTGTCACTGCAGTTCTGGAGCAATTCGTACACATATGTACTCAAATTGGCATTTTTTTCCAACTGAGTTGAATTAAATCTTCCATTACAGAATGAGTAAAAACCACAGTTATTAAATTTCAAAATATTTCCAATTGAAAATAATACATTTTATTAAAGGATGTGCACCATAATTTAGATGTGTACTTGTTAATTCAGTTGACCTTCCATAACCTTGTGTCTCACTCAAAAATACCTACACCATTGTAGACTGTCCTAGATACTATGTCTGATGCAAATATGACTAGGCAGGAGTTCTCTCTCAAAGAAAATTATTTTTTTTTAATCATGAAAGTAGATGCACTATAAAATTGTTATGGGCACTGACTGAAATGATTCAAAGTATTCTTCACTGTGAAAACGATGACTGTGTGAAGTGAATATCCATGTTCCTCAAAAAATTCGTCTGTTGCATTTAAACATAAAGGATTCGAAAACACGTCAAATTATTTTCAAATGCTATATTTGTATGAGTAGAGTCAACTAATTATTAAAATAAGATTGCCAGTGCAGATAGTATAGTCCTCTAATCTCGAGACTTTGGGGATGGAGCCTCTGAGGAAGTTAGTGAGGTTAAATTAAATCACTTGGATGAGACTCGCATTCTATAGAATTGCTACCATTTAAGTTAAAAACAAAACAGAGATTTTTTTTCCTTCTCTTTCTTCAGAGTTATATGGGGAAGTTGGGTGGGAGGGCTAAGTTAAGAAAACTAGTTAGAATGAGGATCCTAACCAGGATTCAAACAAAAAATAAATTTCCACATGCTGAGGAATTTTAATAAACCCTTACATGGCCACTTAAAAAAAAACTATGAAAAATGTTTTTTATTGTCAGAACTTCCCAATCTGTTACTTTGTTGTATCACCCAGATAAGAATAGAACAAGGACAGTTCATGCAGAGTTTTAAGGATGAATCACCTTTATCCATACTGGACACAACCTATGAAATGAGAATCGAGACAATGGTAGAAAGGACAAGTAGAGAATGGAGGAGGGATAAAGTATAAAACAAGACGAAGAACAATGTGTTCCAAAGACTCAGGGAAAACAAATCAGGTCTATGTAAGTATACTTGGTTAGAAGTGGAATGTGGGAAGCGTAGCATGCTCTTTCCTCTTAATTTTCCAGTGTTAAGATAAGTAGTATAAATTGAGGAACTAAATAATGGAACTTTAAAAATATTTGCCATGGGAAATTTAAAAAAAATTGAATTGAGCACAAGTGAACTACAGCCAAAGAACCTTGAAGTTAGGCTCAGGACATAGTCCTATAAGAAATAATATTTCTGGTGTAGATCATAGTGGTGGTGTCTTACATGTGCAACAAAAGTAAAGAAAGCAGACTAGACTGGTGAAGAGAGCTATGTCAGAACAGGAATGTAAGATTATTTAATGTAGTAGAAGTAGGGTAGTTGTTGACTCAGTCAATGTCCTTGGGTATCAAGGAAGAAAACTGATAAATAGATGAAAAGAAATTGAAAAAAATATGACAGGTGTTGTTTGGGAAAAGTATATGTGAAAATTAAGAGGTCTCTAATGGAATTAAGAGATGGAGAAGTTTTGAATCAAATGAGTTTATTTTAGCATGATAAGTAGGACAGAGATTTTTACCATTTTGATCATTATTTTCTTCTGTATATGTGAATGACAATGTTATCAGACTACTGTAGAATGGGAATAACTGATAAATCGCACCCAAATGGCCTCTAAATTGCTGTGCACTACCAAATGTGATGCTAAATTCTGAGCTAAATTTGGAAACTATTCATTGAAGCCAGATGAAAAGAGCTTTGAAGTCACTTGTAGATCCGAAACATCTTTTATCAATGTTGTTTTATTAAATTGTTGAGGGGCTTTGGGGCCATGTCTGGCAGTGCTCATGGATTGCCCCAATTTAGTGCTCAGAGATCAGTCCTCTCAGGATTCAGGAGACTGAGACAAGCAGGTAGAGAGGGAAGGTCCCCCAGGACAATGGAATTCCTAGGAAGCAGAAACTAACTAGCACCAAGGCTGTCAAAAACTACCTTGTGGACACAAGAACTAAGACCTTATAAGATCATTACCAAGAAATGATCAGCACAGACCAAGAAAACTGGACCTTCTTTTCCAAGAGAAGCTCCAGCAAGAATAAAGGTCAAGAAGAGGAATTACAAAGACCATCAGTTAATCTCAGCTCTACGCCCTTGGCAGCCACCCTAGCAACCAACTCTTGGCTAGTTAGAAAGCCCCACATGGGGCAGCTTAGGAAAAAACAGTACAAAGGGCAACTGGAACAAAGGAAGGGTGTATATATGTTGCCTGAGCCCATGAGCTGCTTGTGTCTGTGTGTCTTAGTCAATTGCATATGGAGCCCAAGCACATACATCACCAGTATCTCCTCTCCCTCTAGACATGTGCACTTTCATGCTTTCATTCTTATGCTGGGCTGTGTACTGCCATTCTTTCTGCCTTTGGGTCATTAGTCTCTTTATCTCTCTCTGTTTGTCACCTCTCTCTCTTTCTCTCTCTCTCTTTTCCCCGTCCATCTTTCTCTTCCTCAAAATAAAATCTGTTTTTACTTCACTGCTTATTTCTGCATGAATATTTTTTGCTGTGAGAAGGACTCAAAAGGCCTGGTAAGGCCTAGGACTGTCTTTCCTCTCCTACAAGAGCAATTCCTTACTCCCGCCTCTGTCCGTGGCTTCCCAAGAAATGAGATGGTGGGAATTAACTCATGTGCTGACAGAACAAAGTGAAACTCAGGTGTGGCTAAAAGACCACCTAGTGGGTCTGCTGGGATTTGAAGTCTGTGTCATGAAAGCATCATCACAGACTTTATCAGTCTTAGCCTTCCCAGTCATTCTGGAATGGCAGACATGGATCAGGAGATAGTGAATCTCTTTCTCCACCTTACCTCACATAAATCACCCTGGGGGTTCACCCAGATCATATGTGGTGCTGGGGATCAAACCCTATGCAAGGCAAATGCCTTACTCACTGGCCTCATGATCAATGTTTTTCTAACACAGAAATAAATTTAAATATATTTAGCATATTTGTGCAAATTATCATATGCATACTTCAAATTTTATTATATAAAATTAGCATATCACATATATATGATAGTAACTGGCAGCTGATTTGGAAGCTTATGTATGATATTTTCATAAGCATTTTGTGGACTCAAGAGAATAACTTTAGTGATTAACATGAGCTTTTATTTGTATTTACTAGTTTGTTAATTTTTTTAGTTTAGGAGCTACACCTGTGGTATCCAAGGCTTACTCCTAGAAGGGCTCCGGGGACTATTTACGGTGACAGAGAATTGAACCCAGGTTGGCCATGTGCTCTACCTGCTGTATCTCTCCAGCCACTGAGCATACATTTTTAAATCCAATATAAAGATTCAATTATTGACAAATGGTTACAGAATTTCCAGGCATTCATCAAGCCTGGGTGAAACCTGAGTTTGGAACACAGAGATGAAATTCAAAGGTAAAATTTGTAAAGAGTGACTTAGGTCAGTCACTTCCACTCCTCACTGTTCAGAGCATAGATTTTTCACCTTTCTGTTTTCACCAAGGTCTTGAGGACAATAAACAAAGCTACTGTGCTTTAAAAAACCAAGCAACACAAAATGCATAACAGTGTCACAGGCATTTCTCCTAGCTTCCTAAGTGGTTTTCTAGGGGTATTTTACAGCTTTTTCTTCATACAAAGTAGGTAAGAACATTTAGAAAGCAGTATTTAAGGCTTTACACATCTCTTGTGCTCACTTAACACACAATGAATGAACTTCAGTGCTAATGAAGGGCCTTTTCATAAACAGAGAAGACAGAGAAGAGTCTTGCTCTGCTACCTCAGGAATAACAAAATAAGTCTTTACCTAGGCTTTGTAGCTTCTCAGATTCAAATAAGACTGTTATAAGTGTTTTATATGCTGCTGACTTTGATAAACATTTTCTTTTCACTGAGGTTTCATTTTTTCTCATAGATTTGGAGGCCACAGCTGACCCCCTGAAGGAGCTGTTTCTGGTTCTTTGCTTGGGGTTCTCCTGGCAGTACCGGGGGTAACACATGTACTGCAGGGATCAAACTAGGGTGGCTGCGTGCAAGGCGAGTGCTTAACCCCAGAACTCTCTGCGGCTCATTTCCCCCTTTTAACTATAGGAAATTAATAAATATTTTACAACTTGTAAATGATATCGAGATAATAGATATAACTAGTATATATAATCCCCAAGAGGACCACTAATAAAGATCAAGTTAATTAGGCAAACAGCAATTATTTGATCACTTTACTATTCTGAGAGCTTTCTAACTTGAACAGAAAAGCTTAATGGAAATAGAGACTATATAGGAACCTCCTCTTCTGCATCTACTGATTTTACAAAAATATATAAATATTTTAAACCTAAGAGTATGTTAAATACTTTAGTGAAATCTAAACAAGAAGAAAACAAATTTCTCTGTAGGAGTAGAGTAAAAGGCGTTGCCAGGATTTATTGAAGTCAGTGGGGCCCCACAGGTGGCTTATTTATAGATGGGAGGAAAGAGATGGCCACTTTCTCCCTAAAGTCAAATCTGCAATAAGCCCCTGCACAGCACAGAACTCCAGTTCTTGCAGCCCCATGAGATGGCTGTCAAGACACAAAGGCTGTCCTATAGGTTTCTCAGCAGGGGAGTTGATCCCCACCCGCAGAGATCTCTCAGGGAGCCTCCGGCTCAAGCTGGAGTGAGGAATAGCTCTTTGTAAGAAAGGAGAGTCAATCCTTACCCAGGGTTCCTTGTCTTTACCTCTCAGAAAAGAATTTCAGGAAAGGATGAGAAATGAAGTAAAACAGACTTTATTTGGAGGCTTTAGGAAGGGGAAGGAGAGAGAAAGTGAGAGAGCGTCCAGATCTAAAGAGGGGACATGTAGGCCAAGCCTGTGCTCTGCCACGGGGGCAGAAGCAGCACAGTGGGCTCACAGCATATTAAGTCTTTTCTTTGTTCAAAGTGGCTTTTATAGGGTTTATCCCAAGCTGCCCCGTGTGGGTTCTAGCTAAGATAAGCTTTCCTTGCTAAGGTGGTTGATAGGGTAGGTGCCAAGGGGGCAGGAATTAGAGTTGGCAAAGGTCTTCTTGGAAAACTCCTTTTCTTGATCTTTGTTCCTGCTGGATCTTCTCTTGGAGAGTGGGTCCAGCCCTTTCTCATCTGCACTAGCTCCAGGTAAAGATTTGATCAGGCCTTAGTTTCTGTGTTCAAGTCCAGACAGTCTTAGAGCAAAGTGGTTTTACTACTCCCTAGGAATTCCATTGTCTTGGGGGCTCTTTCCTGTCTCTCTGCCTACATCGTTACTACATATCCATAATCCCTTCTCTGAAACATTTCTGATCAGAGGTGTTTTGAACCTAGAAAACTTTCAATTTTAGAAAAGAATTATAAAACATTTTCATGATGTCTGTAATAGCACTTTGTTACTGACCATATTAATGAAATTATAAATATCCAGATAAATGCAGCAAATGACATATCTCAAATTAGGCCAGGTCAAATTTGGCCACACAATAAATGCCATTACATTTTTTATAGCTTTAAGGCTTATACAACTCAAATGCCAGATTATAAACATGCATGTGAAGAAAATGTTATCAGCTAAATAATTATCAGCTAGTGTTCCTGTTCTCCTTCTTCGCCCACTCATATATAAGTCTTTAGCATAGAGATACTCCTCACCTCAGAAACCACAAAGAAACATATTTATTTACAATTTTTATAAAGTAAAAAGCAAAACATAAGAGTAAAAGTTATGTATCATTGTGCCATTCTGACAATTCTTTCTTTTTGTCTACTTGGGATTAATTATATTTCTCCCTCTCTTGTTTCTCCCTCCTATTCATGTCATAGACTTAGTCAAGCTTTTCTTGAAATAATGAAGAAGAAAAACAAAAAAAAAATAAGGTCACTTTATTTTCCTGAAATTAGCCTTTCATTGGAGAAAATTTCATTAATGCAATCATTAAAAATAACACTTTTTATTCACTTTTTCTTTCTAAAAATGTTCAACCCCAGTTAAATTGGTGAGCCAAATGAAAATATCAATTTGAATAATTCAAAAATGTTTGATTTCTGCCTTCTTCATCGATAAAATTAATTTAGAGATGGCATTATTGAAACCAGGCATTCTTTCTAAACTAAGAATTCCAGATGTTTTTTAGTCGCTGCCTATGACATTTCCACAATCAGAATAAATAGTGTTTTCAGAGTAATGTAATAGATAGAAGTGCTGAATAAATCTCATGCAGTTGAGATGACAAAATTAACATGCTGATGACATTTTAATGTTTCAATATAATCAAGGGGGCATGGATCATGCCTCCACCAGTTCTAATATAATTCTGCTCTTTAATCTTTTTCCAAGATGAAACAAAACATAGATTTCAGAAAGCATATAAGCAGTGTGCGCCTAGTCTTCAGGCAAGCTCTATAGGATGCATTTTTGGTTCAGTTTTGCCAGTTAACATTTTACCAAAGAACTTGAGTTACTGTAAAACTCCTAGATTAAGGGCTGCTATGGGGGGGTGCTGTTCTTTTTCTGAAGAATTCTGTTGATGCTTCTGCAGCATGTACTGTTTTCTATTCAAGGTTGATTATATACGATGAAGAACTTCAATTTTTTTTTTTTTTTTTTTTTGCTTTTTGGGTCACACCCGGCGACGCTCAGGGTTTACTCCTGGCTCTGCACTCAGGAATTACTCCTGGTGGTGCTCAGGGGACCATATGGGATGCCGGATATCGAACCTGGCCCAGCACAGGCCGGCCATGTGCAAGGCAAACACCCTACCCACTGGGCTATCCCCCGGCCCAATTCTTAATCTCATAACACATATATAGATAGACTTATACTTAGACTAGCAGACATGGGGCAGAGCTGCTACTAGCTCTCCCTGTGACCAGCTGCTCCACGAGGCACCCGGGAGGGATGGTGGGTTCTAGCCCTGGCCCACCATCCCAGAAGAGCCTCGCAACAAGCCAGACGACCCCCCCACTCCATGAGGGCCTCCATTTTCCACATCCGGACTTCTCTCTCGTCAGACCTCCACCCAGCAGACCAGCCCATCAGTGCCCGGCTCATGGCCGCTGGGTTCATCAATAAATGCTGGACTTAGAGATGCCTACAATAGTATGCTACCTGCACGGCAGAGCCTGGCAAGCTACCCGTGTTGCATTTCATATATATGCCAAATACCAGTAACAATTATAGTCCTCATTCCGGAATGGATTGAGGCTCTTTATGTTCCTGGAGCAAGCAGATGCCCTTGGGCGCTACTAGCATGAGAGGACATATGGAGATGTTACTGGGGCCCGCTCGAGCAAATCGATGATGAACGGGAAGACAGTGATACAGTGATACAGTGATACTTAGACTCAAAATTATTTTAAGATATATTAGTCATATATTATTATCAATTTACTCTAATCATAAAATTATTAAAGGTGTAGTTTTGTAACTAACATGATCATTCAAATATACTAGTGACAAATAGGTCTTTGAAACATAGAGTGAACTGACTATCGGGTTTAAGAGCTGTAGGCTTAAGATGTGTGAGAAATGTTGACTACATTGCATGGTCCATGAGAGGAACACAAAGAGATAAACTGATTTCATTTCCTTCCTCCTCACATGAATAGGCTACAGAAAGAATCCTAGAGGGACCAGAGGGATAATACAATGGGTAAGGCACTTGCTTTGCCTGCAGCCAATTGGGATTCAACTCCAGGTACCATAAATGGAATCCTGAGGTGCACCAGAATGATGACTGAGCATAAAAGAGGAATAATCCTTGAGTGCAATGAGACTTGATCACAAACAAACACAAATAACAGAAGAAGATCAGAGGTCATGACAGTCTTGCAAGGAGTCAGGTATAGATAGAAATAAAACACAAGAGAAGCAGTGATGGGCTCATTCTGGTAACTATATAACAATGAAAGGATAAAATTTAGCTGCTAAATTCTAGCTTCAATATTATATTTAAATACAAAACATTTAAAGAAACAAAATATCTATCATTTAAAGAGACAAAATATATTAAACTATGAAAGAAAAATCCCTTGACTGGGACAAATAATGCTTCCTGAAGATGATAGTAAAGTCTGTTGCTTCAAGTTTACATGCAGTGACTTATTTTTCCAAGGATAATTTCAGCACATACTTCATGTTTTAGTCACTGTTGGAAATACAACTTTCTAAAACATAAATTTAAATGTATCCATTGAAGAAAGTCTTGCAAAAGTGTCTCCATTCCATCCCAACCCAAGTATAGCTGAAAAGAACAGTCATGCCGCTCCTCAGCTTTTACCTATCAACTATAAATCTTTCTCTATAAGAAAGTAGTTGATCTGAGCTTCAGCGACTTAGACTGACTTTAAAAATGAGAAAATTACTCATTGTTGACTTGAGTAAACCTGAGATGCTTAAATAGAATGACTTGAGAGTGTAAGCAATAGGCTTAATTCTGCTTTCTCTCTGCTCCATTATCCTATGTTTGTTCCTATGAAGATCTTAAAAAACAGCCACCAACAATAATTGAATAATGGTAAATGTTTATTGCATATTTTGTGTATATGTTTGTTTGTGTGTGTGTGTCTGAGAGAGAGAGAGAGAGAGAGAGAGGGGAGAGAGAGAGACTGGGAGAGGGAGAAGAGAAGAGTGAGGAGAGCAAAAAAGAAAATAAAAAGAGGGTAGAAAGATGAAAATATAGATAGAAAGAGATATATTCCCTAAGTAAAATATGTCATATTATTTTCATTGTCTTAATATTAAAACAATCACCCTTTGTGAGGGAAGACAAAAATTAGTATACTGAGTAAGGAAGGAAACTTGATAAAATTTCTCTGATTCAACCTGTGTTTTTACCGTTTACTAAAAGTAGACAACTTTTACCTTCTCTAAAGGTAGACTCCCCACAATCCTTCTGATGATAGAATAATCCATGTTCAGCTGCCTCCTAATGTATTCAAAGAGAGCTAATACTGAGCTAGAACAGCACCTCTGGCAGGAGATAAGAGATTAGACACCCATTTTGTTTCTGCCTCCGTGAGGGAGCTTTATGACAACATGCCAAGCATTATTTAAAAGACTGTTTTAATATCAAATCTATGGACTGCAAAGATGCAATGTACAATGTGTTTAATTCTCTCTCCTCCTTAGATATTCTGAAAGAAAAGAACATACTTAAACTTTGACCCTCGCTCTAAAGAACTGGTACATCTGCAGAATGCTGAGTTGCTTTCTATTAAAACCTACTGCTTACCCCAGGCATCTATAAAAGCTCTCCAAGATGTCAGCAGTTAAAGCATGTTGCTAACTTTAAATACCGCAAAAATCTTAAAGATCTGATGTCTTGGTGGAACTTCAGTTAAGGGATTTCTCCCTCCTAATTGTGCTGGTTAAATTTGAAAAAACTTCAGGACTTAGAAAGTCTCAGAAAAGAGAATTGTTACAAAAAATCATTTAAAGAGACTAATAAAACAATTGTTTAAATAAAAATTAAGATAATTGTAAACTAAATATTAAACTTAATGTACTGAGAAGAAAGTAAAATATACTTTCAATGAATAGATGGAGGAGAAATATTTTTTTTAATTTATATACTTGTGCAAAACATAATATTTAACTTTAACAAAGAGAAAAATTGTAATTTAAGCCTCTTTGAGATTTTTTCATAATAATGGTATACTGTTCATCTTTCTTTCATTAAAAAGTAAATTACTAAATTAAATAAATTACTACTGAATTAGTAGAATGAGAGTCAAATAAATTTTAATTTGGGAAGATGATGGAAATAACTTGTGGTCACTATTGTTTCTTCAGGTACCTTTAAATATAGTATAAAAATTCCCCAGAATTCAGTTGTAGAAAACTGAACTTTTTCAAGCTTTTTATCCCTCATGAATCTGGAATATGAGTGTTTTCCATTAGGTGGCATTGTATATTTTGGGATTGAACTTAATTGTAAATAAACTAATTTTAAACCCATATTTTAAAGACTGAACATAAGAGAAAGATAATGGATAGACCTTTTAATAAAACCTAATGTAATCAAAATGTAATTCAAAATTTCCCACTGGCTCTCCTACCATATCTTTTATAATAACAATTTAGAGACATCTGTTAAAAGAGTGGGGAATTAGTTTCATAGTTTAAATTCTTAATATATGCCACTTGTTTTGGTCTACATTGTCTACATGTTAGTCCAGTTGATAAATAATTTCAATATTATCTGTCTTAACTCATTGTCAATTATGAGTTAAGACTATCAACAATATTTTTAGCATTAGAAGAAGAATTAGATTAGCTGTTTCTTTAGTTTCATATTGACTATAGTATTTTGGCCAGCTTACTGAAAAAAAAATTAACTGACATTTCCTGATAAACAGAATTATTGACTCAGGAGTATCTTTATATATGGCTTAACAGAGTAAATACAAATATCAATGTAGGCAGATGGGGTTAAAACATATGTAAGAAAGTTGGAGTTCAGTCATGAAAATTGGGACATTTTCAGGAAGACTAATTTAGTATCAGATCTAATCTGGCCTTCAATTCTGATGTCCTTCTCTTTACCTAGTTTCCTTTTAATATTGATCAGGTATGTTCCAGTGAAGCCAGTAAAATACAGGAGAAATAGCAGTGAAATGTCTGAATCAAGGCCATAAGACACTGTCTTCTACTTTACACTCTTTTGAATCATTAACTCTTGAGAAACCAGATACCATAATAGAAGGATATTCAAACCAGATTATGCAAATTGCCATGATAGAGCCACAAAGCCAGCATCAAATTACCAGCTGTGTAGCTGGTATCTTGGAGCAAATCTTTGAGCTTTATCTAAGCCTTCAGGTGACTACAGTCTTATGAAAACATTATGATAGATTTGAGTTGGGAATATCTATCAGGTCTTCATGAGGTTCAAAGATTTTTGCTATCAGCCAGTTACAACATGAACCTGCCTTACTTTCAAGGATGCTGGTAGAACATACACGATCCTTTGATCAAAGGCAAATAACTTTATTATTCAGAGTAGTGATAGTAATAAAAATATTAGCATTTTCTTACACTTCTTTGAACCAGTGGATTAAATTATATGAAACATGTATTGAGCTTCAGAAGTACAAATATTTTACAATAAACACTAAGGATACCTATTCATTGTTCAGGTGGGAGATTATATTCCAAAGAAGGTCTCTAAACAAATATTCTTGAAACAACAGTCAAGTATAGAGACAACCAATGCCTTATTTCAAAATAAATGCTAAAATATGACTGGCTTATGGAAAAATGTCTCCAAAACCAATTCATAGTAGTTTAGCTATATAAGGAAGACAAACTTAAATCCAAGAGCTATAATAAAGTAATAACATTGTGATGGAATAGTCAAGGACTGTAGGAATAGCAGAAATAGAATTGTTACCACACCAAAGATGAAAGAAATTAGCTAATGTGAGAAAAATCTTATTGAAATTAGTAGCGAGCAAGACTCATAGGCTAATTAAGTTAAGCATGTTTCATCACATAAATTCAATAGAGATCAAAATATTCTAAAGCCAAGAGGGATAATAAACATGCTAATTTCTTCCATTTCTTTTTTGGTTTTGGTTTTGCGTCATACCCCAGTGTTGCTGAAAGTGTTCTGGGGTTACTTCTGGCTCCGTGCTCAGGAATTACTCTGAAGATGCTAGGGGAATTATACAGGATGCTGGGGATTGAATCAGAGTTTGCTGCATGCAAGAAAAGTACCATACTGGCTGCAATTTCTGGTCTGCTTCATGAAAAGCAGGTGCACACCCACTATACTATTTCTACAAACCCCAGCTTTCTCTTCTTGTCTTTCCATTTCATAAACCAAATGCAAGTCAGTGGAATGAAAGTGCCAAAGCCATTGATACAGGGAAATACCTAAGCAAAGAGTAGTACAAAGGAACATATTGTAACAACTAGTTATATATGGCACAATGTGATGAATATACAAATAGAGCTCATGAGTGTTCCCTTCTAAAAGGAACCATCCTACAGCATGATAAATTTTTGCAACTTGGTTCTTCTATTGAAATTCAAGATTTGCAGAGATGTGAGGGTTTTGGAAATGGTGGAAGTGGGCATGGATGGGAATTAGATAAGGTAGAGGTAGATACTTGAACAAATATTTGTATAATTTTTGTCTAAAATATGAAGTAAAAAGTCTTCTTGAATTTACACAAGCACAACTTTGTCTACTTCTACTCTTTACTGTTCATCCAAGTCAGATGTGGAAACATTAAACTTTTTTGAACCAAATGTTTGGTTTCATTACTGACCATACTTCCTAGATATAGGTTATGAATAATTGCAACCCTTTTGAATGTTGTATCTGTATTCACAGTTCCTATAGCCAACTTGTGGGAAAGATAGAAGTGCTTTATAAATTATCGATAGAAAATAAAGAGTGAGATGCTGTGAATTCTATTTATGAAAAGACCTGTCTATAAAAAAGTAATTAAATACTATCAAATTATTTGAATAGTTCCTAGGAATTTAAATTCATTAGATTTTTACCTAGCATTGTGATATAACTAGAATTAGTTATATTCACCCTTTATTCTTAGGACAAAGGTGAAGATGGCTTTGATAAAGTTACTAAGCTTAACTAGAAAGCAGTAATTATAAAATTTTCAAGACAAAATTAATATTTTAATAACTCTAACCAAGATTTTAGAAAAAATTACTGTGATTATCTTCATTTTTTTCAGTTAAAAATTGCATTATACTATGAATGTATAAAGCAATAGCTCTTTGACATAAAATGTCCTTTAATCTATCAAAAAAATACAAGTTCAATGAGATCATTAGCAACAGAATATCAACTAAAAATTCATAAGATAAACTAAACTAAACAACAGCAAGCACAAAACATCATTAACACACAAACTAAAATAAAAATAAATGTAAAATTCAATTAAAAAACATTTAGTTAGGGTATAGACTAGCAAAGCCTTTTGAGAAAGCTGCTGGGAAATGTGTGACAGAATAGTTTTAGAAGTTCTTTAATTTGATGTATGTATTCCATTTATAAAATTACTTTAAGGAAATATCTGATTTAAGAAAATGTTAAGACAGAAAGAGGCATATCTGTAAATTGCTTTGAATTATTTTATATTAGCACAAGTATGGAAAGATGTCTATAACCAACTATAAAAATGATAAATCAAATTCTTATAGACACATACATTTGAATTATTAATTTGTTCAAGTAGATTTTATAATTTTTATAATTTATAATTTTATTATTATACACTATGAAAACTATCCAGTGGTTGTCTCCACTGGATAGTTTTTATAATGTATAATAATAAAATTATTAATAATTTATTAATAATAATTTTTGGAGACAACCGCTGGACTAGAGCCGTTACCAACTGGATCCTATGGGATGTCAAAAGATCACGTGGCTGCCTACCTATAAGATGTTCAGACTTCCTTGTCAAGAC
This sequence comes from Cryptotis parvus, assembly GCA_021461705.1. Classification (NCBI taxonomy): domain Eukaryota; kingdom Metazoa; phylum Chordata; class Mammalia; order Eulipotyphla; family Soricidae; genus Cryptotis; species Cryptotis parvus. The sequence continues at coordinate 156,190 of JAJIBD010001319.1, read as the reverse complement.
CCTGAAGAAATTCTACATGGAACAGGAGGAGTTCTATGAAGAAGATCACACTTTCTACAAGATCACAGTCGGTGATTTTAATGCCAAGATAGGACCGAGAAGATAAGTCAAAGAACTCCACATCGGAACCCATGGCCTAGAATGGAATGGACAGGGTAAGAGACTCTCTGAGTTCATCATGTCAACCAAGACCATAGGGTAACTCACAGTTCCAGAAGGATGAATCAAAACATTGGACATGGGAATCTCCTGGTAAACAGTTCCCCAATGAAACTGACCACATCATATGCAATCGACAGTTTTGCCTGACTGATGTCACTGTCATCCCAAAATTCCAAACAGGACAGGGCCACCGCTCCCCCCTTTGAGAAAAATTCTACTTCACAGAACAGGGAGAAAAGGCTGCAAAGTTTAAGAAGAGAACTCCTAGAATGACCACCAACTGGGAACTCTTTGGCACCATTGCAGCAACATGGGAAGATACCATCGTTGACGACATCGATGAAGAATACAACTGACTGGTTCAGCACCTCCATGATTGTGTGAAGAATGCCAAGAGAGAGAAAGCCACTTAAGGACACCTGTCTTCAAAAACTCTCAGGTTGATTTGTCAATGTGCCAAGACATGAGACTCAGACAACCAAATGCTAACGTCCAAGCTCACAAAGCAGTTCAGAGCAATAAGGGCGATGTCAAAGAGAAAAGATGTCAAAGAGAGAAGAGCAGAAATACTGGCTGATGCAGCAGAAGCTGGGAAAAGAATTTGCAACACCTTCCTATCCTTCGCCAACTAAAGACCAAGATGACTACCCTCCAATGCCCTGATGGGTCGATCACAACTTCCAGAAATGCGATGGAGAAGATTATCCATGAGTTCTACTCAGATCTCTTTGATAGTCACATCCACCTGCCCACATGACAAATTCTGCAGGATGGATATGTCGTTCCCAACATTCTCCCTTCTGAAATCGGGCATGCCATTTTGTTGGTAAAGAAGGGAATAGCACCCGGCCCAAAGTTGGCCACAGACCTGAACACCTGAAGAATCTGCTGTTAGTATTCATAAATACACTGGCTCGGTTCTTGACATGCTAACTGTATGAATGCAAGGTGCCCTTCCAATGGAAAACCAGCAGGACAGTTCTACTGTTCAAGAAGGGAGACATCCATGACATTGCAACTATCACCCCCATCTGCCTGTTGTCCATCATCTACAAGCTGTTCACTTGAGTTATCCTGAATGGATTGGCAGAACATTAGATGAAGGTCAACCATGTGAGCAAGCTGACTTCCGAAAAGGATTCGGCTCAATCGACCATATCCACACAGTAACCAAGCTCATTGAGGTTTGTAGGGAGTTTAAGATGCCGCTCTGTCTAGCGGTCATTAATTTAAAGAAAGTGTTGATTCTGTTGAGACCGAAACAGCCATGCAAGCCCCTAGCCAAACAGGGCATTCAAACCTAATACATCAAGATCCTTCATGAGCTGTAATCTGATTCACCACCAGATTCTCACCATTCTACAAGGAAGTGATTATTGATGTCAAAAGAGGTATTTGACATGGTGATACCATTTCACTGAAACTCTTCAGCGCCACCCTTAAGATCAACATGCAACAATTAGAATTAGAAGGAATGGGGAGTGAAGATAGACAGTCGGCAACTACACCACCTCCTCTTCGCTGATGACATTGTTCTAATGACAGCAAATATTAGCCAAGTGGCACAAATGCTTGCTGACTTCAACTGAGAATGTGGAAAGAGAGGTCTACAGCTGAATCTCAACAAAATAATATGCACAAAATAATGATCTAGTTCCAGATCCCCATTCACTCTCAACGGAGCAAATATCTCTGAATGCAGCAGTTATGTGTACCTAGGACGAGAATTCAACATGATGAACGACCTAAAACCTGAGCTGCACAGGTGGAAGAGAGCAGCATGGAATGCCTTCAAAGGCATCAAAGAAATAGCTAAAAGGACAAAGAACCTCTGGGCACAGTCACAACTCTTCAACTCCACCATTCTCTCTGCATTAACATATGCTTCAGAGACCTGGGTCCTACTAAAGCAGGATGAGAACACTAATCAGGTCTCCAAAAGAGGAAATGAAAGAGCTATGCTTGGAATATCACTCCTCACCAAGTGAGAAAAGGAATCAGGAGTTCCAACCTCCATTGACTATCAAGAGTCAGGGACGCTGTCTCGTTCACCAAGGTGTCAAAAATCAGATGGGCTGGACATGCAATGTGACTTGGAGATAACCACTGGTCTAGAGCCATACTGATTGAATCCCACTGGATATCAAAAGACCACGTGGCCACCCACCAACTAGATGGTCAGGCTTCTTTTTCAAGACCATGAGCGAATGATTTGAGGCTTTTTTTGTTGTTGTTTTTGGTCACACCCGCGATGCTCGGGGTTGCTCCTGGCTCGGCACTCAGGAATTACTCCTGGCCTTGCTCGGGGTATCATATGGGATGCCGGGGGATCGAACCCGGGCCAGCATGGGCTGGCCGCATGCAAGGCAAATGCCCTACCAGCTGGGCTATTGCTCAGGCCCCAAGGTTTGAGGCTATTTGTATTCCTGGAGCAAGCAGATGCCATTGTGCTACACTGGCATATGATAGGGTCAAATGGAAATGTTACAGGTGCCTGCTTGAGCTAATCGAGGAATTACAGGATGTCAAGTGATAAAGTGATAATTTATAATTTTATAACTTTCAAAATGATCTTTGCTTTATTTTAAGATGTTTAAATGCCTGGAACCTGAGAGATAGCACAGTAAGAAACTTAACCTTCAAGCAGCCTATATTATGTTGTTTATCCAACACATAAAGAACCTCTAAGTCCCATGAGGAGTGATCTCTGAGCACAAAGTATACCTTGAACACTGCCAGGCATGAACCAAGAACAGAAACAAAATTTTGCATTTTATAAACTAAGCAATAAAATTACAACTGGGCAAATACTAGAAAAGTGAAAACCATAAATAAGAACTTAAATATATTTTGTTTACATTTATTTACTGGGGTCGCTCCTGTCCTGTGGAGCCACAAACCACCCAAGCTAGTTGTAGCCATGCTTAGGGACCTCCAGAACTAACCCATCAATGCTCAAGGGACCATGAAGTTCTACTTATCAAATAGGGGTCTCACACATACAAGATACACACACTATACTTTGTAGAACTCCGTGTTCCCTATAACATAAACAATTGCGTACTTCTTATGTACAGTACTATAGTACACAGTCAGTCGTACAGACACCTGTGCCTGCCAGCATATATATGACTTTTAACCACACAGAAATTTAAGCACAATGAACTCAGGTCAATAAATTACTAACTAGTAGCAAAGTTTGCAATTACCAACTTTCATATTACTTTAAACTGGTCTATTAGAGCTGTCCTTAAAGTCCAGGTTAATACTACATAATTATCAGAGCAAAGAACCTGTGCATAGCAGTCTGTTGCTACAGAAGAGAAATGGAAAATAGATGTGTGGGACTGAGGAGATAGTTCAAAGGGCTAGAGCTGAGTGGCTCCTGCAACCCCATGTCCCAAGAAACACTGCTTCATTAATCCACACCATTAAACCCTCTGGCCAGATTGTCTGAGAATCACCAAGAGTGATTTCTTCACTAAAAGAGCTTCTCTTGGGTGCCTTTCTCACACCCCTATCCCCCAAATTAAAAAATAAGTTTGTGCTTAAGACAGTTTATCTGAATATCTTCATGTCTTTAACAAAATAAAAGGATCAAAGAATGTATTCTGTGTCTATTAAAACTATAATGAAGTTGAAGATTATAGCCTCCTTAACAATTTTCATTTATATAATTACATTTTACACTGTTCATGGCAAATATTCATACATTACTCAAAAGAATGCTGGAAGTGTTTATTTCAATCCAAAGGATAATTTCTATTTTGTGTATTTGATCTGTTAACTTTTAACGCTGACATAATTTGATCATTTTAACAGAATTGTCTAAATAGGTTCTTATCTGTTACCATTGCTTTACTCCCTGTTTGTTTTATTCTGCATAATACCTACAAGGTGAGCTGTGTAAAATATGAAAAAGCAAAAATAAAGCAACCTTATATAGTCTCCATCCCCAAACTGCCTCATCACAGTATTTACGGTCATTCATAACAGGTCTTAACTGACCACATCATTCTTTGCACATGCATACACATTGTTACCTCCAAAAGTTTACACCTTTTATCACTAATCATTCCCCGAAATCCTAGGGATTTGGACTATTCTTCTAGTACTGTACTCCTGCATGTGGACATTTCCCCTTCTCTTCCGACTTGGACTTAGAGATTGCAGCATGCCAAGAAACCCTGCTTAGTTCTTCCTCTCTGCACGACTTTTCCACAGCACTTTCCCCATAGTGTGCTCTCATTAATTGCTGAGTAGAAATAAGGCCAGCTGTGGGCTAAACTTAAAATTCTGTTCAAATATGTATGTTGATCATTGCTACTAAGATGTTCCATATGTATGAAGTCTTAGTTCCAGAGGAGTAGCCATCCTCAGCATGGCTGTAGACCAATTAGTGGCTCCCAATATAGGGGCTACTGTCCTTTCCCACAACTAGGTGATTCTGTCCTCCCCTTTGACTGCTTTATAAAAAATATATTAGACTACAGACATTTTCAAAAGAATTTAGATGTACTTTCTCACAAAGAGAAATAATTACTATGTAATTTAGGGTCCAGGTACTGGAGTAAGCACCAGAGAGAGAAGAATCAATCAGCCAGGCAGAGACAGTTCTTCCTGCAATGATAGTAGTAGAAAAATCATATATATGAAAGAGTGATAGAGGAAATTTCACTTTTTCACTGCTCCTGTGATAATAAAGAAGGAAACTAAGTTAAATGAATACTGTCTTTTAAAATTGATGTCTGCTTCTTGGGTCACATAAAAACCTACATCAGTCAAGTTTCAAACTGTTAACCAGTCTCTTTCTCCTGAATAGAGAGGTCTAAAGGCGGTTGGGAACATTTCAGTCCGGAAAGAACTCTTGTGATTTCTTTAACTTGCATGCCATTCCAATCAATTTGAATAAATCAAAGTAGAAACAGCCAGATGAGTACCCAGTTACAACTTATTTCAAGCACTGCTACTCGCTAGTACTAGCAAACCTCTCACAGAGCAAGAAACAATCTGATTTTCTGGTTTCTGTTCATCTTTTACTAAAACTTTGCATGTATTCTGTTGCATGGAAAGCAGATGAGATGCAGTTATGAAGGCCACAGGAAATCAGAATTCTTGAAGAGACTGAGAGGAAGAAAGGGAAAACCAAAGCTAAAGAAGAAATTGCAAGGAGCAATGGAATAAATAAATTATGTCCAGAAAGACAATGATAAAATATAGCCATGAGGAAGATAAGAAAATGAGGAAAGAAAAGTGTGAGGAAATGAAATATAGCTGTAGCACCAGAAGTTCAATTAAATGTATTTCAATGAAGTGTCCCATTTTCTTCTAGTTTCAAATTAGTCAAACCCACAGTAATTTAACAAAGGAATAAGGTTTAAAGGGTAGTTAGTAAAGCTTTACACATAACATATCTGCTATAAAGATATAGTATTATGTTTTACATAATATCTGCTATAAAGATATAGTATTATGTTTATACATTCATAAATAATACAAATCAAATTCACACATGCAATTTAAAAGACCACTATGACTATTTTCTGGGGGCAAATGATGCTTTCAAAAGAAATCTACAAGATAATGTCAGATGTCTGTTCCTCAGCGTGTCAGTCTCTCCCTGTGTTGCTGTCTTTTACTGAATCTATCATGTCACAATATTCCTATTTGGAGAGCTAGTTGTGTCTTCCAGTAACATTCTCTTTTAAAAAAGAAAAGCTTTGATCCCAAGATTTATTCACTGAAAGGTGTTGTTTCTGAGTTCTGTGACATGAATGAAATTCTTTTCCTCTTAGGTTGAAACGGATCAGCAGTTAGGTCAAAACAATCCAGGTTCAAACAACAAATGTCAACTTCAATACTTCATTCTTTTTTTTTGTATGCACTCTTAGGACTATCTCTCTACTACGTATATTTAGAAGATAGTGTGGGATGGGTTGTATTTTCCCTTTAAGAATTGTGAGAAAATCAGAAGCAAGTTACAACTTGCCACATTGTGAAAAGTACAAGTACGTGCACTAAGTTCAGTGTCCTCTTAGATTCCACCACTCTCATCAACTTTCAGATGCACATTCTACTGCCAAAGCGCTCCACGGCCTCTATTATGTGTTCCCTATAATTTAATATCTATTGTACACTGGTGAGACACTGCTTGACACAAACATCTATACATAGTCTAGGGAAGAGACCACAGAATTCAGGGTCACGCAGCTAATACTACTAAGTACTGCTAATCACTTTGAATATAAAGGTCTTAATTCTGGATTCTAATCCATTGCTATCATAATTTATTCTGGGAACATGTTTTGGAGATATTTTTAATAGTATTGTAGCTCTGTGAATAGTTCCAAAGTCCATAGGCGTCAAATACTTCTAATTTACTTTTTTAAAATGTACATGCAATTTTGCACAGAGTCAGCTCAGTTTGATCCCTGGCAACTTATAAATCTAAGTACTACCTCTAGCGACAGGAGTACCTCCAACCACTGCCAGGTGTGTCCAAAATTATACAAAAGTATATACGCATGTAAAATTTTACATATATAATAAAATCTGATATATTTCTTTCAGATGTCTGCACATATACATATATACATTTATATACACTTAAATTGTTTCTAAAAGAGAGATGACTTGATGTTTTCAAGATACTCTTTTACTTAATTTATTATCTATGCTAAATTACTCTTATTCTGAGAGAGAGTACACTTTGTTTTGTGACCTTTATTATTAATTTTATTCTCCACACCCTACTCATTAAGCATCATTTGTAGCATAAAGTACTAGGTAATTTAGGGAATATAAAATAAGCTGTTTTATATTTGAATTCTACATAAAGTAATTGATTTAATAGCTATCCTGTGAGTTATTCAACTACTTGTATTCATTCAAATAAAATTTACTCGTTGTGAATATCTCTGCTTTTCTCTCTGATGCTATGGAAAAATAACTAGAGATTAGGGACATTTATTAAATTTGACCATGAGCATATATCACAGCTTATAACTGATTTATTTCTTATAATAGCCTTTGTCAAATTCTATACTCAATACTTGCAGATTATTAACAATGTACAAAATTCTAAATGCCAATAAATGAGTCATCTAAGCATAAGTAATGGCACTCAAAATGCAATGCAGGATGTCTTTTTATAAACATTTTATCTTTAGCAATTATATAGTATTCTTTAAATGGTTCCTTCCTCTTTGTAAAAATTTTAAATAATGAAATATTTAAATTTAATTTTTTAAAAAGGTAACTGTTAATAAAATTCTAGAATTAAAATGGGTTTGGTAACCCAAAAGTTGCAATATTAAAATAAATAGATCTAGAAAATAAATTTATGTAAACATTGTTATATCTGATTGAGGCTTGGTAAGTCCTTGTCTAATAACTTATTAAGCATTTTGTTGCTTCAGGAGGTATTTTGATATGCAGCCCCAAGGTCCAGACATTTCCAAATCTGTGCTCTGGCCAGAGTTCACAATGTGGTAGAGGTGGACAGAGCTGCTGGTCCTCCAGGAGTATGGCGTGTTTAAATGGAAAGAAAAGGTCCATTAAAAAAAAGAAAGAAAAGGTCCCTTTTTTTTAAATTTAAAACTCAGCTAGAATTTTCTATAGCACGTATAAATCAGTTTACTTACTAGAGATAGGAAGTGAAAAATTTCATAATAGCATAAACATGACAAATAGAATGATATATATACCATATATGAATAAATAAACATATATGCATATGTACACTATATATACATATGCTGTATATATAAACTTATGTTTCATAATAGCATAAAACAACAAAAATAGAGAGACATATAATATGACATACATATATATGTAATATGATGTCCATTTAAACATAATTTTCAGAAGCACAATACAATCAATTCTGGAGAAATCCATATCTAAAGGTTTAATGTGAGAGCTCAAAAACATGATCAGGGGTTAAAGAGATAGTATAACATTTCTGGCACTTTTCTTGCACTCTCCTGGTCCATATGCAACCCACAGAACCCATTATGGTGTTCTGAGTACTCTGAGCACAGAGCCAGGAGTAAGCACTGAACTCTGTTAGGTATAGCACAAAAACTAAAATAAATCCTCTTAACTGAGGAGATGTTGACCTTTAACTTATCCTGCATCAATGACAGAATCAAATATGAATGAATGAAGTAGAACAAAATTCCTGTTGAAGTGCTAAAATTACATGTATGCCTTGATCTGAGATGGCATTTTTATTTTAAAGCGAATAATTAAGTGAATGAATACTTAAGTCCACATTAATTGAATATACCACTGTTCACTCTATTACTGCAATACTCTGGTATTACTTTGGGCTATATTAATATTTATTTTTTTCATCACACAAACATTTTTATTTTAAAAACTTTCAATTTTCAAGTAACAATTTGTGGTGTACATCAATGTTATCAGATGGCCTAATTTTGTCAGCAAAGGTTATACTCTTTTGGAGGTGAAAATTATTATTCATTTTATTTTTCTTTTATTTATGGGCTATGTTTAAATGAGGAAATTTGTCACAATCCAAGGACATATACACTGATTATCAGTGAGAAGTAAATGAATAAGTCATAAAAGGCTAAGAGAGTAACATGCTAAACTTTAACTTTGATTTAGTATTGCAGTCATCATATGTTAATTGAACAGCACTATCAGGTATATTCCCAATACAAGTTAATTATATGTCACTTAAAATAACTATATTGAGGACACACATTAATTGATTCTATTGGCTCCCAGCAAGCATTACTAATGTGTTCTGTAGTCAAAGCTGTTTGAGAACACTATAGTTGCTCAAATTTCCAATGTGATCATTTAGTCTTTCATGTCCCCAATATCAAATTTGTCATATTTGATATGCCAAATACCAGTAACAATTATAGACCTCATTCCCATGACCTGATGGAATGGTGTGAGGCTCTTTTAATGTTTCTGGAGCAATGGGCTCTACTAGCATGAGACAGGACATATGGAGATGTTACTGGTGCCTGCTCGAGCAAATCGATGATGAGCGAGAAGACAGTGATACAGTGACAGTCCCCCAATAAGTTAAGATCCAATCTTATATTTTTCCTTACTTCTTTTTTTAGGGTATTTTATTATTCTTAATCTATCTTGAAAATGTTGATATCCAATTTACATACACTGCCTTTAATAAAATCAAATTCTAGATCTTAAAAACTCACTCATGATTTGAGGATAATGCTATTGGTTTCTGTATTGTTCATTTGAATAGCCTACTTGTACCTCTGGTAGGGTAAATAAACAAGCAAATGTATATCATTTAAACTAGGAATAAAAAATAAAAAGCCTCCAAAATGTTTTTTCTTAAAGTAAAATTATTAAAGTGATGTTACAAAATTCTGTAAAAAGTGGACTATAAAATAATATAAAGTCTTGCACCAAATCAATACAATCTAAACACAAATACATAAAAATTACTACCAAAAGTTAAGAGGTCGAAGATTAAAACTAATTTTATCGATAAAATTATTCTTTGTATCAATACTACTTCTAACTTATTTCTAACTTCAATTTTCTACCATTCTAAAGTATTTCAATTGTGCATGAAAAATTTTACCAAATATTCTTGAAGGCAATTACCTACTTTTCAGATGCTTATTATTTGCAGGTATGGTTATCTACTGCAAGGCCAGAATTATCTTGTCCTTCATACTTGCCCTCTAATCACATTGGGCTAATCACTAGTTCTCAAACCAGGGTATTTCAAAGAGAAGGCTAGGATACATCCATTTAGTGGCCAAAACCAGTACACACACACACACACACACACGCATAGGTTGCAATTAACAATATATCATTTTGGCTATTTTATGCTTCTATCTGAAAATATGCTTGTATGAATAGTAAATATGATTTCATACTCTTGGAAAAGGTCAGAAGAGTTTGAAAAACATCGCTCTGAAGTCTTCTATATAAACGAATAAAGAAACAGAAACATAGTGAGATTAAAATAGCTTTCTCTTGCACATTGGTAGTGGTAGAAATACATAACTTTGTGCCCTGAAAGCATAAAAATTATTAAAGTAAAATAAAATGTATTTTTCTAGAGTTCATCTACATAAGAAGTTAGGTTGTAGAACAGTCTTTACTCACAAGTGTCTAATGGTTATCTGTATTATGCTGAATAAAATGCACTATATGAATCAAAGACCAACACACTTATGTACACATAAGTGTACCTCTTATTTCAGAACTCTAAATTCTTTCATTTATCAGCCTTCCTTATTATAGCAAACATGGAGTGCTCTAAAAGAAAATATAAGAAATTATACATTAATTTAATTATTTGAATTAATATTGTTTCTAATCACTATAAAAACAATGTACCAAAATATCTATACTTTGCCTCCATTAGTATCAATTACTAACATAGTAATTTCTCAATTATATCATTGCTTACCATGCATGTATCCAATAACCTAAAATTAAAATCCAGTATTCTGTGCCATTCTCATTAAATGCCTTACATCTAATCTGTTGCACTTGAGCTAGTGAAGGATATTGTTTTGGAAAGGTAATTAGCAATATTATTCCTTACAACATTCTATCTGCTACAGTAGAGAGTTTTGGAAGAAACCAGCAAATGTTCTAATTGAACTATCTATTTGACATAAGCATCCAAACTGATACTGTTAATTATTCTCTGCTTTAACTGGTCAATTAAAACTGTAAAAAGGATGGCCAGTGTGAAAGTAGTGTTTTTAAAATGTTTCTCCCCATCATTTAACTCCAATAACGTAATAGTATCTTTCTCCAAGTGAGCAAAATGTTTTTCAAATACACATATCTTTCTTAAAAAAAATATATATAAAACAAGTAATAGTTTGTGTAACAGGTGACAAGTACAGTTCAAAATGCCATTGCCAGTATTTTCATGGTGATAATTAATTATTTAGTCATTATCATGAGAAACCATGTTCAGAAAATGCTGATTAAAAATTCAGATATCAAACACCAGTCATTCATTGCCTATCAGTCAAATGGATTCTTATACATATGGCAGATTAGCAAAGAGCCCTCCAAATAATTTATCTAGCCTACTAGTCTACTCCAAACTTTTTGGCGTTCTTGTTTTGTTTCATGATTTTTTTTCAGTAACCTTTGTTGACTTGAAGTGCTAGCATTACACGTATTCCTTGATCTGAGGTAGCATTTTTATTCTAAAGAGAATAATTTCTTATTTTGCTTTTAATGTGGTTTTATATCCATCCCTAAACTGAATAATTGAAATATTTGTAGCTATCCAAGGTCAGTTATGTTCATAATCTTTTAAATTGCAAATGCAGCTTTGAACTTCAAGAGAACTAAGTTATTTTTGCATTGTGCAATTAAAACTCACAAGCAAGGTGGATATTTTAAAGGAATATAACTCCAAATTAATCTAGAAGTATACAAGTACAGAAAATATATTGATTTTCCTTAAATTAAGATACTACATATACATTGAGTGAAAAATAGGTTTATACTATATACATATATTTATATATACGTTTGTGCATGTGTTTGTGTGTTTGTGCCTGTGTTACACTGTATCACTCCTTGATACTTTTTCCTAGGTCATGCTAAGTCATGAGTAGTGTCATGTAATAAAAATATTAGATAGAGAAAAGATTCAAAATGTAGCACTAACAAAAAAAAAACTACAGTTAAATTGGAGCAAGAGGCTTATAAGATAAACCTCAAATTCCCTAGCAAAAATAATATAGACTATATGAAGTGGAGGCAGTTAATGGCATAGAGAGTTTCAATCAACTGTATTAACAATAGTGGAAGGGGCCGGAGCGATAGCCCAGCGGTAGGGCATTTGCCTTGCAGCGGCCGGCCCATGCTGGCCCGGGTTCAATCCCAGGCATCCCATATGGTCCCCCGAGCACCGCCAGGAGTAATTCCTGAGTGCAGAGCCAGGAGAAACCCCTGAGGATTGCCGTGTGTGACCCAAAAGCCAAAAAAAAAAAAAAAAAAAAACAATAGTGGAAGGTAATTTTATAATAATTTAAGGAGAAATTTACAAATTTGGAAAGTAAAACTAAAATAAACCCTGTGTTACTGTAATTTCATTGGCAGATTGTTGCAAGGACCTGTGGGCATCAAAGTGCACTCAATTGGTACAGGAAACACCGCAAAAGTTATCTTTACAAATTAGGAAGTTTTCTATAAATTTGTTCTTTTGTCCTAAAACAAAATATCAAATAATTTTATGAGAATAAAAATTAACAATTTCCAAGCTCTACTCATTTTTTTGGTACCACTGAGGATTCATTTGCCATATAATTTTGAAAAAATATTATGCTGTAATAGACTTGAAAAAAAAAACAACCTCACTACCTAAAAGAGTTTTTATCTATGATTATATCTATGATTATACAGAGACTCTTTTCATAAATGTGATAATATTTAACCTGCCTCGTTTTGCTTTCTTTTTCTAAAGAGAACAGTGTAGACCTATTAAGAGAATGGTGAAACTTGAAGCAAATGCTCAAATACAGAATATAACAGATCTATATAACACAGAAACCTGGAGTAATTGTCTTGATGTCTTATAATTATTCCTGAAATTCTTCACAAATATTGCAAGTTCTTGGCTCTGCTTTCAAGGAAATAACAGCATAAACCATCCAAATCCCTCCCTCCTTCCAGCCCTCATTTTCTGCTTCCCTTCCCTTCCCTTTTCCCTTCCTTTTCCCTTCCCTTTTCCCTTCCCTTTTCCCTTCCCTTTTCCCTTCCCTTTTCCCTTTCCTTTCCTTTCCTTTCCTTTCCTTTCCTTTCCTTTCCTTTCCTTTCCTTTCCTTTCCTTTCCTTTCCTTTCCTTTCCTTTCCTTTCCTTTCCTTTCCTTTCCTTTCCTTTCCTTTCCTTTCCTTTCCTTTCCTTTCCTTTCCTTTCCTTTCCTTTCCTTTCCTTTCCTTTCCCTTTCCTTTCCTTTCCTTTCCTTTCCTTTCCTTTCCTTTCCTTTCCTTTCCTTTCCTTTCCTTTCCTTTCCTTTCCTTTCCTTTCCTTTCCTTTCCTTTCCTTTCCTTTCCTTTCCTTTCCTTTCCTTTCCTTTCCTTTCCTTTCCTTTCCTTTCCTTTCCTTTCCTTTCCTTTCCTTTCCTTTCCTTTCCTTTCCTTTCCTTTCCTTTCCTTTCTTCCTTTCCTTTCCTTTCCTTTCCTTTCCTTTCCTTTCCTTTCCTTTCCTTTCCTTTCCTTTCCTTTCCTTTCCTTTCCTTTCCTTTCCTTTCCTTTCCTTTCCTTTCCTTTCCTTTCCTTTTCCTTTCCTTTCCTTTCCTTTCCTTTCCTTTCCTTTCCTTTCCTCTTTCCTTTTTCCTTTCCTTTCCTTTCCTTCCCCCCTTTCCTTTCCTTTTTCCTTTCCTTTCTCCTTATCTTTCCTTTGCTTTTCCCTTCTCTCCCTCCCCTCCCTTTCCCCTCCCTTCCCCTCCTCCCCTCCCTCCCTCCCCTCCCCTCCCCTCCTCCTTCCCTTCCCTTCCCTTCCCTTCCTTTCCTTTCCTTTCCTTTCCTTTCCTTTCCTTTCCTTTCCTTTCCTTTCCTTTCCTCCTTTCCGCCCTCCATATTTTTGGTTTGCGGGCTACACCCACAAACTCAAACCCTGTGCTCAGGGCTCATACTCCTGGTTCACCTTGTTCAGAGTTCAGGAACCTCCTAGCTATGGTCATGGGATGATGTGGGATGTCAAGATAGAATGCAGGTCTGTCACATGCAAAGCAATTGCCTTATTACTGTACAATCTCTCTGGTCACCAGAAGTTGTTTCTTTAACATAGTCAAACATAATAAAAGAATTCATAACTTATAAATGCTGTTGAAAAGTCTCTATGTAGAGAGAGCAGAGGCATCCGGGAACACGACTTGCATATGTAAGGACCAAATTGGAGCCTGGCCCCGCATCCCCTAACCCATAAAACTACATGTGACATTGGTGGTCCCCTGGATTTCAGGTCTTAAAAAGCAACACAAGAAGTGCCCCTAAAACCCTCTGAACTGCCAGGGACACTCCACAAAAGAAAGAAATGTTCTATAGAGAAGTTTGCATCAGTTGTATCATATCAATCCAGAAATATTTCTACTTCATTTCTTTTTTTTTAATTTGTATTTCTTAAAGTGCAAGAAAAGGTTACTGGACTTTAATGGTTCCTACTTTATTGTTCATGGTACTATCATTTGTTTACCTTGTTCAAGAATGATACAACTAGCATTCACATTCACAAAAATTCATGCACACAGGGAAAAGCTTCATTTTCCCTGTTTGATATTCTATTAAAATCACAATATAATTATAGTAACATAGTAATTATTAACCACACTTTTTGTACTTATTTGAAAAAGTCATAAGTGCTTTTATTATAAATCAATAAATAAAGTTGTGTGGAAATTCAAAATATGCTAAAGTCAGAATAACCTATTCTGCAGCTAGCTAAGTAATATCATTTGACAAGTTCATGAACGGAACAAGGATTCTTTCTTTTTACACCTGTTGCTTAGTTGTCATTAAACTTCATTGATACCTTGCTTTTTCTTCCTTCAATGACTTGAGGAAAGATATATCAGCTCTATCTGCAGGACTAATTTTAAATTCAGTTTCCATTGTCCCCGCCCCACCCCCACCTTCAGCATTAGGTCTTCTCATTTTCATGAACTATTTTATTCTATGACACTATGTAATATTAAATTATAATAATAGCAATCAAAGTCATGGGGAGCAAAAGGATTTTCGATTGCAGCTCATGCTTGCCTCTCAAAAGCACTGCAGAAAGAGAGCCTGAAAAGCACAACAATTCAGAGAACTTGCCAGCAGACCCCATTGTCCTTTCAATTTCTAATGATGCTGAAGTACTTCCATGATTAAAATTTAAAGGCTTCCTAGTAACCAAGTAATTTGCCCAAAACTCCTTATCCAGCACTCACCAAGAAGATTCTGATTTTAATATACTATTAATCAAGCTCCAGCCAAGTTTACCACTGATACTTTCAATTACATAGAGACTAGCTTCATCTTTCTCAGTACATATGGATGAGGACCCCACCCCCTGATTAGTCAGTTATCCAGCAATGAAATAAGCCACAACTTGGTTTAGACATGCACTGGGTAATATACTAGTTATAGATTTTATAGCAATAATGCAGCACACAAACTATTTAAAAAATATAATTTCTAAGAACAATTGCAAATCTTTATTTCTTGGTTCTCATTGCTACCAGTAAGTTAACAACGAGTTATTGATTTTGCATCACCGGCATCTGTTAAAAGACATGCTGAAATATGCTCTGTACTACAGAAATCCTGAGATTAATGTTAAGAAAATAAAGATGCATATCTTCAGAGATTAATCAGTATCTTCTATTTAGTGCTACTCATAATATCAAATATGTAGAGCAACATAAATATTCAAAAGAGAAAACTGATTATATCAATTATGAATTATTTCACAAAATAAGTATATAATACACTTATACAATAATCTTTATAAAAATGGGAAATTCTGAACTATAAGTGTGGCAAAATCAGTTTTTTGTCAAGGTAAAGACAAAAAAATTTCAGCAGAAGTCTTTTTTCCCAAAATACATACAAGTACAAAAAATAAATAACATTTATTCAATTGCAAAAATCATACAAATATGACGATTGGGTAGCTTTTGATCATATAATTATATTTACTTTTCGATCCTACCTTTCAAAAGTATATTTACATTGCTTTGTAATAAAGAAATAACTTCTATTGTAGAATTTTTAAAAACCTAATTTTATACAATCAGGATACAATAGAAGTATTTTGTCCTCTCATTTTATCTAGCTTGATATTTACATAGTTCTGTTATACCAACCACATCAGTCTTTAAAACAATAATACCTGAAGGGCTTTTTATATCATTTATGTTGGTGACAATATTGTAGACTATATGTGCACACAGTTTAATGAATAATGAAAATAATTACTATGTTATATTGAGAATTGAAGTGAAAAATAATTTTGTTGAACAAGTATTTATATTTTTAGTTCAGACAGTTATTTTGCAATATAATTAAACTGAAATCTTAATTATATGTATCATATAAATTATAAGATAATCTATATAATAATTGATTCTCTGGTGATATTAGCAAATGAAAATAATATTTTAGGAGAAGCTTCATAATATGAGTAAAAATATGATTATTACAAAATTATTTTATATATATTTTTGATATAATTTAAAATACTATTTTCTAATATTTTCTAATTTAGGTAAAGTTAATTTTTGAAAAATATAAACAATCTAATTATAAAGCTGCATGACTTATTTATTCTAACACTAAGTATTAGCTATTTTTAGGTAAAATATAGATTAGTATGTTACTGATAATAACTTTTAAAAAGTATTTTACAAAGAAATTATTGCAATAAAATCTGACAGTAAAGGGGGCTGGAGCGATAGCCCAGCGGGTAGGGCGTTTGCCTTGCCGCGGCCGGCCTGTGCCGGCCCGGGTTCGATCCCGGTGTCCCATATGGTCCCCGAGCACCGCCAGGAGTGATTCCTGAGTGCAGAGCCAGGAGTGACCCCTGAGCATTGCCGGGTGTGACCCAAAAAGCAAAAAAAAAAAAAAAAAAAAAAAATCTGACAGTAAAATCCTAGAATTTCATAGATGAGAAAGTTTTATGTGAGACATTATATGAAATGTAATATATAAAAGGACAAGTTTGCTTTTAATTTGAATCCATCATTTCAAAGATTTACTTTGTTTTGTTAATAGCATTTGATATTATGAGAGAGGCTAGCACTCTAAATTTTATTTCTAGAGAAAGACTGACAGTTTTGGAAAGAAATGAATCAATATATACCAAATTTTAACATATTAAACCTTTTAGAAAATAGTCCCATTTTTTTATAATCAGACTAAAAGAATTTGACTGAAACAGAGGAGGCATTTAAAATTTAAATGCCTAACATATTAGCTATAGTTAAAATTAAAGTAAAACTGAATAAAAATATTTAAACTAAATTTATTAAAATTAAATTAATAATCATTTCAATAGGTGAAAATTTTATACTGTGACATATTTTATATACTTACAGTATAGTGACGTTTAAAAAATATCTAGACTATAAAGGGAAACAAATGTAACAATGGTAGTTATTTTATGAAACTGGTACTGATACAGATTT
The DNA here is from genome assembly GCA_021461705.1 of Cryptotis parvus. Taxonomy (NCBI): domain Eukaryota; kingdom Metazoa; phylum Chordata; class Mammalia; order Eulipotyphla; family Soricidae; genus Cryptotis; species Cryptotis parvus. The sequence goes on along the minus strand of JAJIBD010001319.1, from coordinate 138,851 downwards.
AAAAATATTCCATCACCATTTTAATTTTTAAAATTTAATTTTACAATATATTTACATTGTAATTCTTATACTATGTTCATTAGTGATCAAATTTGTTATTTTAATGCAAAAATAAAACAATTTTTTTTAAAACTGCAAAAATTTCACTTAAAAATGAAAATACTCATTTCTACATTAATATTGCTTTGCCATGATTTATATGAAGTCCCCAAAACATTTTACATTTAAGATTATTGAAACCAGTAAACATGTAAAAATTTTTCTAGAAAATGAAGCTTTAAAAATATTTTGACCATTTAACATAATTTTTTCATTACCATTATACTACAGAAGATATATTAGTGAACATTAAAGTTACATGATTTCAAAGACTTAATATCCACTTAGTAATCAGCAATGTGGGTGTTTTTAAAAAATATTTTGAGAAGAGGATTAATTAATTCAAGCAGATTCATACCTGTAAGAATAATCTAATGCAGGAAGCATATCATTTCCTTTGCAACTCTCTTTAAAAAAAAAATAGTAGTCTTAAGTTGCTAACCTAAAACCTAATTAAATAAAAAGAGATTGAGTGGCACATTTTAACAAAATATAAATAGAATTTCTAGAACTCTATATACATACATTTAAAGTATATAAATGCATAATCATCATTATGCATTAGTATCTATTATGAAAGATTCCTTGTTTCTTTCTAAAGTGTTATACAAATGAATGCATGTTTTCTGTAAGATTTGATTAGACAGTATAACAGTCTACAACTACTTGCACATAACAGTAGATAAAATATGATTACATTCCATGATTAAAATTGTCAATAATATACATTGTAATTAAAATGAAAATATAAAAATATTGTAGGTTGAACTATTTCCATAGAAAGAATTGCAAATTTAACTATTGCCATTTTCTTGTTTGTTTGATTAAGTTACTGGTAAGTTTGTTTAAACATAGTATATGTATGTATTTTCTGAGGCTTGAATTTATTAGATCTCCTTTTCTAAGTTTTCTTTCCACCCACACTTTCAATTTTAACCTTTAGTTATTTTAACTATTAAAGATAAACTGTGCTGTAAGCTCCTTATGTTAGAAGTATATGAGAAGCTATCAAATAAAGCAAAAAAGCCTTAATATCTACCCCATATTTTTAAAATGTCATTAACTATTAAATACATAACTATATACAAACAAGTATTTAAGTAAAATAAAAGTATCTGTGACCTGGAAAGTAGTAACTATTAGTCTACTGATTTTTATTTCATAAGAAGATGACTTTCAATTTTGCACATATAGACAATCAGATTTTATAATTAGAGAACAAATAGGCTCCCTATAAATTGAACCTTCACGAGTATGTAAGCTGACATTTCAGGTAGAGAAATTCTGAAGTGTAAGAATGCTAAGTAAATCTTACAATATACGATTTAGGTAATTGCCAAAAGTCTAAACTAATGTTGAGCTTCACTCTGCATTACCTTCCACAAAATGCACAGCATTAACCAATTCTTTTCTGTCAACTAGCAATTTTTGGCAGATCCCTTTTGCATGATTCATGAAGGACCAGTAAAAGGCTAATTGTTCAAATTAATTTGCGTAAATGACTAAGCAAGAGATAACAAAATTACATCTGCACTTGTTTGGCAAAGATTCAATAGCAGCGGCCCTGTACTGCCAGCTGCTTCCAGACAACACTCTTGCAGAAATTAAAAGCTACAAATATTAATTAATACACTTTTTTGGTACGTTAATTTGCACTGAAAGGTTCCGGAGTGCAAAACTGCTGAGAAGATGAACCATGATAATTAGAATTAATGGGATGGATGCATGTTTTTTGCAGCTGAAGTTTTAAAAACCCATGAATGGAACTGGGAACTTGAAACTGACATTCCCATAAATCTCTATGATAATGCAGCTATTAGTATTAGAAGGATTAAGTACTATGGCTCCAGAGTTATCCATCACATGACATGTTATATCCCATCTGTCATTGCAGTAGCTAAGACATGATAGCCGTCCTTGAGGAAGCTGTATGAAAAGCTTTGGGAATTCAAGGAATTGTAGCGATGACTGTCAGACTACAAAATGAATAGCTCAAATCTCCGACTTCCAAATAGAAATAATAGCCACCACTCTGTATTTGTCAGCTCCGTCTTTGCAAATACTCTTAACTCTCATATCTATTGAAGGCTAGTTAGGCAATCTAAATTACAGAGGAATCAGAACAGTAAAAAAAGGGAGTGAAATATCACATATTTTATCTTAAAACCATGTATAACTTTAGGACTATTAGTTCATATAGAATAGGTTTTACTTGATTTCATTATTAATTCTACATAGGAATATCTTAGAAACACCTCTTTGACATGCACGTAAATACTCTGAAGTTACCCTTCATACAAAGCTACTAAGAAGTGAAAGTCCACTGTTAAGTCAAAAAGGAACTTTAGTTTTATCCATGAATATTTTTTATGATTTTTTTTGTAATTCAGCAGCTCACAATAAGGAATATCATCGTTAACATGGTGTTTCTCAAATACTGCTAACATTTATTAGACATATATCTGTGGAGAAATTTAATTTTTGCTTCAATATAAAAAGGAAAATTGCATGGTTTACAAAATAATTCAACATTTAATTTAGTTTATGCTTTAAAAGTGCACAGTTTCTGAAACTTGGGAAGCAATTGTTTTAACTGTTTTACACTATGCTAATTTGGTTCAGTTAGCACCTTTAAGAAGTGTTGTAACCATCCTAAAATTCTGCATTAAATGAGAGATCATGGTAAGTAAATAAGAAGGTAAGATTTTAAAACATATGCATTAAATATTTGGGAATACTCTTAACTGTCATTTAAGCAGACTGCTAAAATAAGGTGCTAAAACAACTTGACCTTGTGCACTTGTGTGAAGTGAAAATTCTGGGCTCAATTCTTGATATCCAAAATCACACTTTAAGATGTTTCTACAAGGAATTGTGTAGTTTTTAAATGTGAACCTTATAGCTTTCCCAGAACTTTATTTTTTTTGTAGTCTTTCAGAGAACTGTATTTTTCAGTCTAGAAAACTACTTAACAAGGAACCAATGAAGTAGTTCAAATTAGTGCAGGGAAGATGGTACCTAAAATCGATAACATTTATTGTACTTAGAAAGAGATTTTAATTATTATTGCATGCCTAAAATGCAACTACCAGCAACTTTGCAAATCATAGCTACTGAATCTTTTTTTTTTTTTAAATGATGGTAGGCTGGGATTGGGGCAGGAAAATGACAGGAATAGGAGCTAGGAACACTGGTGGAGGGAATTTGACACTAGTGGTGGGATCAGAAAAGATTGGTACGCCAAGAACTCAACTACGAATAACTTTGTAATTCATGGTGATTTGGAAAAAATAAAAAATTGAAATAAAAAATGAAAAAGCCATTATCAGAAGATAAGTCGACAAAAATCCATTTTCAATGATTAATTACATATAATTTTAACCTACGTAAATAAGTAAATTCAAAACATTAAATAGAATACTATATACTGCATATTCACACTTACATAACTAGGTTTAAAACTCTGATATCTAAACCATATTGGATTGAACTTTATTTTGCAATTGAACCTTATCGAGGTAATCATCAGTTCTTTCCTGTATAAATGAAGTTGTTTTTACCCCCGCCTGCAAGCAGAGACCAAATTTTCTTCATAGTGCTACATCAGAAAAATAAGTAAAAGAATAAAAATATCACTTGTATCACTTGTCTTCCCATTCATCATCAATTTGCTCAAGTGGGCACCAGTAACAACTCCATATGTCCTGTCTCATGCTAGTAGAATAAAAATATAATTATCAGAAAATAAAATAATAAAATCAATAGATAATTTTTAAGGCCACCATTTTCCAATCTGGACTTCCCTCTGGTCAGAACTCCAGCCAGCAGACCAGCCTATCACAGCCCAGATCATGGACACGCACCCTGCAGCAGTTTTTTTTTCAATCCAGCCCAGATATACTGATCTAGAGACTCACAGACATGGGACAGAGCTGCTACATGCTCTCCCTGTGCCCAACCGCTCACAAGGCACCTGGGACGGATGGTGGGTTCTAGCCCTGGCCCGCCACCCCAGCAGAGTTTTGTAACAAGCCAGACAACACCCCCACTCCATGAGGGCCACCATTTTCCACATCCGGACTTCCCTCTGGTCAGAACTCCAGCCAGCAGAGCAGCCTATAACAGCCTGGCTCGCGACTGCACATTTTATCAATAAATGCTGTATTTAATGTATGAATAAATGTCAAAAGGGCTAATACCAACCTAGAACTGAGCATTAAATCCAGGCAAAAAAAATGCACATGATGGCTTCTAAGTGTATGTAGTGCAACCCACAATGTATAAGAGAAGGAAAAGAGAGAGAGAGAGAGAGAGAGAGAGAGAGAGAGAGGGAGAGATAAAGAACCTGCCATTTAGGCAGGTTAAAGGAGGGGGGAGGGAATTGTGGACATTGGTGGTGGGAAATGGGCACTGGTGGAGGGTGAGGTGCTGGAACACTATGTGACCGAAACCTCTAAACATGAACAACATTGTAATTGTATATCTCACGGTGGTATAATAAAATATTTAATAAAAAAAAGAAAGGGAAAAATCAATAAATGCAGTATTTAGAGGTGGCTACAAGAGTATGCCACCCGCACGGCAAGCCTGGCAAGCTGCCCGTGTTGTATTTGATATGCCAAATACCAGTAACAACTATATTAGGTAATTCCCCTGACCTAATATAATGGTTTAAAGCTCTTTATGTTCCTGGAGTAGGCAGATGCCCTTGGGCTCTACGAACAAGAGACACAACATATAGAGATATTACTGCTGCCCACACAAGCAAATAGATGGTGAATGGGAAGACAGTGATAGTGATTATACCACCATGAGATATAAATTACATTCATAGTCCGGTTTCGGTCAGACAGTGTTCCAGCACCCATCCGCCGACCAGTGCCCATTTCCCACCACAAATGTTCCCAATTCCTCTCACCTCCCCTCCACTGCTCTATGGCAGGTTCTTTATCTCTTCTTTTCTCTCTGGCAGGTTCTTTATCTCTTCTTCTCTCTCTCTCTCTCTCTCTCTCTCTCTCTCTCTCTCTCTCTCTCTCTCCCTTCTCTTCCACATTGTAGATTACAGTACATAGATTTAGAGGTTATCATGTGTATCTTTTTGCCCATAATCAATGCTCAGTTTTAGGCTGGTATTATCATTTTCAACGATTATTAGCTCACTGTTCCCTTCTGTCTTTTAACCTGTGACTCCTACATGTTACTGTAGATTCCTCCTATGGATAAGAAAATAAAATAATAAAAGCAATAGTTGATAATAGGCAGGCAGGCAGGCAGGCAGGCAGGCAGGCAAACAGGCAAGCAGGCAAGCAGGCAAGCAAGCAAGCAAGAAAGAAAGAAAAGAAAGAAAGAAAGAAAGAAAGAAAGAAAGAAAGAAAGAAAGAAAGAAAGAAAGAAAGAAAGAAAGAAAGAAAGAAAGAAAGAAAGAAAGAAAGAAAGAAAGAAAGAAAGAAAGAAAGAAAGAAAGAAAGAAAGAAAGAAAGAAAGAAAGAAAGAAAGAAAGAAAGAAGGAAAAGGAAGGAAGGAAGGAAGGAAGGAAGGAAGGAAGGAAGGAAAGAAAGAAAGAAAGAAAGAAAGAAAGAAAGAAAGAAAGAAAGAAAGAAAGAAAGAAAGAAAGAAAGAAAGAAAGAAAGAAAGAAAGAAAGAAAGAAAGAAAGAAAGAAAGAAAGAAAGAAAGAAAGAAAGAAAGAGAGAGAGAAAGAGAGAAAGAAGAAAGATAGGTTTACTACATTGTCTCCAAAGAGAATTGCTAGAAGGACATTGAGGTGAGCTCATGCTGAGTAGAGTGGAAGTCAAGGAGGAAGAATCAATATGCTCAGGGCTCCAGGGGACACTTGCAGGTTTAGATTTGAACTCATGGCCTCTGTTGTTTTTAAGAGTGATAAAGAATGTACACTATATATTAACAGTTGAAAAGGTCACGTAGCTAGATAATTGCTTGTTTCGCTTTTCGGTCATTATGGGCAATGATCAGGGATTACTCCTGGCTCCACATTCAGGTATTACTCCTGTAGGTGCTCAGGGGACCATATGGGATGCTGGTGAGGACCATATGGGATGTCGGAATCGAATCCTGGTCGGCCGCATGCAGGCAAATGCCCTACCCACTGGCCCCCAGCAATGTAACAGTTGATTCACTTCCATAAAGGAACTAATAGATTTGCTATTGCTTTAGTGAAGAAGATTTTGAAACCTGATGCTGCTCCGTCAGAGTAAGGGAATCCTCCTCAGGAATAGCTGCAGAATTACAAGTGTCATCTGTTAGCTTTAGCTTCAGAACATTGTTTTCAGGTATTCTCCTAAATCTAGTTTATTGCTATAAACAGAATATATTCAGATTTGTAAAATAGCTCTTTTGATAAACTCTATAATGGCCAGTTGATATGCCATAATAAAACATATTTTTGTTAGAATGGATAAGACAACAGATCACAGAGTTTGAACACTGTTGATAAGGTCTAAGCAGTAATTCTAGAATGACATTTCTAAGTTGCCTCCTCTATGTACTTGTCTAAACCTAAAATTGAACCCACACTAGAGGCCTTTCTATCTATCATTATTCCATTCAATAACACCTAAACTTTTTTTTTTTTTTTTTTTTTGCTTTTTTGGATCATACCCAGCTATGCTCATGGGTTTCTCCTGGCTCTGCACTCAGGAATCTCTCCTGGCGGTGCTCAGGGGACCATATGGGATGCCGGGATCAAACCCAAGCTGGTACAGGCCGGCTGCATGCAAGGCAAACGCCCTACCCGCTGGGCTATCGCTCTGGCCCAACACCTAAACTTTTAATAAGTTATTTTTAATATATCATATATTAACTTGAAAGCTAAGCAGACTTTGTTCTACATATAATGGATTTACTTTGATCGGTTTGAATTTGTGGCCAATCCAGTAATACTCAGGGTTGTTCCCAGTGGTGCATAAGGGACTATACAATGAGGGAATAATCCCAGGTTTTCTGATTGTGAAATTTATGCTCAGTCCTTTGCGCTATATCATCATGCCTACAGGTAACAGGTTAGAAGTGTACAACTTAAAACCATTAAAACGTGTGTTATTTTCTAATTTCCAAAATCAAATTATATTTATCTAATATTTTGTTAACCTATTATCAACTTTATTCAAAGAGACAATATATATTTAAAATTCATATTGATATGAATGTTTAAAAATACCTGTCACAGCAACTAAATATTTATCTGAGTACATACAGCATTTTCTTCCACTGAGAAAATTTTTCCATACAAACACATGGCTTGTGACTAATAAGTATTTTCCTTAACTTTGTGGCTACCAGCTCAGCACAGTGCCTACATTATTTGTTCTCATCCAATCATATTGATACTGACTGATATAAACTTTAGCCATGTCTATTTTCAACTGATTTGTATGTTAATATACCATGAAATAAAACAATAATTTTACAATAGCCATTTTAAAGTACTCCTTATACACACACAAGTAGTACCAACACGCAAAGAAAGCAGATATCATGTAGATACTGATCAAAATATGGCTGGCTGGGGCCCAGCAGGGAACCTAAGTCCGGGTTTTCCTGTTATGGGATTGTGTATCAGAACCTGTGAGAGTAAAGTCTTTTGAAATTTTGCTGGATTCTCACATCTTTCTCTGCCCGCCTGATGCTGATCCCCAGTGGAAGAAGGGGATTCCCACACGCTGCTCCTGAATTTTGTTGGGGCACCCAGTGCACTCTTACAAAATTGAACTTTCTGACTTTTCTTTTAACCTTCACAGTTTAGAGAGCAATGAAATAAGCTCTCATTTATAATATTTAATTTTAAATGATTATTTAAATCATTTGCTAATTATATTTTTATAAGCTTATTTTGTCACAATTTATCAAGTTTTTGTAGTCAAATTTTCAAATTTCTGGGCCGGAGCGATTGCCCAGCGGGTAGGGCGTTTGCCTTGCGCAGCCGGCCTGTGCAGGCCGGGTTTGATCCCCGGCATCCCATATGGTCCCCTGAGCACTGCCAGGAGTAATTCCCTGAGCACAGAGCCAGGACTAACCCCTGAGTGTCGCCGGGTGTGACCAAAAAAAACAAAAAAAAAAATAAATAAATAAATAAAAAACTTTCAAATTTCTGTACTCTTACACTTCTTAGTTTCTACCATAATTCCTGAGGTGGTTTATATGAATATGATTTATTCAGCATTTGAAAGCACTTTCAAACTCATATTGATTCTTCACGATCACGATCTTCCCGTTAAACACCTATTTGCTAGAACGGGCACCAGTAATATCTCCATATGTCCTGGCTCTCATGCTTGTATAACCCAAAAGGTATCCGCTTGCTCCAGGAACATAAAGAGCCTCAAACAATTATATTAGGTCATGGGAATGACCTAAAATAAATGCTACTGGTATTTGTCATATCAAATACTACACGAGCAGTTTGCCACACTTGCCGTGAGGGTGGCATACTGTTGTAGTCACCTCTAAATAAAGCATTTATTTATGAACCGCAAATTCTTGATTCTTATCAATAATAAGAATGAATGAATGATTCTTACTTTCTGTAAAATTCTCTTGCTAAAAGCTGTGCTTCACCCATTGGCATGTGCTGCAGTATACTGCTGCCCAGAGCTTCTGCATCTGGCCTAGAGTTGCCTCCTGCAGGTCACTTTTTAATTAGGAGGAGTACCGTTTGAATGTGGCAACTCATCTGACCATGTCGTCTATATAATGGCTGGTATAAATATTCTCTCATGCTGCCACAATCATTGTGGGGCTACCTAGATCTTATCGGTATATTTGTCTGGCCATGTTGAATCTCTTAAGTAATTAAACCAGAGAAAAATTCTGTTTGCCTCCAAGCAAGCAAGGCTCTCTGATAACTCAAAGGCAGATAAAATACAGAACAACCATGAAGTAAAGATGAGACTTTTGTGAAGGCTTGGAGAAATATTTAACTGGCTATAGAATATTCTTTAGTACAGATACATGCCTTTGTATTCTGAGATACAGTTCATCTCAGAAGCCCCTCCTCCACTGCAGGAGCAATTCCAAGGCAGATCTTGGCTGGCAACATTAACATCTCAAAGGGCCTTGATAAGGACCTGGGAGAAATTACCTGAGGGAATTTGACCTTGATGGCTTTCTGTTGAAGTGGAAGGTCTGGTTTGCAGGGATATAAAACTAGCCTGCTTCCTGTCTCTTGGGCTTTCTCCTCTTTTCTGCTGGTGCTCCCTTTCTTGCCTCTTCCTCTCTGTGGAGCCTTAATACATGGTGCCAGCCATCTTGGCCTACAGGTGGCCGCAGCCCAGCTGAAAACCCTAAATTTTGGGGGGTTTTCCTATTTTTGATTTGTATGACAGAACCTGTGTTAAGTAAAGCATTTTGAAACTTCACTGGATTCTTGTGTCTTTCTCCGTCCACTGGCCGCGGATCCCATGGGACAGAAGGGGATCCCTGACCCTGCTCCTGGATTTTGTGCTGGGTGCCCCAGAGTTTCCCTGCAGACATGTATGTTGTAATGTAGAAAACTTTACTCTTTCACCTAAGGAAATGCTATACTCAAGCTCAAAAACAGAATTGTTTCCCAGTTAAAATGGAAATTTATAACTAAAGAGTCATTTTGTAAAAATTTTGTCAAAGTTTTGTAAAATTTTGTAATAAAGAAAATGTAGCTTTTATAAGACAACTGACTCTGGATTCTTATACTGTCTTCTTATACTATATTCTTATACAGAATTCATTCTTGAATTCTGCAAAGGGAATCAGAGTTGTTTTTAATTTCATTCCTTTTAGATATGTGTGTAGTAACAATTCTAACATTTTGACTAATACACTAATATGAATATAGATAGACTAATATGAATATAGATCACTATATTCACTGAGATTAGTGTTATAAAGCACCTCCTAAGTTACAAATTTTGACTTCAAAGTAAAGACGATTTTACAACCAATTTTTAAATAAATTGATTAAAATAACCACTGTGCTCTATATAAACATTCCATGAATAAAATATTTCAATATAAAGAAAAAATTATTTTAATAAGTATTATTCAAAGTATAATAAATGTTTTGGCATTTTATTATACATACTTGATCAAATCACTTGGTATGATTAAAGTGTACATGAAGTATCCCACTTCTTACTTTTTTTCTAAATTTTCTTCCCAGCGCTATTTGAGTAAAATTCTTTTTCTAGTTGGAATTCTCATAAACATAAAAAGAAAGTTATCTTTGGCATGTGATCTTATTGTTCATACATTCATTGTATTTTTATGATATATTATGAAAGGTATTGTAAGTTTGGAAAGTCAATGTGCCAATGTTTTATTATATACACCTTCACAAACAATATGTTACAAAGTCAAGATTACATTACCCCATTAGTGAAGTAAGGGGTTGGGGGAATGAAATAATACCTTTAGGAATTAAGGAAAAAGGTATACTGACAGCATCTTTCAGGAGAGACATCTGTGTGAGAGAAAGGCTCCAAGAATCTATACAGAAGAAAGTACTTTATTCATAATAAAATCAGGAAGATTAGAAATTATTTGAGTCTATTCTTAAGCCTTTATTGTTTGGGTTTCTTTTGGGGGGGAGGGTTTGGGTTTCTTAAGTCAAATTGCTAAAATTAGTATTCAGAAGTAAAAAGGCAGGTTACATATACAATTACTGAGAACACCACATGAGAAAATATTTGATAATGCTTATATATAAGTTTTGTAATATTTTGATATGAGCAGAAGTGGTACTTTAGGGCTTAGCAGTTTCTTGGAAAATAATCCAAAGGTCAGCACAATGATGAAAAATAAGAAGCTTTAAATTTCTGCAGCAGCTTATGGCTGTTTAAATTTTAACAATCAAAATAAATAATGTTCAGTAAAGGTACAGGGTCTAGTTGAAGGTACAAAGAGAAAAGAATAGGAAAGTACTATATTTCTTCAGTACAATGGATTTTGATATAATATTCTGCCACAATGCCTTTGGCAACTGTTCCTCTGAAGTTCAACTACAAAAGGAAATAAATGTACTCTGTTTACCACTCACAGGTAATAATTCAGCCTAATCTTGCCAAGGAAAGATCTGCTAGCAGATTTCCAATAATCTTAGGCTTTTGTCATACTAAGTCCCTTTTTAAAAGCTTTCACTCTTTGAAAGAGCATTAAAATAAAATTCCTTTTGAGATTACTTTACATTTCTTATTCATAAGTCCCAAGTAATAGCACACCAGAGTAACAGCAGCAGTCTAATATATTCACCACATGTCTGACCACTGATTACCTTTTATTTAGAAAAATATACTTGAGATCAGATATGTGTTTTCTATAGTCATGTAGAAAAATAGAAAAACGATTGTACTGAAGCAAACTCCCTTCACCATCTACTGGGTGATTTTGAAGAATCCATTTAAATTCCCTAGGCTCAGTATATGCATACAATATACAGGGAAACCAAAATCCAATTCCCATCCATTGGAATTACTGAATTTGCATGAGATTTGTTTTTGATAGTTTGGAAGTAAAGGTGGGGCTCAAAGAAATAACCCAGATATAAGCATGTGTTCATAATGTAGGTGATGCAATGGGATTAATTATGGTGAGAGCTGAGTTTACCAGGCTACACAAAAAAATTCACACCATTAGCATAGATTTATACAGTCTTTATGATTTTATCATATGGGAAACTACCAAAACAGTTTTTCAATGGCAAAATATCAATAACTATGAATAAATTAAATAACCTTGCTTTCTATATAGAGTACATGGAAAATTAGAAAAAATTTTCTATATTAGTAAAGAATATACATAAGCAAATCACTATAACTGATTTCCAGTAATTATGTAGTTTGTCTGAAATATTAAGAAAACACTGTGTTTTTTAAACAAAAGTGTTTAAAACTAGTAGGGCGTTATTTATGACTTTTTGCAAATATTTACTATTTTGAACCCCTCAATATTGGTTCACTCACTATTTTTTAAGAATAATAAAAGGGCAGTGACCAAGGCCCGTGTGATAGTACAGTGGGTAGGGAGTTTGCTTTGCATATCGCCCACTATAGTTTGATCATTGGCACCCAAGATGGTCCTCTGAGTTCACCAAGAGTGAAAACATCCTGTTAAGAGATCCCTCTTCTGTGATACCTACTGGAGTAAATCCTAAGCACCACTGGTGTGGTTCCAAAAAAAATCAAACAAGAACAAACAAAAAATAGTAATGATTAAATCGGAGAGAGGTTGCTTACTTGTCACTTTTAGTCTGTAAGCATAATGCAGAAATGCAAATAGAGCTGCAGTTTAGCACAGTGGGTAGGACACTTGTCTTTTATTCAGCTTATAAGGATTCATTCCCCACATCTCATATGGTCCCTGCGTCTCTCCAGGGCTGCTGGGTGTGACTCCAAGCCCAAACAGAACAATGCAAAAAGATATTTCAAAGTGAAGACTTACCAAGACAAGATTGAGATTCAAATTTTCCTTTTATCAAGTCCTGTGGTGGAGCTATTCAGGAACACTAAACTAGAATTAGGGAAAATGACCAGCTATCCAATGAAATCAGACTCTTTGAAACTAGTTGTATTTTTTCTGAGAAATCACTGAAATAAGCAAGAATTTTATCCTTGCTCTCATTTATGAAGCACAGAAAATGTATACTGAGAAAAAAGTAAGTCAAAACACACACACACAGAGTTACTCTGGAAAAAACAAGGAATGAGATAAGTGATTATCACTGTATTTTGACAGTATTGGGTATACTTTAAATTTTTTTTTTTGTTTCTTCTAAGCTTCTAACAATGAAGTGATTAGGGCCATTTAAATTCATATAAATTGTAAAATACTAGCTTTTGTTCTGATAGAAAGTAGGTTAAGTTTAACATCACAAAATGTTAAAGAAAATAAAGCATTGGATTAGCTTTCTAAGGGTGGCATAACAAAGCATGTAGATTGGCTGACTTAACACAAAGCTATTTTCTCATAGTTCTATGGCTGGGCATCCAAGAGAAAGTTCCAGTGCTCTGACTTAATGAAGGTCTTACTCTTGACTTTAAGAAGTCAACTTGTTCCCTGTGAAAGCATATCCTATTCCAGATCCCTTTTCTTATAAGGACATCAGTTGTAGAGAACTATAGCCTTATCCTTTGCACATCATTTAACCTTACTCCTTTAAAGGCCCTGTCTAAGTATACAGTTATATCTATCACATGACATTATAGGTAAAACAATCTTTTATAGATGATCTTCATAGATTGCAACAAGCATGAACAACTATAAGAAACTTTTTTATTGATTTTCTTATTGTAAGAGGATTACTTGATCTTTAGTCATCATTTAATTCTTGGAAGAGAGTGGCACTAAAATGTAAATTTTCATTTTATTTTTATTAAAGTAACTTGAACTTGGGGAACAGCTTAGTAATGCAGCATGCTGGTTCACCTGGACAGAGAGATATTAAAATGAGTAGAGTGCATTCACTGCACATGGCTGACCCAGACTCAAACCTGACATGCCATATGTTTAACATATGTTCCCCCTAAGTCTTCCAGAACTGGTCCCTCAGCTTAGAGCCAGGAGAAAGCCCTGTGCAATGATGAGTGTGACTCCCAAGCAGAGCAAAACAGAATGTTGACCTTACAAGCATAAAGTAATGTGTTCAACTCGTGGTGAAACACAGGATCTAAGTCTGATCCCAGTATCCTACTGTTTGAACCAAGCAACTCTATACTCATGAAGCCGCCATTTTCCATATCTGGACTTCCCTCTCATCACAACTCCACCCAGCAGACCAGACTATCACAGCCCGCATCATCGACAGCCACCCTGCAGCAGTTTTTTTTTCAATCCGGTCCAGGTATGCTGAACCAGAGACTCTCAGACATGGGGCAGAGCTGCTACTTGCTCTCCCTGTGCCCAGCTGCTCGTGAGGCGCCCGGGAGGCATGGCGGGTTCTCGCCCTGGCCTGCCACCCCAGTAGAGTCTCACAACAAGCCAGACCACCCTCCCCTACTCATGGAGCCACCATTTTCCTCATCCGGACTTCCCTCTCATCACAACTCCACCCAGCAGACCAGACTATCTCAGCCCGGCTCATGCGGCCACTAGCCGCTGCGCAGTTTATCAATAAATGCTTTATTTAGAGGTGACTACAACAGTATGCCACCCGTACGGCAAGCCTGGCAAGCTGCTCATGTAGTATTTGATATTCCAAATACCAGTAACATTTATATTAGGTCATTCCCGTGACCTAATATAATTGTTTGAGGCTCTTTATGTTCCTGGAGTGGGCGGATGCCTTTGGGTTCTGCTAGCCTGAGATGGGACATATGGAGATATTACTGGTGCCCGCTCTAGCAAATAGATGATTAACGGGAAGATAGTGATAGTGATAGAATCTATTCTCATTGATCTCCAGCACTTCAAATAATTTATGGCCTAACTCTAGCAAAGTATGTATGAGAACCACAACAAAGGACTGTGAACCCCTTAGTTTAGTGTGAGCACCACTAGAAACATGAGAGCACAAGAACTGAGACCCCAAGCATTGGAATGAGCACACAGCAGCTTCCTGAAGAGCAGTTCAGCCAGCATGTACATGAGCAGCACAGCTAAAGAAGAGAAACTCTCCACCAGCGTGTGTAAACACCACGACTAAATGTTTTATGAGCACGGTGGCTGAGTGTAAGCGACCCTGACCTTAGGCAAGCACCATAACCAGATGTGTAAGACCACATCCATGCAGACCTGTCATTTTAGCAATATCATAATCACCACAACAGTTAAAGGGAAAACACATAAGTGCAATTTAAACCTTTTATTGTAACTAGATTTGTCAAGACGCTTTTAGAAAATATATAGAATATTAAAAGCTTGATGTCATGGGAGAGAGAGCCAAGTACTTTGATGGTTGGCACTGGGTAGCAATCCTGCACATATAAAACAATAACTCATAGACTGGAATAACAGTACAGCACTTGCCTTGCACAAGGCCAAACATTCTTCAACCCCTGTCACCTCATAGTGATGTAGGCAGGCAGACCGTGGGGGTGTTGTGGGGTGGGGCACACCAGTAGTTCTCAGGACATACTCCTGGCTCTGTGCTTAGGAATCACTCTGGCAAGGATCAGGGAAACATAAGGAGCACTAGGGATTGAATCCAGGCAAGCCTTGTGCAAGAGGCCTCCTAGCTGTAGGATCTCTTAGGACCCTCTAAGTAGCTTTTATATAATAACAACAACAAAAGCAAACTGTTTAGCTATTGTAATTCACAAGACAGTCAATTCTTGCCCTAAGGCTGTCTAGAGTCATCTTGTAGAACCAGAAAACAAGACTAATAAGACCTTCATCAACAACAAACCCTGAGGGAGCTGGATCAACCTTTTCTCAGCCCTGCCCTCAATGCAGCTACATTCCAGGACAGAAGATGCAACAGGAACAGAGGTCAAGAAAAGGAGATTTTCAAAGAAGTCCACTCCCAAAGTCTACTCCCCTTGGCAATGGCCCTAGTAAACTAGATTGAAGTCCCATTTGGGAGAAGTTTAGGAAGAAATCTAAAAAGCCGTCCTGACCAAAGGACAGCACACATATTCTGCCTGGGCCCATGTGCTGCTTGAGCCCACGTGGCTGAGCACATGTGGTGCCCAAGCACATGCATTGCCCACATCTCCCCTCTTGATGTGTGTACTCTCTCACTTTCCTTCCTCCTTCCCCTTCCTAAACCTCCATAATAAAACCTGTTCTACTTCACTGCTCAGCTACTCCTGAAAATTCTTCTTCTGCGGGGAAGACAAGAACCCTGAGGAAAACCTGGGTAAGGCCTAGGACTGACTTGCCTTTTATCAGTCCTTAGCCTGGCCAGTAGGTTCTGGGCAGCAGAGGCAGCTGGGAAGAAAGTGACCATCTCTCTCCCCCTTCCCTCTTCATACAAGCCACCTGTGGTCCACCTACAAGAATAGGATAGCCCAAGACCCACCATAAATGATCCCTGAGTGCAAAGCCAAGATTCAGTCTTGAACCCTCCTGGCTGTGATCCAAGCCACTCTCCATACTCTGCCCAAATTATTCTCATTCTATTGTTGAAAAATTAAGTCTGAGAAATAGAACAGTGCTACTTTCCTTGCATGTGACTGGCAGGGTTTCAGTGTCTGAAACCACATATGGTCCTCTTTCCACTGCCAGGTATGATCCATTAACACAGAACCAAGAGTTAGCCATGAGCAAGGTTAGTTGCAGTCAAACATACAAACAAGATGAATAAAAACAATAAATCATGAAAAACTAAACATAAATGTTTAAATATTTTATTAAATAATGTAATATCTTCATGTTCTAAAACTTAGAAACTAAAATATAATTAAAATTGATTTTTTTGACATTTTTTAAATGCCAACTAAGGTGTTAAGCAAACCACAAATTATTAGTAACTGATCTGATCTGAAAACCAAAAACACATTATTTTATGATATACAATGGAAATAATTAGTCAATGTAACCACATTCGTTAATGTAATGATGTTATCTAATAGTATTTCTGAAGACCAAAATACTTACATTTTAAAAATCATCATAAATTTAAAATGGGTAACAATACTGAGTAAATTTTTATTGCTTTATTGTGAATTTACTTTGTCAGTTTTACAACTATGCAGGAATAGATTTTTACTCATATATTATCAGATAGAAGTAAAATGAATTTCTATTGAATGGGACACATGAGTCCAAAGAGTATTACCTATAAGATATTAACTAGTTACGCATTTAACTCACAGATATAACACTACTTATTTTTAAATCTGCTTTTACATTTGCCTCATAAAGTGTTCTTTGAATTGATTTAACTTTAGCGCTTCACTGATTAATTGGGACTTTAAATAGGTAAATGTTTCCTTGTTTGCCTCGGACACCACATTCACCATCCTGAAAATAATACAAAATCAATAAGCATGTATTCATTAACTAATATCTTGTTATAAAAAGCATGCTAGCCTGGAAACTGGATCTAAAGTTGATATTATAATATCATATGATTTACAGTTTAATTTTGAAACTACTTGCTGTGCTTTTAGAATAAAGTAGAAAATTGGAAATTAAAAATCAGCTGGAGCATTAAAATTATTTTCTTTCATTTTATCTTTTTGACCATAAATCTGTAAAGAAAAGCTTATGCATAATTCTATATTTTTGCTAGTTCATATCATAATTATTTAATATAAATGTTGATTTATTCTATATACATGTGTTAATTTATAGGTATAGAGATATTGTGGAGAAGTGAATATGATTTTAACCTATGACATTTATAGTAAAGCAAATCAGTGGCAAACTTGACCTGAAGTGGGTTTTTGTCTCGCTTTGTTTTGTTATTATTACTGCAGTTCTGGGGGAAGCTAGGCTAAGTGGTAAGTGGTGTACCTCCGGGATCAGACCCAAGATGCCAGGGACTGTGTGGTACTAGGAATTAAACTCATCACCATAAGCATGCAAGATATATGCATTTACCTCGGAGTCACATCCCTGGTCACACGTCTAAATAATTTGGGTGGGTAAGGTCACACCCAGTAGATCTCAGGACATTCTCCTGGCTCTGTGCTTAGGAATCACTCTGGCAAGGATCAGGGAAACATAAGGAGCACTAGGGATTGAATCCAGGCAAGCCTTGTGCAAGAGGCCTCCTAGCTGTAGGATCTCTAAGGCTCCTCTAAGTAGTTTTTAGGTAACAATAAAAGAAAATGTTTAGCTATTGTAATTTTTATCTGTTGAACTAGTATCATAGCAAACAAAAGCAAATCGAATCTAAGGAGCTAATACTATGGCAAGCCAGGTATTGGCCACCTGAATTTGAGAAGATGATATAATTATGAACATGATCCTACCACACTGAATTTTCTGTCTTTTTGATATTCAGGAGCAGGAATATTTACAATTAGAATGATTCTTTAGCTATGAAGTCAAGGAAAATTGTATGTCTCTTAATCCCTGTTTCATGTCATTGTACCTAATTTACTGTATATCTATATGTGTACCTATTTTATGATTCTACCTCCTCTATTTCAAAAACTTAATACAATAAAAACCAATTGCATTTATAATTCAACTAATTCAATCAATATGTACCTGTATATTTAGTGAGTAAAATGGAATAAAATAATTTAAATCCTGTTATGCACAAAAAACATTGGGATCCTATGGAATATATCTATCCAGAAAACGTTGATCTTCAAAAAAGAGTTAAGACATGAATCATCAACAATATTCATCTTTTTATACCCAAATAACTGCTTTTCCAACAGAATTCAACAATTTAGCTTGTTCTAAGTTTTAATGGAGTATAAACACAGTCTGAATCTGAGTCGGTGTGAACCTAATCTAAGCTCTACATCTTTAACTAGCAATTTCTTTGATATAGTATTCTCCAAAATCACATCGTAGCTAAGAATTTATAAAGCATTTATTTTAAAACCAGTGACTTGTAGTCATTAGCATATAAAAGTTATAGAAATATTTAAATATCTCAATATAACATTAAATTTGATTACAATGGAAGTTTTTGTTGCACATTTAAATGCCTGGAAATAAGGCATACAATAAAGAATATGATAGAACTTTTACTTGACAATATCACTGAAAATGGCTATAAAATTTGATGAGAAACACTGAAAGATTACCTCTGAGTGGGATAAAAAAAATATTCATTTTGTTTTTAAACTGACCCTGAAGATGTGCCAAAATATTATAATATCGACAATATAAAGTGTATATGTTCACATAAATATATATGCACATAGCATGTATATATACACAAAATAGAATGTGTGTATATGCATATAAATGTATATACATATATGTATGTATGTGTGCATATATACAGATAAATGGATATATGATTTCTTAGGTTGAAAATAAAACATACGATTTAAGATATTATCTATTTCATGTGCTGGGGTAGGAAACTGATGTAAAGAAAGGGTACTTTATTTTTTTTCTTTATACCTAATAATTACCACTTACAAATTATTTTTTAAAAACATAGTTAAACTAGGCAAAACCTAGTTTTAGTTGTGAGAGTATCACAATAAACATCAGAGTTGTACATCTTGGCCATGAATTAAGATATTTAAACGAATTAAGGTTTAATAATAATTAAAAAGTTCATCTCAACCATATCAATGGATTCTCTTATTTGATTTTCTTCTAGTGTAAGCTAAAATATAAGTTATTCACATATCTCAGCAAAGGGATAAAGTATTTTAAGAACTCTCAAATGAAATAAACATGTCAGCACAATACATGTTCTCATGAGATACAACCTTTAGTAGTCCAATAATTCAATTAAGAAACAGATTCTGCAACTCAGGTTTACTCAACTTACTACCTTCTAAAAGTTAGGAAAGTTACTTGAGTAGCCTGGGAGTACTTCTTTGAGTTAAACGTCTAGTAAATTTGTTCCTCAAAGGAATAAACTACCTTTCACAAATTAGTAACGCTCTGTCTCTTTATCATTCTCATTCTTCTCTGTCAGTCAAAAAGTTTGTTGTTTCATCAGGAAACTATTTAATGGCACTTCTATATGCCGGTATGTTTCACAGACTTCAGTAGTTATCTTCTTGTAATATTTCAGCTTTTAAGCCACTTCCCTGCCTCACTGAGCTCACATAAGATACATCTGAAAGCTTTAGTACAAATTTACTTCGAATAAAGTCTTCAATTCATTTTCATGGCACCAAAAAGACAGCTTTAATAACTGCAATGACAAATAAACTGGAAATCATTCCAGGCCTATTCACTTAACTGACAAGTAGAACACTCTCATAATGAGCCGCCAGGTTTTACGTTTTCTCTTTGACCATAATAGCTTCATTTAAGAGCGTCAGACCCTGACACTTCATCATTTATCTACATTATTTCTCATCTTCTTTCAAATAAATTATGGAATACTAGACTGAGCACATAAAAACAAAGTGACTTGTTATCAGTAAACAGCAAGATAAATTGTCCAGAAGTTCCTCATTTACTTCTCTTTAAATTTAAGGGCAAGTTATTGGCTACACCTTTTTTAACTTCCAATGTTTGCATTTTTACAGCTATCTTATTTCTTTTGCCACTGGCCTCTGTGCACTCATCCAGAGTCTGATGTGGAACGAATAAAAGTAATCCCACTACCCCAAGATAGGCCACTAAAATACAAAAGAGGCAGAAGAGGAAAATAAAAATTCAAACAAGAAAATTGGAAAGATATTTCTCCACAGCTATAAACCTCACTCATCCAAAATGCATGTGTCATACAAAGAACTTGTGTCATACAAAGAACTGTAACATTTCCAAAGTAAGGAAGGACATAACAGTAATTCTTCCAGTACTTGGAAATCTAGTATTAATTTAAGTGGGTTGATGGATACCATTTTTTCTCACTGCATCTCCTTCCTTTTAAAACTATTTGTAATGTAAGAGAATCCAATCAAATCACTTTGAGATTGTATTTCTCTTGGAAACTATTGATCAAGTTTATGGAAGTTCTCATATTACTTAATATTTTAAGTAACTTATAAGCAGGCTATCAGAGACTTATAGAAATACTTCAGATCAATATCAGACCAACATTTAATACAACCATTACAATTGATAGTGTTGTTCAATATTCAAATCTTAGCTAAACACTTAGCAAAGAATAAATATGTAGAGTGTATAATTGTGCCATAATTGTACCCTACTAAATTTTCGATGACTTAATTTGTTCTGAATTAAATCTTAAATGCACCTAGTTTCTGCACCCCATTCCATCACCATGGGACTCCTAACAATTTTGTTATACTTAAAATTTAATAACAACTTTCTATAGAAATTTTTCACAGAAGGCTTAACATTTACAGGCCCCCTACTCTGAGCAAATTCCTGATATAGTAAAATTTAAGAAAAGAATATGTTCCATTATTTATCTGCAAATACCTCAAGGGAAAACTTTGCTCTCAAATTTTGAAACACTACTTAATTTCCAAATCTCCTCAAAAGTGAAACTAATTCAAGACATTAGTTTATAGTCCTTTCTAACTATCCTTTAAATCTATTACAAGTTCAAGCTCCTGAAAATGTAAAACAATATGATCAGATGGCCCCTTCTATACAATCTACTCTTAAAGGTTTTCCAGTAGCCTGGGTAGTGGTCAACAAACACACAGTCCACCCAGGTTCAATCTCTGGCCCTAGAAACCCCCAAGAATACATTTTCCAGAAAAGAAGCTGATGAATCTGTCATCAAACAAAAATCATAGATCGATAGAATGAATTATTTAATCTGTGGTTTGAGAAGATGTTTAAGGTTGTGTGAGTGTGTAGAATTGGTATTGGGGGGTAGATGTGTCAAGATGTAGACAGAAAAGATTGAAGTAAGAAAAACCTGAAGGAGAGTTAGTCTAAATAGTTTTAATTTGTTAAAATAGTCATAAGTTTTAGTGGAAAGGTGGTGTGGCATTTTAATCACAAAGCTATGTGCCTTGCAGAAGCAGTATTGTTTACAGAAAGAAGGGCAAACTATCATTTAAAAACAACAGTGTCTGAGTAAATATATAAATTTACTCATGACAATTCTTTGTTCTCCAAATCACAATACATGTCTAGTCCATCTGATTTTGATGCCTTGGCAAATGAGACAGCGTCCCTGACTCTGGAACAGCGATGGAGGTTGGAGCTCTGGATTCTTTCTTTCACTTGAGTGAGTTGTGATATTCCAAGCATAACTCTTTCGATTCCTCTTTAGGAGACCCAAATAGCATTCTCATCTGCTTTTCGTAGGGCCCAGGTCTCTGAGGCGTATATTAA
Source organism: Cryptotis parvus (assembly GCA_021461705.1). Taxonomy (NCBI): domain Eukaryota; kingdom Metazoa; phylum Chordata; class Mammalia; order Eulipotyphla; family Soricidae; genus Cryptotis; species Cryptotis parvus. The sequence continues at coordinate 116,968 of JAJIBD010001319.1, read as the reverse complement.
TGCAGGGAGAATGTGGAATTGAAGAGATATGCCTGGAGCTGGAGATTCTTTGTCTTTTTAGCTATTTCTTTGATGCCTTTGAAGGCATTCCATGCCTCTCTCTTCCTCCGCTGGACTAGAGCCGTTACTGACTGGATCCCACAGGATGTCAAAAGAACACGTGACTGCCCACTTACAAGATGGTCAGAATTCTTCATCAAATCCTGAACAAACAGTTTAAGGCTCTTTGTATTTCTGAAGCAACCAGATGCCATTGGGCTACTCTGGCACGTGATAGGGTCAAATGGAAGCGTTACTGGTGCCCGCTTGAGCAAATCTATGAATAACAGGATGTCAAGTGATCAAGTGAATTCTTTGTTCACTGGCATGTCTCTTATCCCCTAAAGCCATCAAGAACAACAGTGCTCAGGGCACATCTCAAAGTACTCAACCAGCAAAAGGTAACTACTCTTTTTCATAGGTAACAAACACTCATGGAAAAATAAGTTAAAAACAAAATTATAACTTGCAAGCTCAACAGATGCAAAAGAAAGGCAATAAACTGCAAGACTATAAGTTAGCACTGACTTAGACATTTAAATGAACATTCAAAATATTATCAGACAGGCGAAGGTGAGTATTTTTAAACCAGGAAAAGACCAAAACTAATAAAGAGAATAATGACAATGAATAGGGATTCTGGTTTTGAAAATTCCACTGTAAACAAACTCAATGTAGAGATCAAATGAATACAACTCATTCTGAAAGATAAGCAAGGTAGCGTGGTAATAAAAGAAGGAGATGAAAATGGAGCGGTTGACTTACAGAGAGTAAAACTCACTAATGAAGAAAAAAGAGACAAGACAAGTGTTTAAGCAAATAGTGATCGAATACATACCTTAACGCCATAATAATGTGATAACTGTTGAATATGATTCAATTACATCAAGGAAAAGAGCTAAAGGATAGAGAGCAATACTGTTCCAATTCACAGTGTTAAACAGGTGGAAGAACATAGCTTAAAATATAAAGAGAAAAAACACAACCAGGTAGTTGGAACTCAACTGAAAGGTCAAACAAATTTGAATTAGATACTAAGTTAAAGAGGAGGAGGATAAGAGAACAGAAAAAATATACAACACAACTGATTGAATAGTATTAACTCAGAGATGGGAGACTGATGAATCACACAAAATAAATATGAAAAAAGCCACAAAAAGGGGTTGGAGAACAGCTTGAAGAGATGAAGAGCACATGACATGTGTGCTACAGGAAGTCCTGAGCTCTCTAACCTAGCCAGACACACACCACTGCGGAATGGGCCGTGGGCTCCAACCACTAGTGGGGCTTCTCTTACTTAAAAAAGTTATTTGTAAGAATTTGCATGACATAAATACATATATACATATTATGATACCAAAATTCAATGTCAGGCAAAACGTGGATGAGGGGGTCTTACCAAAAGTGGAAATTACCACAAACGTGTGGGAGTCAGAGGTTAGGTAAGACAGAGAAGGGAACATGTGCAAATAAATGTCAAAAGGGCTAATACCAACCTAGAACCGAGCATTAAATACAGGCAAATAAATACACATGATGGCCTCTAAATGTATGTAGTGCAACCCACAATATGTAAGAGAAGGAAAAGAGAGGGGAGAGAGAAAAGAGATAAAGAACCTGCCATTTAGGCAGGATGGGGGAGGGAATTGGGGACATTGGTGGTGAGAAATGGGCACTGATGGAGGGCGGGGTGTGACCGAAACCCCCAAACATGAACAACGTTGTAATTGTATACCTCACAGTGGTATAATAAAATATTAATTAAAAAAGAGTTTGAAGGTCAACTTTCTATAAAAAATCAAATGCAAACAATTCTGCAAACAGTATGAAGAAGCAATACATCATTTTTCATTCACTGTAGTCATATGTCAATGGAATTCTGATGGCTTAAATATAGTAGAGTGGAATAAAGTGCTGGAGGGGAAATATATACTCATTTGGGTATATCTATCTACTGCAAGTATATTTTTTAACTATGGCAACATAAATAAATGTTCATACCTAACCAAAGTATAACTTTGTACCCTGTTCCTCCACTCTAAGACATATATTAAATATATTGACTTGCTCTTCAAGCCTATGTCTCCCTTGAACATGCTCTCACTTACTTTTTCTTTTGCGTCCTTGCTTGTTTCTTTACTTGCTCTTTCCAGCTGTCTTCTCCTGAACTTGCATTGCTTTTTTGCCTTCCATTTTGTGTCTAAGTTTCTTTCAGAAAGAAAGAAAGAAAGAAAGAAAGAAAGAAAGAAAGAAAGAAAGAGAGAGAGAGAGAAAGAAAGAAAGAAAGAGAGAGAGAGAAAGAAAGAAAGATCAATAAATTGCATCATATTTAAGAAATGACTTCAAGAGGAAGATCAAAGCTTCATTGTGGAAATGTGGAAAGAAGTAAAAAATAAATGTTTAAATAGTCAATATCAACGGTTTCTAAATTTCAGTAATTTGAAATGAGGGTACATATTCTGAAATACTTGGGGAACCATATGTAATAATAAGTGGTCAAGAGCAGAAAGGTTATCCATTTTCCTTGTTTGGAGGAGAACAAACAATTAAACACTTATGAGTTACTTATTTTGTTTGAGAAATGGTACAATTTTAAATTAAGTCAGAGTGCAAACACCAGAAATGTGTGTCATAAGGTTCAACATTATTTAAAGAAATCTCTTTATAGAGTTTTTAAAATGATCAACAAACAGCAAATATATTTGCTAGATGTTTTCTACCATAGTAAAAAAATAAGAATTGTTAGTAATAGTAAAAAATGAAATTCATCCATATAAGTAAATACAGTCTAATAATTTAAAGCAAGAGTTTTAAATGAACATAGAGTCACACCAAATATTCACTCTATGCATTGTGATAAAAGCTGTTTTAAAACTGTAAATACTACATTACAATAGCTACATTATTGAGGAGACCAGACATACTACTACTTGCTCTCATTTAATTCTACTGGCAGTTCTGTGAGGTATTATCTTCTTTACAGTTATAATCTAATTTTCAGAAATGTACTCATACATATATTGGTAGGGAAAAATACACTAAATTTATCTCTTGCTGGTGGGATAAACAATATTTTTAAATTAGTTTCTGTTTGCTTTGAATACTTTTTATTTCTTCCCACGGTGAATGTATATTAGTATTCTGAGAATTTCTAAAACTAAATTAATTAAGCATTTGTATTTAAGATGTGCAATCCAATCACAATTATTTACCTCAAACAGTGGGCAAATTAATTTATAAATTAACGACATATGCATGATTATTATAAGACTGACTGTGCTTTGTATAACCCAGTAGTTAATATAATTTCAGATTGTTTTGATTAATCTGTAGAAGGAGCCAGTGTAGAAGACTTGGCTTTTCATCATGCCTCTATCATTAACAACAGTAAGTTTTCTCCAATTACACTGACTCTGAAAACTACAAACATTACTTTCAAGGGATTAATTAAGGTCTCATAGCTTGATCTTTTAATTTAGATACACGGACAGAAGGTGTCCACAGATGGTTTGTTCAGTTAATCCATGGTTGAAACTACAGGACATGTATTATATCTGAAAACAAGAAAAAAAATGACATCAATTTTCTATTCACAAAAGATAGACTTCTTTATTTAAATAGCTGAGTGCAATATTAATCAAACAGGAGCCGAGAACTATTAAGTAAGATGAACTAATTTTTTACATAAGATCTATATTATCATCTCTCATTCTCACACACCTAATAATATGCTTGAAAAATCAAAGATTTTAAATGAGTTAGTGAATATAAAAAATAAACCCATAAAGTGACTAATATATGCGGACAAAAATAGTGTTCTATAAGGAATAACACTGAGGGCTTTTTTTTGAAAGGGGTTCTAGGTGGCGGTTAAGGGAATTGGGTTTGGCCTTGGGTGGGGCACATCCAGCAGTGCTCAGCAGTGACTCATAGCTCTGTACCCAAATATCAGTCTTGATGATGCTCAGGAGACCATGTAATGCTGGGGACTGAATCTGGAGGCAAGCTTGGAAAACTGAATGAGGATGTGAATTTGCTGAGATGGAGAAGCCATTTGCCTGTTTTTCAATGAGACTATTTTATTTTACTAATACAATGGGTGACTCTGTATGCCTCACATTTCTTTTTTGTAAGTTTGTCTCACATATAACCCCATGATTGGAATGGGTTGCAAGATTTTCTCCCAATTCATAGGTAAGTTGTTTTCTCATTAGGACCCCTAGAGTGCTCTGTAGATTCTCCTTTTCTGAGGGGTTCATTCCCTCTGGGTAAGTCATATCTTTGCATCTAGCTGTACCTCAGTTTCTGTAATTCCAAAGTGCTCAGGATTTGCATTTCAAAGATATGTAGTCTTTCTTCCCTAGAGCTTCTTCAGGGCTGAGTTATTTCTTCCTAACTTTTATTTCCCAAAAGTTCATTACAATCTGCCCCTCCCCAACATATCTGTCTGCAACAATACTCTCTTCAACATTATTAACCTTTTGAAAATTTGCTAATAAAGTGAGAGAATTCAATTGATGATTTTGCTACCCTTTTTCAAGAGAATATTTGTTTAAATTATATATAACTTCATTGCAAATGTAAATATTCAATGATCTCAAATATTTGGATTTACTTTAATTTGCCCTTCTCCTATTAGAAATCTTTTACTCTTATTTTAATTAGATAATCTATCTGCTTTTTTGGCACCCCTTTTCTCTCTTTCAGTGAAGAAAAATAGTTTTTTTTTAAAGAAATTTACTTAGAGAAATGTGAGCAAGAGAAATAGAGAGATTATATACAATTTCTCCCAGTTGTCTTAGCCTAGAGTTTTATGTAAATATAAAGCTAATTCGGTTGCTGTAGATGGCAAAGCTTTGGGCACTGGGTGGTTCTTTCATATTCTTATTTAGATTCTCTCTTCCAAGGGGTCCACCACTCTCTGGGTGGTGTCTAGGTTTCTATCTCTAGTTAGTGGCTTATTTTCTCTCTCTCCAAAGAGTTCAGGATTTATATCCTAAATGGGCATATTTCTTGCAACGTGGGGCTACAAGAGTTTTGGCAGCTTCTTAAATTTTGTTATTTTCTAATAATTCTTTACTGGAGCCCCCTGCAACATTCTCCTCCTACACACTTCAAACACTTATATCTAGGGGGTTATATGGTTGAAGGTCTCTCTTATGTAGCTACTTTATGCTAGCAAAAGGGCATAGACCCTATCTGATAATATTTATGGGGTATCTAATGGTTTATTACATCTCAAAGTTGTAAAAAATAAATCAGGCCTGGAGCAGTAGTTCAGTGGGTAAGGAGCATTCTTGCACGCAGCCATCGTGGGTTCAATCTCTGTCTCATATGGTCCTCTAAGCCCAGCCAGGACTGATCACTGAATGCAGAGCCAGGAGCAAGTTCTGAACACCACAGTGTGACCCATAAAACGAAGAGAGAGAAAGAAAGAGGGGGAGAGAGAGGAAGAGCAAAGGGAGAGAGACACACAATCTTATGTATTCCTAACTAAAAAATTAAATACATAAAATATAGCCTACAAACCACAAAAGAAACATTTTAAATGCACAAAAGCACATAAATGGTGAATGTAGATTGGTTCTGAATGTTCACCATGTATCTATATTACAGTAATCTTTATTAAATATCTGCACCTTTCAAGAATAGTTATTTGTGATTTAGTGATATGCTCAAATAACTCCGTAACAAAAGGTGTTAAAAATGTTAATTTTGCCTGTCTCTGATCTACAATGTAAATTATAAGTATAAATCCCTAAAAGAACATTATTATATGTATCTTTTAAGAAAATGTGCCAGGCGTGCATGGTCTTAAGAAAATGAACAGAATAATTTTGTGAAACAAATTGTGAGTTACATTAAAGGAGAGTACTTAGTTATGAATATATTAAATCAATTCACAATTTGTAGTCTTTAGGTCTGAAATTATGTAATGTTCAGCTCTTGATGTGTGTTTTACTTGATTGATACCCAAATGAATGTTGCATTGATTATATATTATCCTTACTAATCCTCTTAAATCTAAATGTAAAATAAAACATGCATACATTCAATTTCTGCATTTCAGGAGTACCTTGGGGTGCATAATATTTTCAATTAAATTTGGTAAACAATGAAACATTCAGAAATAGCTTTTTATTTTCTGATTTACTGTTAGTTACACAAGAGATTAAAATGAGCAATAAGAGGTAATGTAATCAAGCAATGATGTTATGAAAATCTGTGCATGCATAACTTTCTATAGCTGACATGTTTTCTTGCTCTTTCTCTTTCTGAAACCACATATTAGCACTTACTTTAAAAAACAATGAAAAACCTGTATATGTCTGTCTTCTGAAGTGATAAGTTTCAGAATGTAGCAAGAGTGAGTACTTGCCAAATCATAGTACCATTATTAATTCAAGCATGATAAAATTGTTCATTTTAACTATAATCATGTAATTCATCAAAATACTACTAGAGCATATCATTTTCAACTATTACACTGATAAAGCACCTTATTATTACCAACAAGTGCAGAAAATTATTTTGATGTTTATCTACAACTAAGTAATTGTTTTGAAACTGTATAGACCTTGCCTTATATTTTTATAAAAGAAAATTTTCAATACATTTTATGTACTTACTTGAACATAGTTGTTTCATATTTGAATAACTCCATCTATTAAACTTCAAAATATGTCATGATGTCTAGAACTAGAATAATTTATTTCCAACATGTCATTCCTCCCCTTTGATGAATACAGCAAAAAGTAGGATGATAAGTAAGCATACTCTTCAGTCACAAATCAGCAGAACCATGTCAAACTTCAACCTCATCACCCAACATCTCATCCTTAAAAGTTACTTTTGCCATCAAGACCACAAATGCTTCAGTATCATATTAAAAATCAAAATGCATTACAGGAAATTATATTTATTAATCTCTATCTAAAATGGAAATTGAGACACAGATATACTAATTAGTAAAATTATTGCAATTTACACATTTCCAAGATATATAATTTTATTTAGATAGCAATTAATTCATCAACTATTATTAAAGTTAACATTAACTTTTAATGAAATAATAACAGTATCTACAGGTATATGTGGGTGATATAATTTCATACAAATTATATGTATGAAAATGTGCTAAATTTCTAAGGAATTTTGTGGATTGTTCTTGATACAAGTCTACAGAGAGAAAACAAATTTAATGCACAAATAAATGATCAATACTGGGGTAAAAAACTCTGGTTGTGTATTGTACCACTGATACTATATTTCGCTTCTGTTTACTTTTAATTTGTTTTAAACTTTTAGTTTGAAAATCAATATTCTTCATATTGTATATCCTGCAAAGTTAGAGATTTTCAACCTGCTAGATATTAAAGGATATTGAATTTTGCAACACCTACTAAATTTTAAATTTTATTTTGCTTTTGAAGTACATTATACTATAAATTTTAGTTTTGAATCACTGAAAACCAATATGCATATTCCATAGATAATCAATTTCTATACTTAATAATTTATTTGTCTCTTCTGTCCTGATACTTCTTACAATTTTTCCCATGCTTTTCTATTACCTTGTTGGATCACACCCAGCAATGCTCAGGGATTACTCCTAGCTCTGCACTCAAAACTCAATTCCAGGGTCAGAGTGACAGCACAGCAGATAGGGTGTTTTCTTTTGCACATGGCTGACCCAGGTTCGACCTCTGGCATCCCATATGTTCCCCTGAGCACTACAAAGAGTAATTCCTAAAAGCAGAGCCAGGAGTAACCCTGGTGCACTGCCAGGTGTGAACCAAAAAAGAATTCTAGCAGTACCCAGGGATCAAACGGATGCCAAATATTATGCCTGGGTCAGCCGCATGCAAAGTTAACACCCTACCCACTGTACTATTGCTCTGATCCCTCTTTACCCAATTCTTTCTGGAAGACACTAATTGGCTTATTTTCCAAGTTCATTTTTTCTGCTTTGTCTTTACTTTAGGTTTTTTTTTTATAATATTGTATTATACCACTGTGAGATACACAATTATGAAGATGTCCATGTTTGGATTTCAGTCATACAGTGTTCTAGGTCCCATCCCTCCACCAGTCCAAGTTAGTTTTTCTTCTGTTTATTTTTGTCTCTATCAGAGTGAAATATTAATTGGCAGCATTTGTCTTTCTGTACCTGACTTATTTCACTAAACATATTACTTCTTATATCTATTAATGATAGTAGAAATAGCAGGATTTCATCATATTTCATTGCTGAACACATACCATCATTTAACCATTTGTAATTTGACAGATACATGGTTTGTTTCTAGTCTTGGCTAATGAAAATAATGATATATTAGACATGGAGGTACATATATCAATTAAAATTAATGAACATTGTATTTTCTAGGTCAATATCACAAAATGGAAAAACTGAATCATATTAGATGACTATTTTTGGTATTTTTAGGACACTCAATACTCAGTACAATATATATTTTACGAAATGGTTGGACCAATTTAAATTTCCATCAGCACTGTATTGCTTTCTCTCCAAATTCTCTCCAGCACTTCATATTTGAATAAGTAATTCTCAATGATGTAAAGAGGTATCTTATTGTTTTTTACAGTTGCATTTACCATATAATAAAGGATAATGCCATCTTTTTATATTCCTATTGACTATCTGTTTAGATCCCTTGAAGAAGTATCTATTCAGAGCCGTTCCTCATTTGTTTGAACTATTGACTTATAAGGTGATTTTGGGGGTTGTTGCTATTGCATATGTTCGGTGTTATTCTTTTATCAAATTAATTATTTGAAAATAGTTTCTATTGGGCCGGAGCCATAACACAGTGGGGAGGGCATTTGCCTTGGACATGGCCGACCCAGGTTTGATCCCTGGCATCCCATATGGTTCCCGAGCACCTCCAGGAATAATTCCTGAGTGAAGAGCCAGGAGTAAGCCCTGAGCATCACCGGGTGTGACCCAGAAAGCAAAAAAAAAAAAGTTTCTACTTAGTAGTCTATTTGAAAATAAATTTAGTGATTTATGTGAATATAGCTCCTTCCATTTAGTAATTTATAAACAATGTTGACATATTTTTATTATGAAAAAGTGCTTTAGGGGCTGGAGCGATAGCCCAGCGGGTAGGGTGTTTGCCTTTACGCGGCCGGCCTGTGCCGGCCTGGGTTCGATCCCCGGCATCCCATATGGTCCCCCCGAGCACCGCCAGGAGTGATTCCTGGGTGCAGAGCCAGGAGAAACCCCTGAGCATCGCTGGGTGTGACCCAAAAAGCACAAAAAAAAAAAAAAGTGCTTTAGTTTGATGCACTGTCATTTATTTTTGCTAGCTACCTTTGCAGTTGGAATAGTTTCCAAATAAGTCTCTATGGTTGAAGTCAAGGAATATCTATCTCTTTGCGTTGTATATGTGTATGTCAACTCCATATAATTCAAACTAACTGCTTGAGTATTTCTAAAACATTATGAACATTCCTAAAAACATAGGAGTTGAAGTATGGTGGATAGGCCTTTGCCTTGCACAAGGCTGACCTGCATTAAATCCCTGGTAGCCCACATGGTCTGAACCAACCAGAAATGATCCCTGAGTACAGAGCCAGAAATAATTGTTGAGCACTGCCAGATGTGGCCAAAAATCAAAACAAGCAAATAAAAAACTTAGGAATTGCCCTTCCATATGATCCAGCATTTCCACTTCTGTAATGTACTCCAAGGGCCCAAAATCAGTATGTAGAACAGGTATTTCCATCCTAAGTTCATTGCAGCACAGTTCATAATAGACAAATTTTGGAAAGAACCCAAGTGTCCCCAAACTGATAACTTAATAAAGAAACTATGATAAATGCACAGGTCATAAGAAAAGATTCAATCATTCAATTATCTTATTTGTGGATGGATCTAGAGAGTATCATGCTAAGAGAAGTTAGTCAGAAGGAGAGAGACAGACACAGAATGATCGCTCTCATAGAAAGGTGAGAAAGAAGCACAGCAGGGTAATAACAAATGTGTGAGGCAATAGCAACAAATAACATGAGTACTTGTCTTTACTTGGAAGCATGTAACTTCCATGTTTGATGCATTTAGTTTGATGCACTGTCATTTATTTTTGCTAGCTACCTTTGCAGTTGGAATAGTTTCCAAATAAGTCTCTATGGTTGAAGTCAAGGAATATCTATCTCCTTGTGTTGTATATGTGTATGTCAACTCCATATAATTCAAACTAACTGCTTGAGTATTTCTAAAAACATTATGAACATTCCTAAAAACATAGGAGTTGAAGGGGCTGTCGGGGTAGTAGCAGGGACCTGACTGGAGGGAAACATTAGCCATGCTGGAACAAAGTATTCACGCGGGAGGAGTGGGTGCTGGAAGGCTGTAAAGTTTTTATGCATGGAACCATATCAATAACTGTATTATATATCTCAGTGCCTGAAAGGAAAAAGTATATATATTTACACTGATGTTTTCCTTGTGCTTGATTTAACACATGTTTTGTTCATTATGGACATTAAATGTACAAAATCTACTGATAACTTTGTCAGCATTGTTAAGTGACTGACCTGGGAAAAATTGAAAAGTTACTGGGTACTACAAAAGTGGAAAATGAGTAATGAGCTAATTAAAAGTTACTGGGTACTACAAAAGTGGAAAATGAGCTATAGGTAGTTATAAGGAATGTACATTCTACCACATAACTACTTCATTGAGGAACATGAAAACTGATGTAGTCTGTAAAAGGATATGCTTCATTAAATACAGCCAACTAAAACTTCAGGAGAGCCTCTATCAGATATGGAGAAAAACTTTCAATGAGTTGGATAGAAGATCAGTCACAGTTTATCACTGTTAGCATAATGACAACACAATGTACTGTGGAAAGATAACTGAATATGGTTGTTCTGAATATTCTTCTATCTCAGAGTGGTTTAAACTAAATTCACTAAAATCAAGAATCTTGGGGTGAAGAGGTAGTGAAAAGGGTAGAGTTCAATTGTGGGCACCCCACAGGGTCCCCAGTGCACCAACAGCAGTAATTCCTGAGTGCGGTCAGAAATTGCTCACTGACTGGGCACCGTCAGTTGTGCCCCCAAACAATCTTAAGGGGTTGAGGATGTGGCTTATTGGCAGAAAGAGGCCTGCTTAACTAAGCCCTGCTTTGGTGCTTGGCACTGCCCCATGTCCCTGGTATGATCTTTGCTGCCATTAGCACTTCAATAACAACAACATCCTTCCTTATTACATAATGTGAAAGTGAGAGCTGATTCTGATGATACAAGGACAGCTAACAAAGGGGAAGGCAGGCATCCAGATAAGCTAAGTGTGGAAGAAAGTTGCTGGCCTGAGAATTATTAAGGAGACTTTCATCCAAAAGGAGAGGGATAAAAAGCAGGGCAAGTCAATGACAGATTTCAGGTTGTTAAAGATAACAGTCTATTGTGTCCTACAATGTTTAAGTTTCTAGTTTCCACAAGAGTGGGGAAACAGATGACCATTTCTGTTGACAGAATCAGTAGAGGGGTAAGCTATAACTATGTACTTTGAGTTCTTCTTACAATCGACAAAAAATAAAGATGCTTTCATACTGGCTAGTGTAGTTAATCTGGTTTTCAGTAAGATCTACTAGCAAGTACACAATGAGAACAGGGTAGAATGTATCTGAAACTCACAGTACTTATTGGAGGATCCTTGATATTTCTATGCCAAATAATAATTATAAATATGCAATATCATGATCACACAAAACAAGGGAAGAAGCATAGAAGAGCTCAGAAAGCTGAAATACCAAAAGCTATGGTACTCTAACAGAAAAGAAAAACCATTCAAAGCAATTGATTTGCTCTGTGAGGGAAAACAGGCCTAAACAGTGATGAAAGTGAAAACTGCAGCCACGGAATCCATAGTTTTGCATACTACCATATTCTCTCTCTTCAGGAAATTGCAACTTTAAAACTCTAGACTTGCAGCTCTATTCTTGAGGAAGAAATAGTACAATGCTTTATTGCCGATGATCTAGATTGAAAGAAGGCAGAAACCCCCACTTTCCCGACCAGGGCAGGCCTACTCATGGAAAGTTACCAATTTAGGGCCTGAGTGTCCTTTTCATCTTGAAGTAACCTTTTGTTATCTACAAAAGGCCCAGAACAAATTCCTGTTAGAAGTTATTAGACCCCCGCCCAGAATCTACTATCTGGCCTGAATTGCCTGGATTGCATTCCTGCACTTAAGCATAGCCATTGCTGACTCATGATCCCCCACGTGTATCTAGCCGCACCAAATATAGAAAGATGTATTAAAATGATCTGATTGGTGGGAGATGGTTACTTGGTGCAAAGTGATTGGCTGCCTGCGTGCAGACCTTGATATGGTATTTTAAATCTATTGAATGGTTATGCGCGGGCTTTTCTGTAGCGGCGGGAACTATCTCTTAAAAGATCCTCCCTGGAAGGGTTCGGGCTCTTAGCCACTGACCTCTTGGGGTCATGCTATGGGCCCGAGTATACTCGCTATTAATAAAACCCTTGCTTTTGCAGAGGACCCGGTCTCTCAGAGTTTTCCTTGGTAGGTGCGGCGTTCTGAGGCTCCCAGTCAGTCACCCCATCGGGTGGCCAACTCTTTCAAGATAGCACAAGAGTATCTGATAGAATCTGAAAAGACTGTACTGGAATAATAAACTTTTCATATTACAAACTATTCAATAGCTTGTATTAAAATGGTGCCAAAAAATTTAGCAGAGTATTTGAAATAGAAAATTTTAGAAAATGTCTATTTTTAAATGTGGAAAGTAAATTTTTAAATAGATGGCAATTCTAAAATTTGATAGCTTTTTGTGATTGTTTACATAGTAGCATAGCGTCTTTGTGTATACAAGTAGAAAACCAGAATTTGGTGCAAAAATTAGAAAAACAAATTTGGATGTATAGTAGATCAAATACAATTTCAACTAGACAGTTACTAATAGAAATATAGAGATTTTGAGGCAGGAAAAATTGAATTGATTTAACAGAAAGTAACTACATAATGTGATAAAATATAGACTGATAAGAGATAACACAAAACTCTTGAGTATCCTAAAATCAGAGGTTGGTAGAAATTCACAACTAAAGGGAATTAAAGGCATTGGTAAAGAGATTGCAAGAACACTAAAAGAAACACATATATTGTGACCTTATAAGAGGACAAATAAATAAAAGAAATAAAGTATCTATTGAATTTTACAACAGGAATATTTTGTGAAAATTTTATGACAATTTTTTAGGAATTATTTTTACAAAGTGGTAGGTTCAAAAATTGAAAGGTTTGGCTTCACAAGTAAGAAGCAAGAACTTGGACGTGTGGGAGTGAATGATGATCAAAATCTTTAATCTCAAAAAGACTAAAATACTGAAGTGTAGCTACAAAAATGTATGATAACCAAGGATTACTTTTAGGAAGAAATGCTAGAGTTTGTGTATCTGTTGAAAAACTGATCTGTGTTGAGGAGGTTAGATTTCAGAGAGAGGAGAATGAGGGGAACATAGAAAGGGGAGAGAGAGAGACAGAGAGAGAGAAGTAGAGGAAAAGGGAAGGAGTGGGAGGAGAGGGAGGAGAGTGAAGGGAGGGAGAAATGAGGGGAGGGGAAAGGAGGGAGGGAAGGGGAAATGAAGGGGAGGGGATGGAAGGAAGCAGGTCTTGTCGGGAGTCAGTGTGAGAGAAAGGAAAAGGAAGGAAATAGGAATCTAATTACTCCATAGAATGGTTCCTCATCCCCAGAAAATTTCTGTTGCTCTCACATAGGTTTGGAGAACTTTGTGATTTAAATTTGGGTTAAGATACCCGTTCATCGTATAGAGTAAAACAAAGTTTAGGGTGTACTTTGGGAAAAGGGCTCCCCAGTGGTACTATGAATTCCAAGAGAACTCCCAGTGGCCCAGCAGTTTCCCATTGCTGTGGGGCTGCAATCTATTGTATTCTGGGGTTCGGGGTTTGGGAGTTACTCTAAGTATGTCCATAGGTCCTAGAGTGCCTTTTCAGTACAGTATATTTGTCACATACTTTAGGTAAGTCAGACAAGATATCTGGGCGGAATCCTATGTTAAGAAGAAAAAAAAAATCAAAGAATGGCTAATTAGGTTGCAAGGTTTGGATTTTATAGCAGGATTGTTAAAGAAAGTAAGACTTTGAGGGCAGAAAATTAAATGCTTGAAACCATGAGTTTTGTGATTATGTAATTCCTAGTAACATTAATACTTAGAATGTGTACATCCGGAAATCACCCACAGAAGTGTTGTGGTTAAATAGATCTTCACAGGTAAGAGCATTCATGGATCAGGAGGTCAGGAAGCTAGTGGCATAGCAACTGCAAGAGAATATTGATAATTTGACAAAGTACAGTGGTAGAAAAACAACTAAATGTCTATGATGAGAGAGATGAACCAGAAAAGAAATAGGCCAGCCACAAAACAAAACAAAACAACAACAAAAAAACACCTGGTAGAGATGACTAGTGAGAATTATTGAGGCTGAAGTTGATTTTGTTCCATAATTTTGTGATATTTGAGACTCAGGAGACAAGTACCAAGGATACTAAGTGCAACCTTACATTTTGCTACACCACATCAAACTTGTTGAGTGCAACTACTGCAACATCCTCTCCCCACTTTTCCATTTTTCTGATTGAGGAATGCACTGATATTAACACCCACTGCATGTCACTTCTTATATCTCCTATCCTCCAAAGTGCATGTTGAGATTATCTTCACTTCTTGCTTTACACAAATGCTTAAGTCCAGAGTGTCTGGACAGTTCCACCTTCTGTCCAGACAGGTGGGCACTGCAGCCCTAATCAAACTGATCCAAATTAGGAACTGTTCAGACACTCTCAGATTTCTACAGGCTCATTGGGTTAAGGCCAGTCGCTGCACAGGAATCCCACAGTGCATTTCAACTCCACATACCTGAAACTGGAGAGGGAACCTTCCCACTTGCAAATGTCACTGAAATTTTGATTTTAATACTCCATAAAATTATGTTGCGTTTGTATAGGTATTTGCACCCTATGCAATGTTAAATATTAAAATAAATCTCTATTGGGGATGGAGCGATAGTCCAGCAGGTAGGGAATTTGCTTTGTACGCAGCAGACCCAAGTCGATTCCCAGCATCCCATATGGTCCCCAGAGCAAGTAATTCCTGAGTGCAGAGCCAGGAGTAACCCCTGAGTATCGCCGGATGTGATCAAAAAGCAAAAATGATATCAGATAGATAGATAGATAGATAGATTGATAGATAGATAGATAGATTGATTGATTGATTGATAGATACATACATACATACATACATACACACATAAATAAATAAATAGATAGATAAATAAATAAATAAACAGTAAATAAATCTCTATTGGATTAAATGTAATTTTACATCTACTTTTTTGAGTTCCTTTAGCAAAGAAATCTAAGACCAATCAGGATTTCAGTTCCTTAAAGCCTATAGTACATATTTGAAGACTGTCTCCTTATATATTCTTCTGTTTCATAGACATACCCGGCTTGTTTTGGTTTGGATTTTGGGTCACACCCAATGGTGTTCAGGGTTATCCCCTGCCTCTGTGTTTAGGGATCATTCCTGGCAGGACTAGAGCTTAAACACTGCATGCAGAACAAGCAGCCTAACCACTTATTTACTGTACTATATCTCCCACCTCTTGTTTGTTTCTACACACAAAATTGCAAGCCATTGAAATTCTATAAACTCTTGGAAAACAGTTTGCTCTGATTCTTACAAAAAAGCATGAATTTTTAGTTGTTTTCATTTACTAATCATTGGTTAACAGTAGTATAGAATGCCAGTGGTTTAGCGTTATCTTTATGTGGGAGACTCTCATCCCCTCTAACACCAACGCTTCACTGCTATCCTACTGCTATAAAGACACTGCTCATTCCTGCACTTTCCCCTGGTAATTACAAATCACTGTCTGTCTTCCCGTTCATCATTGATTTGCTCAAGCGGCCCCAGTAACATCTCCATATGTCCTGTCTCATGCTAGTAGAGCCCAAGGGCATCTGCTTGCTCCAGGAACATAAAGAGCCTCACTCAATCCATTCCGAATGAGGTCTATAACTGTTACTGGTATTTGGCATATCTAATACAACACAGGTAGCTTGCCAGGCTCTGCCATGGTAATCACAAAAGTTTTCACTAAAACTAGGGTAAAGTTTTGTGGTTTCTTGTCTGCTCACTTAACAAAGACTTTATTTACTTTAAATTAGTTAATGAGATTCTTTGATTTATAATATCATTAATAATTGATTCTCACACACTGAACTCAAACACCACACCCATCATCGATGTTCTTACCCCCATCCTTTCCCAAGGACCCAAACACCCGTTCCTTTTTCTTTTGGGAAATTTATTCAATTAGTAAATCAACGTTATTATGGTGTGTCCCGTTATTTTTTTACAAATAGGTACAAATCTTAAATTAAGAAGACCTCCCATAAAAGACAGCTTTATAAATACTGCACATCTAATTTATTTAATAAAAATTCACTTGATGTGAAATCAAAATACATCATCATGCATTTAAGCTCCTAACTATCTCATTTTGGCTCACAATGGAGATAACAGTGAATGTAATTTTTCATCATAAATGTATGATTATTTAGTCATATGAAAATTTTAGCTTATCTTCAACAAACTTTATCCTGTTTTTAATACACAGGAGCCATTGCTGACAGATATGATAAAATAGATTTATTACTCTTGACAAATTATATTGCAAAATGCCCTTTCATGACTGCCCAAATAAAGCCTGCATTCCCATATTCAACAGGAATGTCACCTGTGATTCCTAGCTTGTAACCTTGTTCAGAGGCAATCTAAAAATTCTTTTCAGAAAGACCAGTGTAGTTAGAATGTAAGATGGTTATAAGAATAATTGTTTGAATGAAAGAAACCTGTAGTCCTTTAAATCAAACTAAGTAGTGTTTTATTAAAGTGCTCAGCAAATCAATCTAAATCCAAGGGTAATAAAGCCCTAATCAGGTGGTAGAAAAAATAATAGGTTGTCATGCATGAGAAAAAAAATAGGCAATCATGGAATGTTTTCTTTAATTAGGTCGTGTAAAGTGGAGGAACTGAGTAGGAACTGGCAAGACATTCATCATGAGCAAGGTGGGAAATTATTTAGATTACTAAGGAAGGAAAATTGAGTGTGATACACTTAGATTTGACTGGACAGAAAATTAAAGGTTTTTCTTTTTTTTAAAGCTGTACGTACCACTTTGCTGGTGATAACCATTGACAGGTGTGGGATTTTTCGAAGCCAAATTCAGCTTCTTAGTCATCTATTCTGCTGAGTCCACATACTTTAATTGTTTTCTAATGGTTTTAATTTCAGTGGGACTCCAGGACACTAGATGTGCTCCTCTAGCATTCTGCAGAACTGCCTATCAGCTCCAATGGAATTTTGTTCCTAATAAACTTGAGATTGATTATTAAGCACTTCTCATTTTCTTCTTAAACTGAAAGAGGTAATTAATACTATCTGGGTTGGTTAATACACTGCTCTGAACAGGGATACTGTTACAAACTACAAACATCAGTAGACAGATTTCTCGTTAGACACTGTTGCCTTCACAGTTAAGACTGTTAAGTGCATCTTTCTTTTCAAGCCTTAATTTAGGAAATACAATGACATGATTTCAAATATTTAGAGTATTGTGACAAACACCTCAGACAAAATTATGTTTACCAAATTAAATCTGAGAACACAGCCTTCACCACCTAAAGAGTGTCATCAAACAATAGGAATACTGGTCTATTTTTCTAATCTGCAAATTATTTCTGTCTCCAATGATATTCCTAGTTTTAAGCATTATGGAAATGTAGCCATTGCTTCTGATTTTGTTTCCACATGACTCAAATAGAGGGAATAAATAAGAGGGAATATATATATAATACATATAAATATATAGTATATATAATTACATATTATTTATAATTATAATATATAATAAATTATGTATAATATCTATAAATATACCTTGTATATTGTATAAATATTTATTATATTATATGCATATAAATATGATAATGTTTAATTTCTATGAACTACAGTCTATAGGCTTACCATTAGTTAAGAAAATGCAGGCAGACAACACATCAGAAAAATCTATGGACATACTTTCACCTATCAAGTTTATATTTGACCTGATAATTTTTTTTTAGCAGAAAGTTTTGATGCCCTCTTGAAATTTTATTTCAGTTTGCACTCCTGCTGACAATTCCTGTATGTGGCAGTGATTTCCCTACTCCAAGTGTGTGTGTGTATATATAACATATATATATATATGTTATATATAACATGTATATACATATATTACATATATAACATATATATACATATATAACATATATATACATATATAACATATATATACATATATAACAATATATATATATATATATATATAGTTTTGCTTTTTTGGGGGTCACACCCGGCAATGCTCAGGGGTATCTCCTGGCTCTGCACTCATGTATTACTCCTGGCAGTGCTTGGGGGATCATATATGATGCCGGGATTGAACCCAGGCCAGCACAGCTGGCCACGTGCAAGGCAAACACCCTACCCGCTGGGCTATCGCTCCGGCCCCTCAAGTGTCTATTTCTAAATAACCAACAGTTCTAAAGAGCAATTTTCTAGGAACACAACCAGTTGTGAAGCAGGACAGAAGGGCCCGTGTTAAAGCCGCAGGATCATGTCAGAGGAATAACCCTTACTCTGAGAGATGATTTTTGGTATTAATATCCAGAATCTTTACCCTTAGAGTAACATGTTGAGTCATATTCTATAAAATGTTTTAAGCAGTCTCTGATAGGATTGAACTCCAGTTACCTTAGCAATAATTTCCCTTCAACTTAATCCGCATTAACTTGACTCCTTTTCTTTCCTGACTTTGTGCTAAAAAACTACTTGCTGTAGAGATATCAATCACATCAATCACCATGGATGTCTATGAGTCTGGAATTTTCTAGCAATCCAGCATTAAGTCCTGACAAGACTGCTCCCTGATTTCTGTTCTAGCACTAACAGACCAAGCATGTGTGTTAACCAAAAAACTTTTCTCTATGATTAATTATAAAATTAAATTATGTTGAGATGTTTTTTCTTTTTGTCTTTGTATTAGTAAAATAATCTAACTTATGAATTAGATCTAGGGCAGCTTATAAACAACCTTTGTAGGAAAAGATCCTGATAAGGGGGCCAGAGCGATAGCCCAGCGGGTAGGGCGTTTAGCCTTGCACGCAGCCGGCCCATGCCGACCCGGGTTCGATCCCCGGCATCCCATATGGTCCCCCAAACACCGCCAGGAGTAATTCCTGAGTGCAGAGCCAGGAGAAACCCCTGAGCATTGCCGGGTGTGACCCAAAAAAAAGCAAAAAAAAAAAAAAAAAAAAAGATCCTGATAAGGACATGCCATAGAATGGTATGTTCTAAAAACTTGTTTAATAGAAATAAATTTAAAAAAAGTATCCTAAAATTTCCAGGCATTTACATTTTTTAAATAGTCAGAACTCCTATTTAATAAATTGAGACAATTACTTCCAAATTCACAACATCAATTATTTGCTTAATTATATTTGACTGTTTTCGTAAAGCACTTCTATATTTAGTAAAAATTATATACCTAAGATAATGCATGAACAATATACACTAAAACTCAGAGATTAGTAATAATAAAATAAAACAATAAAGAAATGCACTTTGGAATGACCTGTGCACTAAATTCTTATAGACTAAGAAACTAGAATATGCTGAGAGAAGATTGTAACAAAATTCATAAATATTATGAGTTTATTTTGCAATATGTCACTGAAATCCAAATTTTTTAACATATAAAAATAGGATACACATGACAACCCTTTAATGTATGTTTTGTAATCCATAGTCTGGAGAGGAAGGAAAAGAGAAAGATAGAGAAATGGAAAGAAATAAAGAACCTGCCATGGAAGAGGGGTGGGGGAGGGGGAGGGAACCGGGACGTTGGTGGTGGGAGATGGGCACTGGTGGCGGGATGGGTGCTGCTACACTGTATGACCAAAACCCAAACATGAACTTTTTAATTGTATATCTTTGTAATTGTAAAAATAAAAAAAATTTTAAAAAAATAACTAGCAAGTTTAAGGTAGTAATAATGAATTTCATGTATAGATAAAGCTTCATTAACTGTATTTACTTATCTTGGGATATGTCCAAATGTCAGGACGGGTAAGCTTTCCTAAAACCTGATGACACAATATAATATTTTTTAAATGTTCAGTTTTATTTGGGGTCAATTAATAAGTTTTAAATTTAGATTCCATTAGAATTGCTCAGTAAATTTTGTAAAAAAATTCTATGTGCCTAGTCACATTCCCATATATTTGTACTAAATATATCTGGCTGGGGCCCAATAATATGTCTTTTTTGCAAAAAAAAATAATTACAATAAATTACAGACCACATTTTGAGAAAACCTAACACTCTGGTATTCAATAGATGTTTTCTTTCTTAACTCAAATTTAAATGTTCAAATACATTTAATATAAGAAATTCCTACCTGACTGGAGATGGAAACTGTATAAAGTAAACTGAGACAATGTGTCCTGTAATTTCCCATGATCATACAAAATGAGTTAGTGGAGAGAAGAATAATTAAACTACTTTCTAAGGAACAGATTCTTATTAGCCTACCTGAGATTTGCTGATGTTTTAATCTCCGGGTTAGGTTCCAGGAACATGAAATTTATTCCATTACCTTTCGGTAATGTTAAGCAAACTTCATACTTCCCTAGTTTTCATATTTTCACGTGCTGCCTGACTGGACCTTAGACTAAGCTTCACCATGGTCGGCTTGTTTTAGTGGTTCAACAAACCCGCCAAAGAGGTCCTTCTGCTTCTCTTCCACCACTCATGAAGAACCAACCTACAAATCACTTGTCAACAACTTTGATCTACCTTGTTTCAGGTGGTTTACTCTCTGTCTATTATTTCTGCTAAGAGACCCGTGAAAATTAAATACAGACCCCGTTGATGCTTGACTGACCCACTGCTCCATCATAACTGCAGTGTAATAGCAATAAATCATTTCAACTTTAATCTATTGTTATTGATGAATGTACAATTATTTGTCATCTAATATGCTGAAAATGATGACCAAAGAAATAGATCAACTTTTTTCTTCTTCCAAGTGCGGCATTGATGGATTGTATCCCTAAGCTGTTATTACACTTATAATGTACTCTCTTGCTCTGACAGCACAGCTAGTTTTTTAATCATTCCATAGTAATCAACTTAAGACAACATAGCAAGACTCATAACTCATGTTCTTTTCTTTTTTGGCAGTGATGGGAAATGAAAATGTTTTTATTCTTTTGAAATAATTCTTACCTGACTAGGCTGAAGATTGCTTTAAAATTGTAAATAAATGGTTGTTTATTGAGCTGGAACTGAAACGTGACATATTAAAATGTCTCTTTCCAAAGTGGGGGGGGATTATTTAAGCCTGAGTAAAGTGAGACAGAACAATTTTTTTTCACTTTATGTCTTTAAAGCTAACTCCATATCTTCAGGAACTATTTTAGCACAGCCAATATTATAGACAAAAGTTCTAAGAGAAAAATGGTCACGTTAAAATAAGAAATTATAATTACTCAATATTTTCTATTATCTTACTTCTCATCTCTGCTTCAGATTTAAATCTAGGTGGTTGGCAGTTCTCAAGTGAAGGAATCACAGACATAAAGAAAATTTTAAAAAGTAGTTTTATCACCAATTGTCTCAAGAAAAATTTTGCCTTAGACTCAAAGCTATAAAAAGTATTTCAATGTCCTGGGAACAAAGATAACTTAATTTTAACATGTTTTCATGTCACATAATATTCCTGAAAATTATTGCTAAATACCAACCTAAATCTCATTTGCTGACATCTATGGGAACAATCTCTCAACAACTATGAAAAATAATGTAAGTCAACTATGGAGTCTAAGTGAAAAACATTTTTCATTCCACCATCAGCCTGGGCTTTTCTGCCTTATCTTAACCAAGGTGGTTAGAAAAGCATATGCATTTTAGACTCAAAGACAGTTCAGTTGTATTATAGGTGGGGAATAGATTTTGACTTCTAACAGAATCAAGGCAATGATAATGAAATTATAATCAATAAGTCAGCAATAATTATGTTCAGAAATTATTCTTGGTTGGGTGTTTAGAGATCAGTCCTGACAGTGCTCATATGTGGTGCCAGGTATCCAACTGTGATCTGTCGATCTGTCATATGCAAGAAATCAATTTATCCCTTATATTATTTCTTAACTCAGAAGCTTTTTTAAACATGTCCCCAGGTGATTTGGATGTATTTGAAGCTAGGCTTGGTTTCTTTTTAGGGTATCTACCACCTGTGCAAGTGCCAAGATAAGAGATAGCAGAAGGAAGCTTCTTCTAAAGATCAGTATGAGGTAGCTGTTTTAAATAATCTTATGCAAGAGTGCCTGAATCTACCCAAATCCTCATCATTGTTTAAAGTTCTCAAATATGCTGACCCAGGGAAAGAACTTTCACTTTTTTCACCTCAAATTTCATGGCAGTAAATTGAAAGAAGAATAGTGTCTATCTCTAGAAAGATTTGAGATCAATTAGTAGACAAATCATATCAGAATCTAGCACACAATAAATATTTAATAAGTGTTATTAAAATTATTAGCACACCTATATTTGAAAAAATTCTGGAGTAATTAAAAGTGCTCTGTAGAGAAGAGTGAATTTAAGGAAAGTGAACACATAGAGATATATTAGGCAACACTGTAAATCTTTGAAAGTACAGACAATAATGTATTTTCTTGCTATATGGCTGAAAATGTATATAAATGTATATAAAATGGATATGAACATGTCTATAAAATACTAACTGCAGTTATATAACTAAACCTGTGCCATTTCTGGTTTCACAAACTAAAGAAAGAAAATTTTCAAGGCTTTACAAGAGAAAGATCATTACTACTTGTTGGTTTAACAGGTTACTTAAGGAAAGAATAATCCCATCTTAACCTAAGCTCTATTTATCTCTTTTACTTTCCCTAATCTATCTGGTCAGCCTAAAATGCTGACTTCTATTAGAACAACCTACAAAGAGATACACTTCAGAGTGATTTTGTCCTTTAATCCACTTCTGGGGTAAACCTTAGACACAAGAAATAATCAGATTGTAGTGTCATAATTTACATCACTTATCACTATATCACTGTGTCCCTGTTGTTCACCATTTTGATAGTGCATGCACCAGTAACATCTCCACAAGTCCTGTCCCAAGCAAGTGTAGCCCAAGGACATCTGCTTGCTACAGAGACAGGAACAGCCTCAAACCATTCTTCAGGTCATGGAATTGAGGTCCATAATTGTTACTAGTTTTTGGCATATCAAATAAAACTTGGGTAGCTTGCCAGGCTTTGCCATATAATTTACATATTCATTTTTTCTATTCAAAGGGTATTCTAATTGACAAAACAAAAAAAAAATCAAGGAATTCTCATATGGAGCAGAAAGCTCTGAATTATCAAAATTAAGAAAACAAACTGTTCAATACATTAGTAAAAGTCAACCAACCTCTCTGTTAACAAGGGAGGTTTCATAGCAGCCAATATATGTTAAATAACAGTTTGTCATACCTGACCCACTTCTCCATTTACCCACTGATGATAAATGATACAGAATCAATGACTTTCTAAAGTTATATTAATGAATCACTCTACAATATCAAATATTCATTTGCTTTATTCTTTAATAGGTCTTTTTATTTAATCAATGTCATCCCATTATTATTCTTTGTGATTTTTCTGGAATGGCAAAAATTGTTTCCCCTATACTTCAATGATAATATAGGTGATAAAAATGTTCCTTGATTTCATTGAAAAACAAAATATTGCAATTATTTCTGATAAAATAGCAGCTATTTTAACTGCAAAATATTAAAAACTTTCAATGGGGAGCCAGAGCGACAGTACAGCAGTAGGCCATTAGCCTTGCATGCAGCCAATCCGGTTTGAGCCTCAGAATCCCATATAGTCACCCTGGCACATCCTGGAGTAATTCCTGAGTGCAGAGCTAGGAGTAACCACTGAGCATCACCATGTGTGACCCAAAAAGCAAAAAAAAAAAAAAAAAAAAAAAACCCTAAAAACCTTTCAATGGATTATCTATGCCTCTCTGAACTCATTTTAGCAGTTATATATACAAAATATTCTCCCAGACTCAGAATAACTTGCAGATTATAATTCTTTGCAAATAATACCTTTTTCATGTTCTTACCATATTGATAGTAGTCTTTAACTGTTTGATTGTATTAGTCTGCCCTATACTACTCAGTTTGTCTTGTCTATATTTTTTAAGATACGGATAATTTTAAATAAGGAGGAAATATGCTTCATTGTATTTCATATGTATCTACTTTCTGAGATCATTTCTATAAAACAAGTTATTTACATATACAACAAATACATAATGTATAAGGTAAGTAAACAGATACTATAGTACATTTTCTCCTTTTAGATTCCTTAAGCAAGCATACACTAGCAATCTAGAAGTAAAAATGTAAATACTCACTCAATGATTAAAATAATATAATAATCTTATTCGGAAATGTTAGATACAATGAAAATATATTATAAAATTGAGATTCAATACACTTATTTTTATCCAAGTTACATTATTGGTTATTTGTCTGCATACTCATATTTATTTGTAATTTTTTTCATTGATTAAAAGAGGAAACAAAAAGCTATAGTTACTAGAAAATTATATAATATAATGTACATATATATTTACAAATTGATAAAGAGTAAATATACATGTTTCCTAAATTTTTTGAATTCATACTAAAAGTAAAATAAATATAGCCCAAATTCTTGAATTCATACTGAAATATTAATGTTGCATAAACTATCTGCTGTGGAATATTTTAAGATCTTCAAAATCTTAAAGAATTAAAAAAATCACTTGGGGCAGGAGCAACAGTACAGCGGGTAGGGCATTTGCCTTGCAGGCGGCTGGCCTGGATTTGATCCCGGCATCCCATATGGTCCCTTGAGCATTGCCAGGAGTAATTAATGAGTAGAGAGTCAAGAGTAACCCCTGAGCATTGCCAGGTGTGACCAAAAAGCAAATATATATATATAAAATTTGATTTTTAAAAAATCACTTGGGTGCTTAATTCTCCTCCCTACTGCATAATCTATTGTCCAAAGTCCTTACAATATATGTGAGAATAATTTGAGAATTCTCTATCAGATACTCTGAGTGCTTATATAAAGATCATATATTATGTAATAAAAATGAATGTTGAGATATGAATATTCCCACCATTGGGTTTGTTTTTGTTTTACCTTGGGTCACAGCTGGAGATACTCAGAAGTGACTTCTGGATCTGCATTCAAAAAATACTTCTGTCAGTGCTCAGCGGTCCATATGGAATTCTGATAAATGAACCTCAATCCGGCAAGAATCAGGCATTTGCGCAAGGCAAGTAAGTGCCCTTTCCCACTCTACTATCTCTCCAGCCTCTCGCAATGTCCAATTTAGAAGCCAGATATGTTTCATTCAATAGTTATCTTAATAGTGTCTCTACATCAAACATCTGGCATACTTTCTGATTTTGCAATTATAGTGAAGCTGCAATTCTTTTTCTAGTTCTTGGTCTGTGAATTTGCAACTGTACTTGTCATTTGCCACCAAGGTATGTAAGACCCACTAAACAATTTCTCTGTTACCATCTGTTAAGGCTACTTTGGAAGCACCTTCCAGATGGGGTCATTATAAAAATTTTGAAATCTTCCTACTATATTGGTTTTCTAGGACTTCCGTAGCAGATAACTTTAAATTTTATGTTTTAAACAAAATTTTATTGTCTAACAGTTCATGAAGTCAGAATTTAGTAATCAAGATGTTGGGAGGGTTGTCCTCTCTAAAGGTAAGGAATTATTTGTTTCATGTGTATCTCTTCCCACTCTTTTCTCCCTAAATAGTGTGTCTGTCTCTGTGTTCAAATTTACCTTTTTTAATTTTTTTTATAAAGGCACTAGGCCCCGTTCTAATAACATTTTGCTTGATTATATCTGCAATGAACTTACTTCATGATGAGACGACCTTACTGGGTGTTAGAAGTAGGTCATCAATATATTTGTGAGGAGTTGAGGGAGGACGACAATTCAGTCCCTACCATGACGAGCTTGCATTAGACGTGAAAGCAAGATAAGAAACCTTTACAGTTTTGACATACTGATATTTGAGGGTTTTTTCAGTCTTTCCTCCTCATACGTGATATGGCAAAACACTGAAGAACTAGAAACAGGTTATGTAAACTATTTAAAACTATTGTTAAAACTGTGCTCATGCTATTTCCATAAATGATTGCCACCCACCCTAATCTCACCTCTTTCATATGCACTTTCTGAAAATACACTGTCATATTTGACAGAGTGAACTTTTGAAATATTTACAAACTTTAGGTTGAATTGGTTGGTAGTGCAGCATTTGCTACTTTAGTAAATCATACCAGAGATCAATGATTCAATATGTTCACATATTAGTCCAATTACAATGTTCCTGATCAAGATGATTCAAGTACTAAGTTCCTTCCATCTTCAAACTCATGCTCCTATATTTGTAGTTTGGTAGTACGCTAATATAAAAATGCATCCACCTAAACAATGTAAAGCTTTACTGGGAAGGCAACTGTACTAAGGACTTTCTGTTTAGTGCACTTTGAGTTCTCTGCCTCACTTGGCTCTGGAATTCATTGAGACTTCACTACTGCTTCTGCATTTTTCTTCTTCATAGTATTCACTGTGCTAATGCATTCCCCCATTATTGTTTCTTGATGTTTACTTTCAAGTTATACTTTCAAGTGTATACTGTTTCATAAAAATTGAAATATTTGCAGAGTCAAGAATTTTACCTGGCACTTGGAAGAGATAAAGTATACATTTCACCTAATTATTGGGGATACACAAAATTTCAATATTTTTTTATTTTGCTTCTATCATTTCACTGTTGCATAATTTCTATTCTCTTAAAAATAAGATGAATTAGGAATAAGTATCTAAAATAAATAAAAACAGGAATCTGACTCATGTCTAGGATTTATTTCTCTACATCTAAAAGATAGCTAATATTCATACCTAAGTTTCTAAACAGCAGTAGGCCTAAATTCCTAATCAAATCTACAATTGCTCATAGCATCTAATTGCTGAAGTACTCAAGTAATAGAATGTTGAAACATGTATTTTGCATTAATGAATTCTGATAATATCTATTTTGTTTATTACTATTTACAAAGATTCAAAACAATGTTATTTCAGAGGACTTTTATATAATAATAAAATTCTCCTATTTTATTTATTGCTGAGAATTGTTTAGGCAATGGCATTCAAACTGACCACAGAATAACACAGACTAATAAAATATTTGGGAAATAAAAGAAGAAATATCTGAACATGCAGCTGCATGAAATCAAACATTAAATTTTATTTTAAATTTAATGCTAACTGTCAATTTTATTATGTATAATCTCACATTTTTATTTGTTTCCACATGTGTTTGCTAAAATGAATTGATGTAATTAGTATAAATTGCTCTATAAGAGAAATAAAAAAGTTAAAGCTATCTTGAGGCCACTATAGCTCACAATTTAGTCAGGAATGTCCTAATTCCTCTTTCCCACATGATAGCATTAAAACATTACACACTTAATAAACAAGACTTTATTAAAAAAAACTGACAAAAAGTCAATAACTTTAATTCTGCATTATAAATATCATCATAAAGTTACAACAAGACAGCGTATCTGTTGTCATTAAATCAATAATATTGACGTATTGGTAAACAGTTGTTTTATAAATTTGAATTATAGCTACCCCAATGATCTATTCTTCAAAAAAAAATTCCAAAGCCATCTTTTTTTTGCAATGTTGTAAGTGCTCTAAATCATACTTTAAACTCCACAAATCTTTCTTTGTCTCTTTATGCAAGCAAAACGGATGTGGATTGTAAATTCATAAAGGCTGATGTCAAAATACAGCTTTATTTTTTTAAAATTTTTTATCAAACAAAATCATCTATTCTTTGTAACTCTTTTCTAATTTATGGTAGAAAAATCATTTAGTTAGCATTAGATCAACTTGATCACCATAGCATCCCGGTATAGTCATTTCAAGTTAAAGCTTTAAAATTTGTGCAATTAAGATTTCTCTTTCTTTTTCCTTTCCATGACTTGTATAATTTATGTGCAGGTTTTAATCAGGATCATAAAAAAGTAAATTTGGCTGGAGGTACCTTTTTATGTCTTTGACTTTGTTAAGGTGCTATTTCATCTCTGTGTCTCATCTGACATAACTGTGACACTGTAACCTAAGGTCAGTAAACCATCTCAATCAGCCTTCTCAGCATAGTCCATCCAGTTGTATTTTCTTACATCCTGCAAATGTTGTATTCACTACTTAATGAGTAGTGCATGGAATTATCTTACTTATTTCCCCAGTGTGCTATATAGGATATATATTATGGAGTGCTACTATTGTCAGAGAGAACAAAATTACCTTGAGGTTTTATCACACCCCCTGGACTATAGCCTAGAACAGTGAGCATATCTCCTAGAAAGCCTTCTAAATTAGTGGTTCCCAAACTTAATTGGCAACTGCCCTCTTTTCAGAAAAATTAATCACTTAGTCCTGTCCTGGAAAAGTACTTTCTTCAGGTGAACAGTCAGAAACTAACTCTACCTCACCACCTACACACCATTTCCATTGCACCAAGGACCTCTCTTATTCTATCTTCTCTTATTCTTTCCAGCACTCCAGTGGTAATGACCACTTTGGGGACCTTTGTTCTACATCTTTCAGAGAGAGGCATGTTTGTTAATTTTTATTTCTAATTCTATAAATTTACATATGTATTTATAAATGTAAAATACTTTTTATAAGTAAAATTATAAATAATACATATAAATGATGAATTTAGATATTCAGAAATTCAGCTTGCAAAGGGAAAAATGTTTCTCAGAATAGATAACTGTTACCTAACCCAAGAATCTCATCTTCCTCAAATAGTACAGCATGTGATCATTTCTCATTTGGACTATGTAGTCAATTTCCTTAGGATGACTTTAGACAAAACAATAATCTGACTCTTTGCTTCTTAACTGATAGAATGTACTCACCATACATTTTATATTATATCAATAATGCCTATTCATTTTGTACATTATGTTCTCAAAGCCTTTATCTACAACATCCACTTCCTCAGTTCTGTCTGATGCCAGGATATGCAAAAGGAAAGTATTTTTGTTTTTTGTTTTGTCCCGAGTTTACAAGACTAATAAAGTAGTGCATCTTTTTAAGCTAAGTATCTTCTACTCTATGAGTCTTTATCTGACTGCCCTTTACTATCTGACACTTCCAAGTATATATCAGATGGTAATATCCAGACCTAGTAAAAAAAATTTAAAGTGACAGGTCTATGTGAAGCTGCTCATCAAATTTACACTATAAAAGTTATCTTTGAATACACTATAGAGAATTACCCAACTTATTTCAAAAACTTGCTATAAAATGCTTACAAATATTTATACTAAATTATTGTACTTTAGCATGAAAAGATGTAAAGTATTACACTACACTAAATTAAATTTGTTTCATACATGAAACTATTAATTGAATTGACAATCAAGCCACGCTTACACTAAGAATTATTTGCTGACATGGAAACCAAAACTAGACTGGAAAAAGTACAAGGGTAGATACTTGCCTTGTACGTGAGATCCAGGTTCAACCCTGGCTCCCACATGAGCTCTGATAGGATTGATCCCTCAGCATAGAGTGAGGGGTAAATCCGAACACAAACGGTTGTGGCTCACAAAAAAATCAAAAATCAGAGAAAAAATAGAAAGAAAAAGGGGCCAAAGCAATAGTCAAGCGGGTAGGGTGTTTGCCTTCTACGCGGTCGGCCCATGCAGCCCAGGTTCAATCCCGGCATCCTATGTTGCCCCCCATGAGCACTGCCGGGGGTAATTTCTGAGGTGCAGAGCCAGGAGAAAACCCTGAGCATTGCCAGGTGTGATCCCAAAAAGCAAAAAGAAAAGACTGAAAACTACTCTGGAGGTTGATTGAGGAGACCTGGAGTGGATCTACACACCTGATGAGTACTATGCTTCTGACAACTTGTTCAACTAGCACCAGCACAAGTCGTTACCTATTGACTCTATGCAGCTGAATCACATGGAATTCAGTCTCCCTGGGACTTGACCAGAAGAAGGTTTGTTAAGCCTCAAACCACTTTATCATCAAGGTTAACTCAACTCTAAGGACCATTAAGTGAGCTTTATTATTAGTTTGTGAATTTTGGAATGCTTTTTAGGAGTGGAATGACATTATTTTGCCCCCAGTGAATAAAATAGTACAAGTCATTATAATTGCTGTTGCGCCAGACTCCAGACAGCCTCTCAGGATTTCCAAAGTAAAATGACAATGCATCATGATCAACCTGACCACCATCCCACCACTACGATTCCACTGGCATATTTCCAACATTCTCCAACTCTAATTCTATTGGGTGTCACCCATAAGATATGTAAAATATCAGAGTCAGATTCATTACCTTTTTAATTCCAGTACAGGAATAATCCTTCAGCAGTGACTGGTTTTGGAAAGGAACCTCAGAGTTAAAAATATAATAAGATATCATATCACCAAGATTTCTTACGACACTGACTTAATTATTATAAAGAAAAGAAAAGAATATGTTCAAGGAAGCTAATGGGTGATAATCGGTGATGACACAGCACTATAGACACACAGAAATGAATGCTATTGACATGAGATGAAAAACTGAGTACCTGAACATTCATTGTTTTAAGAAGCTTGTTGGATTAGAAAGAAGTACAGTGAAAATTAAGAACCAAGATATTTTTAAATAATCTGAACCAACGAAAACTCTTAATGCTTTCCTGTTATCTTTAGCTGTTTTGACTATAATAATACTTTTATCTGCTACAATTCCTTTCTCTGTTTATTGCTCTCTAAATGCTTGTGTGTGTTTTGTATTTGGCATGACGCGAATATATGAGAACATACTTATATAAAATAGTCAATTCTAACCTCTGACATGACACTGCATGCCTTTACATTAATGAGAAGATTTGTCTTCCAAATACTTCTAGCTAAAACTGTTTTGCTTTGCTAATTCTTTGTTCTTACTTATACTGGGTCATAGCTTTTTTTCGGACTCTCTAGAAATGTTTACTGTTTTGGGGAGTCAAAGCTAAAAATAGAGTATATTCCAGTAAAACCAGATCATGCTACCATTAGCTACTGTCTGTAGAGAAGCTTATACAGCTAGCAGCTGAGGAGGAAGGCAGAGTAGCTGTGTAGATCTGAGGCCTAGAATAAAACATACCCAAAGCCTAGGGATGAATGTGGTAGCAAGTTGTGTTGGAGCTTTCAGGTGGATACTCTATTCATGGACTCTCCATGAAGTCTGGTCTTCTTCACTCTAAATTATTCATGTTTATTAGGGTCCTTAAGAAATGTGTGCTTATAAACCTGGTTAGAACTGGATTGTTCAATTGAAACCTAAATAAAAGCATGACTTGGACAACGCTGTGAATCTTTATCTTATCTACAAGAGAGTGACGAAGGAAGTTTCATGAGTAAAAAGCATAGACGAAGTACAGTTCTGTCATAATAAAAAATAGAAAAGCTTCTGTTTTCAAATTAAAAATTAAAACAAATCACTGTCACTGTCTTCCCGTTCATCATCAATTTGCTCGGCGGGCACCAGTAATATCTCCATATGTCCTGTCTCATGCTAGTAGAGCCCAAGGGCATCTGCTAGCTTCAGGAACATAAGAGCCTCAAACCATTCCATCAGGTCATGGGAATGAGGTCTATAATTGTTACTGGTATTTGGCATATCAAATCGACACGGGTAGCTTGCCAGGCTCTGCCATGTGAGTGGCATAGTCTTTTAGTCACCTCTGATCTCCAGCATTTATTGATGAACTGGGCAGCCACTTGCGGCTGGGCGAGCCGGGCTGTGATCAGCTCTTCTGCTTAAATTTGACCCAAAGGGAGCAAATAAAAAATGAAACTAAGGGGCCTGAGAGATCATATCATACAGTGGCTAGGCCACCTGCTTTGCGATCCAGCCCACCTGGGTTCTATCCCAGGCATCCCCTCTATGGTCCCAGGACACGGCCAAGAGTAACTCTTGAGTGCAGAGCCAAGAGTAACCCCTGATATTGACAGGTGTGGCCCAAACCTCCCCACCTCCAAATTAAAAAAACACTAAAAAATATACCTTTCAATATAATATTGATATTACTTATTTAATTTATCATCACTTGTATCACTTGTATTCCCATTTTGCTTAAAAAAAAACAAGCCTTTGTGATATTTGTAAAGATATCCTGAAAACACTCTCATCTTGGGTCTAAAACAAAACCTTTTAAATGTCTTTGTGCAAACCTGACAGTTGGAAATGGCCTTCCTTTTCCTTTTGTCTTTTCCTGTCCTTATATCAGTTCAGCTTCAGATTATGCCTGAGTGTTCTTATGGAAGATGTGTTTCATATAGATAAATGATAGATGGATCCTGCTCCATTTATCCATTACTGAAATCCCATTCTTTTAGTGAACTGTTTAGTTCATTTTAATTTAACTACTGATTTGATTAAAATGTATATCACTTTATATATGTTATTGTTTAATTTTTTGGTTATTTGGACTATCACTCTTGTTCTGTTTATTCTAATTTACTTATTTCATAATTTAATTTTTATTCCTTCTTTCTATCTTTAATTAATCCTTCTTTAAATGATCAATTTAGGAGATGATACAGTAATTAAGATGCTTGCTTTGATATGGCCGACTGTGGTTTGATCCTTGTCACTGCTTGGTTTCCTGAGCACATAACATGGAGTAGCTACAAGCACCACTGGGTATGGTCCCAAATCAGCTCCCCCCCCACACAATTATTTAGTGCTTTCCATAGGGATTGCAGCATACATTCAATGTTTAATATTTAAGTTCATATTCATTACACATGTTACAGTCTCAATGTTTATATGACCCTTCATCCCCACCAAATCTAATGAAATATTAATATCCATTGTGATGGTTTTAGGAAGTTTGATCTTTGGAAAGTGATTGCATCATGAAGATGAACTCTAATGAGTAATGTAACAGTTTTTATGAGACCTCACCCCTTCCAACATGTGAAGACACAGTGACAAGTTGTGTGTTGCTGTCTATGTGGCATTCTAACACAAACAAAGACAGGAGGAAAACAGGTTAGTAGTTTAGTGAGGCTAAGTGAAGAGAGTGAAGTTACAACAGAATGGCACAATATTTCAGGATTATGGAAGGACTCCTCTGTATTGTGGCAATAATTTAACACATTTTATTCATTGATGTTTGGTTGCTTTTTTGGGCCACATCTGGCAGTACTCAGGGATTACTCCTAACTTCGTGCCCAAGGATCACTGTTGACAGTGTTCAGTGAACCATATGAAGTGCTGAGGATTGGGCCAGAGCGGTAGTTCAGAGAATAAGGCGTTTGCTTCGCATATGAGGCCAACCCGGGTTCGATGCCTGGTATCCCATATGATCCCTGAGCACTGCCAGGAGTGATTCCTGAGTGCAGAGCCTGGAGTAACCCCTGAGCATTGCCAGGTGTGACCCAAAGCAAAAAAAAAAAAAAAAGCCAAGGATCAAACGTGGGTCAGCTGCATGCAAGAAAAAGGCCTAACCTGGAAGACAAATCAGGGCTTCTCTTTATTAAATTACAATTCTTGTTGACTTTCATCTGTTTTTGTATAGATTTTACTGCAATATTCCTTTTAGGAGAGATCAAATAAAAAACCTGAAAATAATGGATAAACTGTAGACAATATTTTATTGTAAAATATTAATATATAGAATTTAGGGACGGAGCGATAGCCCAGCAGGTAGGGCGTTTGCCTTGCACACGGCCAGCCCATGCCGGCCCGGGTTCGATCCCGGCATCCCATATGGTCCCCGAGCACCACCAGGAGTAATTCCTGAGTGCAGAGCCAGGAGAAACCCCTGAGCATTGCCAGGTGCGACCCCAAAAAGCAAAACAAAACAAAACAAAAAATGTAATATATAGAATTTTTAAAAAATTATTCCTTTCAATTTTTCATTTCTTTCTTTTTTTTCTCAGTCTTCTTATCCTCAAAATTAAGTATATATTAAGTGGCAGGTCACTGCAAACATATCAGGGAACAGAACAGATAAATCTGCTTTCTTGGACTCACATTCTAGTATGGAGAGGAACTGGAGAAATAATACAGTAGATAAAGCATTTGCCTGGTGTTGGATGACAGGCTTAGCTAGCCTGGGAGCTTTGTTGTTTTACCCACTCACAGCTTAATCTACTTACATGTTCTTAAACCAAGGTTCATACTAATGAGATCTCTCTTCTATGTAAACACTGATAGAGGGTGTGGCAGTTACAGAAGTCACCTTGACTCTGAATAACTTCTGACTTATTATACATCTACTAAGACGTCTATTTTTTTCTAGATTGGGCACAGCTCCTCTTTATACCCACTGCACCCAGTGGGACAGTTAGAATTTGCCGGGAGACTGCCATCCTGGCTACTGAGACTATCTTTAAGATTATAGGAAGGATCATACTGGTTTGCCCTCAAGCAGGTGAGTGTGACCCTTTCAGTATATGGAGAACAAAATATTCAGAATCACCCTGGTGCAGATAATAAATAAGAAGGACCTTGTGGGTACCATCTAGATTACATGAAGCCCATGAAATTAAGATGTGCTACTTTATAACAGCCCCCTCCCGCTCTCTTTCTCTCTCTGTCTCCAGTGTTTTACCTAAGAGATAATCTCGGCAGAAGGGATTAGTCTTGGGTTAATCCTTTGTTTATGCCTATAATAGGGTGTGGAACCACCCCTCTACACTCTGTTTAGGGTTCTTTGTTGACAGGACACTCCCTGTCAACAGTTAGGATTATTTTGGTGTATATAAGGGGACTGACTTGAGGCTCTGGCTCTTTTCCCCTTCTTTTGGGTAGGACCCCTCTCGGGTGAGATTCTCTCTCTCTTTGGTTCTCTCTTATATGGTCTAAATTTTGACCAGAGCTAGAGTTCTTTCATTACATAGGATTGTGGTGGTGGAGCTTTTGTACTATTAAAAGCCTTTTTGGAACTGCACCGGACTCTTGAGTTTTTTTTTTTTTTTTTGGGTCACACCCGGCAAAGCTCAGGGGTTATGCCTGGCTCTTTGCTCAGGAATTACTTCTGGCGGTGCTCAGGGGACTATATGGGATGCTGGGGATCGAACCGGGTCGACCGTGTTCAAGGCAAATGCCCTACCTCTCTTTTGACATTGATGATCACTTCTTTGTAGAATGGTGAGATCTTGGTGGTGAATCCGTAATAGAACTCACGAAGGATCTTGATGTATTGGGTTTGAATGCGCTGTTTGTCTAGGGCTCGATGACCGCTTCAGTCTCCACAGAATCAAAAACTTTCTTTAAATCAATGAACGTGAGACATTGATTTAAAAAAGCCATTGATTGTTTCAACTTCTATCACTTCTTAGTCTTTTGGATAAGATCAAGTGTGATTGTTTCAACTTCTACATGATAAAAAAATAGATATTAAAAATAGAATTGGGGGCGGGCGATAGCCTAGCGGTAGGGCGTTTGCCTTGCAGCGGCCGGCCTGTGCCGCCCGGGTTCGATCCCCGGCATCCCATATGGTCCCCCAAGCACTGCCAGGAGTAATTCCTGAGTGCAGAGCCAGGAGAAACCCCTGGCGTCGCTGGGTGTGACCCAAAAGAAAAAAAAAAAAAATAGAATTGGTTTTTTTAAAATATTATTTATTATACTACTTTTAGATATACAATTGCAAGATGCTCATGTTTGAGTTTTGGTTCTATAGTGTTCCAACACCCGTCCCTCCACCCATGCCCATCTCCCATCATCAATGTGCCTACCTCCCTCCCCCTCCCCAGCCCACCTCCATGGCGGGTTCTGTATATCCTTTCTCTTTCTCTCTATCTCTCCCTCCTGCCTACCATATTTCAGGACATAATTGGATCCACTAGTTTGATGGACCGTGTGGGCAGCCACGCAACTTTGGAAGCCTCATGGTCAGATGACCTAGGGGGGAGCTGACTGCCAGATCTCCCAGCTGCTTCTGAGGCTCTGCATACTATGGCTGGTCGCCCCAGGGCAATTCCTAGGCAGGGCCACCAGGCTCTGGAACAAGATGAAAAGGGGAAGGGGTGGCCCCAGCTCCATCTGACGAATTCCGGTGACTTCCCACTTCTGGGAGCTGCCTAACTAGCTTGAACTCAGTTACTCTGTTAATCTGGTCTTGAGGTCAGTGTCTCTCCTGGGTGGGCTCTGATGTGCTGCAGCATCCGGACAGTGAAAGTGGCGGCTTAGGTGGTGGTCGAATCTCATCCGGCTGCTTCCGGGACCCCCAGAGGTGATGGACCCACTCCCAAAACCCATCTATCCTCCTGGGGGCCCCATGGTCAGCTGAGCTAGGGGAGAACCGAGTTCCAGTTCCCCCAGCTGCGTTTGAGGCTCTGCATGCTATGGCTGGTTGCCCAGGGCAGCTCCTGGGTGGGGGCTACAGGGATCAGACAAAATAGAGAGGGGAAGGGCCGACCCCTGCTCCATCTGATGACTTCCCGTCATTCCTGCTCTGGTACCTGCCTACTTGGGCTTGAACTCGTATTGCTCTGTTAATCTGATCTTTTTTTTTTTTTTTTTGGGTCACACCCGGCCATGCTCAGGGTTGCTTCTGACTCTGCACTCAGGAATCACTCCTGGTGGTGCTCGGGGACCATATGGGATGCCGGGATTGAACCCAAGCCGGCACAGGTTGGCCTCATGCAAGGCAAACGCCCAACCCGCTGGGCTATCGCTCCGGCCCCTGTTAATCTGATCTTGAGGTCAGTGTCCCTCCTGGGCAGGCTCTGATGTGCTGCAGCGAATCAGAGACCATCTGAACAGCGAAAATGGCCGCTGATGTGATGGGTGAGTCTATTCCGGCTGCTTCTAGGACCCCCTAGAGGTGATGGGCCCTCCCCAAAACCCATCTGTCCTCGTGGGGGCCTCATGGTCAGCTAAGCTAGGGGAGAGCCTAGTTCCAGTTCCCCACCTGCTCTTGAGGCTCCGAGTGCTATGGCTGGTCGCCCCAGGGCAGCTCATGGGCAGGACCAATGGGCTTAGACAAAATGGAGAGGGGGAAGGGGCCACCCCAGCTTCATCTGACGCAATTCCCAGAGATTCCCGCCTCTGGGAGCTGCCTACCTGGGCTCGAACTTGATTTGCTCTGCTAATCTGGTCTTGAGGTCAGCGTCCCTCCTGGGTGGGCTCTGATGTGCTGCAGCGTCCGGACAGCAGAAATGGTGGCTAATGTGGTGGGTGAGTCTCATCCGTCTGCATCCGGTACCCCCAGAGGTGATGGGCCAACACCCAAAACCCATCTGTCCTCCTGGGGGCCCAATGGTCAGCTGAGCCAAGGGAGGGCCGAGTTCCAGCTCCCCAAGCTACGTCTGAGGCTCTGCATGCTATATGAACCTATCCAGTTTGATGCAAATAGAATGATTGTTGAAGTGTACAAATGAGAAAGATCCTGAAAGGACCTGGTGCTAAAATCCATTGTGTCTAAGATTAAACCGCGGCAGCTGCGTGCCTGTGCAGCCGTGGATCTGGAGTCTCTGTCTTGCGGCGGTTGACTGTGGTGGCTGGAGCTCAGGGTCCCACCCACTGATCCCGGAGGCTGGGAACTGGGCGGAGGCCCCAATCTTTGCTCCAAGTCCAGCAGGCACGACCGTCTGCATGGCGAGCAGGCCCTAGGAGCCATGAAGGACACGACCAGGCACTGGCCTTTTGCCTTTCCCCCAGAACTCCATAGGGCGGCTCACCATGAGGCCGAGCTGCGCAGCCGTGAATCTGGAGTTTTTCGAGGCAATTTAGTATTTTCAAAGTTAAAAATCATAAGCGTTATGAAGAAATATGTTGGTTCTCTCATAGTGTAAAATATAAAGATTAACATCCTTAATAATATGGCATATAGATGAATGAAAATAAAATTTTTAATCTTGATTTTGCCAGGAACTAGCTATCTTACTTTGGTAAAATATGCTTCTGTGTTGGCATTGATCAAGTTTTCCTGTAAAATAAAGAAAAAATTAATGGCTGAGTTTCTCTCTTCAACTAAAATTTTACTAATAAATTACATAATTTGACATAATGGCCTCATCATATTTAGAAACCAGGTGCTCCCTAAGGAAAGCTAATTCTATTTGTCCAAGTGAAAATCAAAGTGTTAAATTTTTATAGCTTTGAAGTGTAAGTAAAGTGATTTATAACCCTAATGATTCATAGGAAGCAACATTCATACTCTAATCAGTAACTATTCAGGTGTATAAAGTAGATTCTTCTGGCACACAGTGATAATTTCTAAAGTTTCTTTTTAAGGCAGTGATGACAGGTTAGAAAATTTTCTATCATAACCAACAAGAAATATGACATTTTAATGGAAACTGTCAACAATTTGAAGAGGTAGAGTTGAAGAACTATTTATGACAAATTTGAAGACAGCTTTTTTAAGTGATAATTTTCTTATGTAAACAGTTTTATTTATAGATACCTGTTTGAATTATAAACTATAAATGTGTTTTACATTCTATTTCAAAAAAAACTATGTCCAAATTCAAGACTCAAGAGGGGTAGCCTTAACAGAACATAGAATGTGGGCATTCACTAGTCTTGGGTTTGATTGAACCTAACCACCAAATGATCCAGTGGAACCACTAGAGACCAGCATACAGTGCTGGCTGTTGAGCATCCTGCATCCAGACTCTGCATCTCAGATGAGTGTTTGTTAAGCAACATTTCATAAGGAGAATGGTAACACTATCTGGTGACCTACACATTTCTGTACATCAGAAAACTCTTCGAGGAGATAAAAATGTGATAAGGGAAAAAAAAGCAATTACATGAGATATGACCTCATGTTAACATCTTAAGTTAATCTTTTGTTGCAGAAATGCAATCTGTTCTACAATAAAATATTTTTTTGATTATTTTATTACACCACATTTAGACATACAATTACAAGATGCTCGTGTTTGAGTTTTGGGTCTACAGTGTTCCAACACCCATCCCTCCACCCATGCCTATCTCCCATCACCAATGTACCCTCCTCCCTCCCCCTCCCCCAGTCCACCTCCATGGTGGGTTCTGTATCTCCTTTCTCTCTCTCTCTCTCTCTCTCTCTCTCTCTCTCTCTCTCTCTCTCTCTCTCTCTCTCTCCTTCTAGCTTCCCTTTCTTATACATTGTGGATTGTAGTATATTCTAGGACATGATTGGTTCCATAGTTTGATGTACCGCGTGGCCACTTATGGCCGCACAACTTGGGGAGCCTCATGGTCCGCTGAGCTAGGAAAGAGCCGGATGCCAGCTCTCCCCATTGTGTCTGAGTCTCTGCATGCTATGGCCGGTTGCCCTGGGGCAGTTGGGCAGGGCTACTGGGCCTCTGGGACGAGACAGAGAGGGGGAAGGGGTGGCTCCAGCTCCATCTGAATGCCTGGTGACTTCTGCCTCTGAGAGCCGCCAACCTGGGCTTGAACTCAGCTACTCTGTTAATCTGGTCTTGACATCAGTGTCTCTCCTGGGCGGCTCTGATGTGGCATCTGGACAGCGAAAATGGCAGCTATTGTGATGGGCGAGTCTCATTTGGCTGCTTCCGAGGCCCCACAGAGGTGATGGACCCGCTCCCAAGAACCATCTTTCCTCCTGGGAACCTCATGGTCAGCTGAGTTAGGGGAGAGCTGGATGTCAGCTCTCCCCATTGTGTCTGAGTCTCTGCACAATATACTATATATACATAATATACTATACACGTATTGTGTTACATACAATATATACTGTATACACAGTATACACAATATACTATATATATTGTGTAATTGGTTGATAATAACAGTTCACACTTTTTTTTTTTAATTTTTTAGACCATACTCAAGGTCCTCAGGGCTTACTACTGGCTCTACATTCAGGAATCTCTCCTGTCACTGCCCAGGGGTCCATATGGGATGCTGGGGATCAAACATGGCTTGGCTGGGGGCTGGAGCAATAGCCCAGCGGGTAGGGCGTTGCCTTGCACATGGCCGACCCATGCCGGCCGGGTTCCATCCCCGGCATCCCTTATGGTCTCCAGAGCACCAACAGGGAGTGGTTCCTGAGTGCAGAGCCAGGAGTAACCCCTGAGCATCACCGGTGTGACCCCAACAAAAAAGGAAAAAAAAAAAACCAAAAAAAACACGGCTTGGCTGCATGCAAGGAAAATGCCTTGCTGGCTGTACTCTGGCCCTACAGTTCACATTTAAAAATTAAATCTAGAAATAATGTTTCATACAATTTTAACATAATCAAAACAAACTCATCACAAAAATTCAATATTTAGTTGTAGTAAATTTAACAATTTCTTAGATATTCTAGTTCTTTTTTTCTTTTTGCTTTTTTGGGTCACACCCGGTGATGCTCAGGGGTTTCTCCTGGCTCTGCACTCAGGAATTACTCCTGGCGGTGCTCTGGGGGACCATATGGGATGCCGGGATCGAACCCAGGCCGGCATGGGCCGGCCGCATGCAAGGCAAACTCCCTACCTGCTGGGCTATCCCTCCGGCCCCGATATTCTAGTTCTTATTAGCAAATTAAAAAATTACAAAAGTATGACTTTTGTTCCTTCTGATATGAAGAGTGTTTGCAAAGGAAATGTGAATGCTTGGAATGAGGTTGGATACAGAATGGAGAAAGATACTTCATGATTCAAAAAAGTATATTTAAAATTCTCCATTCTTTTGCTGGGCCAAAAGGAGCATAGATGGGAAAAGACAAGAGTCAGAGTGGGGAAAAAAAAGGAAGTCCCTATTGAAGAGGAAATAAACTGGAGAGGAGTAAGTATGAGAAGGACGTCTAAATGGTTCAAAATGTTACCCACTTTGGAGATGGAGGTGCGGAAGCTGATCTTCCAAATGATGTCTCTCAGCAGTTCTCACACATTTCACTCCCCCACACCTCAAAAATTATTTACTACTTGGGAAAATATGTCATAACCAAGGATTTAAATTCTGTTCCTTTAGTATTTTCCTTTAATATTTTGTATCCAAAACTTATTTATTCAACATATTTATTCAACATCTCATGAGGCACCCGAGAGGCATGGCGGGTTCTAGTTCTGGCCTGCCACACCAGAAGAGCCTCACAACAAGCCAGATGACCCCCTACTCCATGGGGGCCGCCATTTTCCACATCCGGACTTCCCTCTTTTCACAACTCCACCCAGCAGACCAGACTATCACAGCCCAGCTCGCGCGGCCGCTAGCGGCCATGCGGTCCATCAATAAATGCTTTATTTAGAGTTGACTACAAGAGTATGCCACCCCCGCACGGCAAGCCTGGCAAGCTGCTCGTGTCGTATTTGATATGCCAAATACCAGTAACATTTTTATTAGGTTATTCTCATGACCTAATATAATGGTTTGAGGCTCTTTATGTTCCTGGAGCAAGCGGATGCCTTTGGGTTCTGCTAGCATGAGACAGGACATATGGAGATATTACTGGTGCCTGCTCTAGCAAATAGATGATGAACGGGAAAGTAGTGATAGTGATAGTGATCTTAAGAATTGTGAATGACATGTAAGAGTATCCTTTCCTTTCAAAACATTCCTTATGTCCCTTCTTCAGACCCCCTCCCCTCCCCCGCCAGTCTACTTCATACTTTTTTTTTGGTGGGGGAACCTCATCGGGCAGTGCTCAGGGCTTTCCTCATAGCTCTGTTCTCTGAGAGTACTCCTCGCAGTACTCAGAGATCTAGGTTGGCCAAGTGCAAATTAACGTCTATTGAATGTTTATATATATACCAGAATATTTTAACACATCTTTAATCCTCCCACACTATGAAGTAAGTACTATCATGCTCTTTGTGGAAAGACATTAATCATAGAGGTTAAACAACTAGCCTGAGGTTAAAGTTAGGAAATGGAAAAGGAAATCACATGATTACAAAATGGAAATATTGCTTGTTTATTTGTTAGTAAAATTGCCATTTATCCCTCAGAAGGTATCAAGTATGACTTTCATAAGATCAGCATGCAATTTCTGCTGAAATATCACTTAATCATTGGATTTGGGTGCAAAGTTTGCTTAACAGGGCAGTGTGCACAGAGAAATATAGACTGCTTTTCTTTCAAGTTATCTTTTCAGTGATGAGAATTTTTGGAATGCAAGGCACACCCTGGGGTAAGTATGAAAGCACATTCCAAAATAAAATTTCAATTACTGTTTTTCCTTTCTGTTGCCTTAACAGTTACCAACACAGTATAAGGAAAGACAGACTGCAAATGTTCACTGATTATAAACTGGAAGGCCAACATTTAATTCCCACACTTCTTTACTCGATCTGTGCCTGCATTACACAAACTTTGAAGGTATCCTAAAATAGCCTGACAAAAATTAGAAGAAAAATAATCTCCAGGATCTCAGAAGTAAAGATACTCAGAAGTGTTGTTACAAAGTGCAAGTTTTCCACCTTTCAGTGAGATCTAGGTTTTTGCTATCAGACATTTTCTCCTCCTCCTCCTCTTCCTCTTCCTCCTCCTCCTTGTCTTCCTCCTCCTCTTCCTCCTCCTCCTCCTCCTTCTCTTCCTCTTCCTCTCTTCCTCCTCTTTCTCCTCCTCCTCTTCCTCCTCTTTCTCCTCTTCCTCCTCCTCTTTCTCCTCCTCTTCCTCTTCTTCCTCCTCCTCCTCCTCTTCCTCCTCTTCCTCTTCCTCCTCTTTCTCTTCTTCCTCCTCTTTCTTCTTTTCCTCCTCCCTCCTCCTCTTTCTTCTTTTCCTCCTTCTCCTCCTCCTCTTCCTCCCCCTCCTCCTTTTTTTTTTTTTTTTTTTTGCTTTTTGGGTCACACCCGGCAATGCTCAGGAGTTACTCTTGGCTTTACCCCCAGCAGCGGTGCTAGGGGGGACCATATGGGATGCCTGGGAATGGAACCCGGTCAGCTGTGTGCAAGGCGAAGGCCTACCCGCTGTGCTATGGCTCTGGCCCGGACCCAGCATTTTGTTCTTATATTTAGATAAGCAGTTAGGTGGGAACTATGTAAATCTAACAATGAGAAAAGGTATGCTTTCCCTAAGAGACTATGTTACAGGTGTTGTATTTTTTAAAATGAAGCCAATAATAGTTTTCATAAAAACCATAGTAACGACAGGGAAAAACTAAACTGTCAGACTTTAGAGGGAAAAAAAAGATTTTAAAGTGAAGACGGGAAAAAGCAGAATCTATTCAGCTCCAGACTCCGCAATCTCAGAACGGACTTTCTCAGAATTGCATTTACTCAAATGCAAGTTTATACACACATATGCAAATAAAATACAACACACAGTCCTGATTTAATGATCCGTGAAATTCCTTTAGTCAGAGCACAGCGCTTTATGCACAGCAGAATTTAAAACAAACAAACAAACCAAAAAGCTGCTGCAGATTTGAAGTTCACCAGGAGAGCCTGCTCTCTTTAGCCCTCTTCACTTTAAGCCCCAGTTAAACGTAACGTTTCTAGAACAGAACGCACAAGACAATTGTGTAGCGCATAACAGTGGGGGTTGGGGGAAACTGAGGTGAAGACACTGATTAAATGTAAAAAGATTTGGTGGGGCATTTAAAACAAAGTTGAGATAACGAGGGAAGAGCAGCCTCTCAAACTGCTATGTTTACGGAGTAAACAGGCGGTAGCCACAGAGACACCTGCTAAGCACCCGCGCCGAGGAGGCAGTAACGCCACCTTCAGGTCACATCCGGGCTCTCTCCACAAACGCCCGACGTTCTGCGGACCAGGCCGTTGGGTTGATTTGAAACACACGCACAACCAATCAGGAGGAGATTTTGAGGAGGCGGGCTGCGAGCACCCACCAATCACCCGCGCTTCCGACGCTCCAGCCTATGGGAAGGCGGCTGACGTCACGCGCCAATCAGTATGGCTTTTAGAGACAGCCGCTCGCTTTTTGAATTGGCTGTGGCCTCCCCCGGCGAGGAATGGCTCCGACAGTGAGAGGCATCGGCGCTTGAAGCGGTGGAACTCCCAGGCTCCCCTCCACCCCCTTTTTTGTGTGGAGAGTGGTGAGGATTCTGTGGGTGTGGGAGAGGGAGATAGGAGCGGGCCGGCGTTTTCGGAGCCGTGGGCCCCCTTGCTGGGGTCCTCCAGTCCCGCCCCGGTGACCGCGAATTCCGGAGCGCCTGCCGGGACTTCCCGGCTTTGGGAAACTCCCCCGGCCGCATCCCAAACCGCGGCGCCGGGCAGCGGAACTGGAGCCCTGCGCGGCTGAGATTGCTGCACCCATCGTGGTCCTCAGTTTGGATATTTTGGACGGAGAGGGGCAGTGGGAGAAGGGGGTCCTGGCGTGCTGGCGATCTGGGGCCCGGGGGCCCGGGGTGTTCTGCA
Source organism: Cryptotis parvus (assembly GCA_021461705.1). Taxonomy (NCBI): domain Eukaryota; kingdom Metazoa; phylum Chordata; class Mammalia; order Eulipotyphla; family Soricidae; genus Cryptotis; species Cryptotis parvus. The sequence continues at coordinate 72,361 of JAJIBD010001319.1, read as the reverse complement.
GCTGCTGCCTTGGGGCTGATCTCTGAGCACTTTGTGGTTCCACTCTAGGGTTCTAGACACCCCTGTGCCGACGGAGCTCAGCTTTGGGCGCTGGGGCTTTGGGGTTGTCCAGAAAACGCCCCCGAGGCCCCCGAGCTCACACCCAGTCCCCGCCCAGCTCTTCCCGGCACTGCTCCGTGGGGCTTTGTGCTGCCCGCGCTGCTGGGTCAGAATCCCGGTGTTTTACCACGCTTTTTTTTTTTTTTTTGAAAGTCACTGAACTTCTTCCTCCTCGGTTTCTCTATAAGACAGCTAATGATAACAGCACTGGGAGTGTTGTGCAGGTTACTGACAAATAAAAATGTCCGCCACGTGTTGAGCGTTAGATAAATGTTAATTGTTCATCCTAGTGATTAAGGGTAACAATAATTACGGTAGTCCAAAACGCCACTGGTGTAACCGGCATCGCATTGAATACCTCTTCCCTGGAAGATTATTGCCTTAATAAAAGGAAACCTCGATGACTTTATTAAAATGAGGCATTTTGTATTTGGTCTGCAAAGAGGCATGTGTCAGTATATGACTCAAGTCAGAAACTTGAGTAAGCTCTAGAGTAGACGTTTATGAACATTGATCCTATTGTGTTTTAAAAGTTTGCAGGGCACATGAGTTAACATTTCAGTTTATAACCAGAATTGTATTTTACGTTATCATTTACCATTGCATTGTCTCCCCCCTAAAATTTGATGCTTTTTGGCAATTACTATTTTAGAACTAGATCATGTTCTTTACAGAGGATAGGGGAGAAACGTGTTTACTCGTTATGTTTTTTTTTTAATTTCCTTCACTTTGTTTTTAAAGCAACATCTTTGAAAATCTGTCTAGACCCTTTTTCACTGGACACAGTGTAAGAGACTTAAAATTCATGACTGAATTTTTCTGAATTTACTGTTCATTCTAGATGAAGAGCTTGCTTAATTACTGGCCCACTCCTTTAGATAAACTAAGAGTGATAGACATAGGTATATAGTAAGGCAATAAGAAATATCCATGTTCTGAATATTACAAGGATTAGTAATTGTCACATAAAACATTCAGTGTTCCTCAGAACTGTATTTGACCCATACTGTGATCTCTTTCACCACTGTGAAAGCTTATACTACTTAAAATGCTGAGTGAAACCTGCAGGTTGAGAAAGCTGGTGGTGTGCTTTAAGAAAGCAGTCTTCCGACAGAACCTGATAATTATGCTCGAGTCTGTTGTTTGCACTGTTTATACTTTTGCACTGCTTAGTCTTCATATCTAGATCAAATGCTAATGGTTTCTCCGTGGTATTTTGCTTACATTATTACTTAGCTACAAGATGTTCATGTTTGAATTTTGGTTCTACAGTGTTCCAACACCCGTCCCTCCAATCCTGCCCATCTCCCATCACCAATGTCCCCACCTCCCTCCCCAGCCTGCCTCCATGGCAGATTCTTTATCTCTCTCTCTCTCTCTCTCTCTCTCTCTCTCTCTCTCTCTCTCTCTCCCTCTCCCCCTCCCCCTCTCCTTCTCGCTTCCCTTTCTTATACATTGTAGATTGTAATATATTTTAGAACATGATTGGTTCCACTAGAGGTGACTACAAGAGTATGCCACCTGCACGGCAAGCCTGGCAAGCTGCTCGTGTAGTATTTGATATGCCAAATACCAGTAACATTTATATTAGGTCATTCCCTTGACCTAATATAATTGTTTGAGGCTCTTTATGTTCCTGGAGCAAGCGGATGCCTTTGGGTTCTACTAGCATGAGACAGGACATATGGAGATATTACTGGTGCCCGCTCTAGCAAATAGATGATTAACGGGAAGATCGTGATAGTGATAGTGAAGAATTTGGTAGAAAGTAAAGTATATCAGGCTTCAGTAAAAATGAGGTCTTCTCTTTGATTTGCTTACTCTGGAAATTTTAACATAATAGGTTAATTTTTTAAAGTTTCAATTTGAATAAGTGAAAGCCATCCAGTTTAATCCTTTGCTTGCCTAACTTTTCAACTCTTGAATCATGGACATCTAAAAGTAATTTTCTTTCAGAGTTCAGAATTATATTGGCACTAATCCATGCATAATTGTCTAAAATCTTTTTGCCTGGTTGCGGGGTGGTCCCCAGCGATTCTCAGGGCTCACTCCTGGCTCTGCCTTCAGGAATTACACTTGGTGGTGCTCCGGGACCATATGGGATGCCAGGGATCATATCTTGGTTGGCAATGTGCAAGGCAAACTCCTACCTGCTCTGGCCCATTAAATCTTTTCTTCACTTGATCACTTGATCACTTGAATCCTGTTATTCATCGATTTGCTTGAGCGGGCGCCAGTAACATTTCCATTGGACCCTATCACGTGCCAATGTAGCCCAATGGCATCTGGTTGATTCAGGAATATGAAGAGCCTCAAACCGTTCCTTCAGGGTCTTTACAAGGAAGTCTGACCATCTTGTAGGTGGGTGGCCACGTGATCTTTTGACATCCTGTGGGATCCAATCTTTTCTTAAAAATATAAAAAAACAAATTAAGAGTCTGTGGTTTTTAATATTAATAGTTTCTCACGCACATAGTTCCAATACTCCTTCCCAAATCCTTCTATCCCAATTGTGTGGATCAGTGCTCCCATTGTGTTGCTTTTGTATCTTTGTTGCTACCTTGCTGAGTATCTTTAAGTCCTATGTATGAGAGATCATTCTGTATGACTTTCCTTCAAACTGTCCTCTTCTATAGATATCAACATGATAGCCTCTCGTTCTATCCATGTTGCTGCAAATTGCATAATTTTATTCTTTCTTAGAGCTGCATAGTATTCCATTGTGCATGTATACAACTTCTTGTTCCATTCATCTGTAGTTGGGCATTTGAGTTGTTTCTGTACCTCCACTATTTTAATAAGCCCTGTAATGAACACAGATGTGCATACATTATTTTATAATTTTAATGATAAATTATTATTTGTTTTAGGGGATGGATACTAAGAATTCAATTCACTGGATTGCATGATAATTCTATTCCTAGTTTTTCGATAGATCTCCATATTGCTTTCCATAAAAGGCTGAACTAGACAACATTCCCAACATGGATGAGGGTGCCTACTAAATAGGAGAAAACATTTGCACACTATATATCAAAAGGTTGATAACCAAGATCTATAAAAGGACTCACAAAACTTAATAACAAAAAAAAAAAAATCCAGTGGTCCCATACATGAATGGGGCAAGGAAATGAACAGACACTCCCCAAAGAAGACATCCAGTTATCCAAAAGACATATGAAAAAATGTTCATAGTCTCTTTTGATTAGGGAAGGCAAATCAAAACAGCAATGAGATATCATCTTACATCTGTGAAAATGGCATATCCAAAATTCTGGAAATAACCAGTGTTGACAGAGTTGGGTTGGGAAAGGAACCCTCATCTATGTTGGGAATGTTGTCTCGTTCAGCCTTTATGGGATGTAATTCTGGCCTAATCTCAAGTCCTTTAACTCACTTTGAGCTTGCATTTGTTTAGGGTATGAAGTATTGTTCTAATTGCATTTTTTTCACATGTGGCTATCTAGTTTTCCCAGCACCATTTATTGAAGAAGTTTTCTTTGTTCTACTTCATATATTTAACTCCTTTATCGTAGCTGACTGTACATGTAGGGCTGAACTCAGGACTCTCAAGTATGTTCTATTGGTCTAGCGGTAATCCATGCTGTTTATTATTGTAGCTTTGTAATTCAGTTCAAAGTTGGGAAATGCAATGCCTCCTGTCTTCTTTTGTTTTCTTAGGATTGCTTTGGCTACTCAGGGAGTATTATGGTTCCCTACAAATTTTAATAGTTTATTTTATGTCAGAAAAGTCGTTGGAATTTTAATGAGTGTTGCGTTGACCCTGTGTATATTCTTTGGGTAGGATGGTCATTTTAACAATGTTGATCCATCCGATCTATGAGAAGGGAATGCCTTTCCATTTCCTGTTTTTATTTTTTCTATTTTTGTTAGGAGTGATTCATAGTTTTCACTATATAAATTTTTATCTCCCCTGTTGATTCCTAGGTATTTGATATTTGGGGTGCTATTTTGAAGGGGATAGTCTTTTAAATTTCCTTTCCTTCTAGTTCATTATTTGTTTGCAGGAATACTACTGATTTTTTGTGTTTATTTTAAAAACATCTTTTGGAAGAGACATTTATAAAGTAGTATGAAAAATAAAGATAAAGAGCATCAATAATTCTGAATGGTTCAAGGAAAACCCACCAAGGTTAAGTCAAGAGTGGTGAATTGGGTGATTCAAGCCATGTTAAGTGGAGAATTAATTGCTCACCATTAAATTTAAGGAGTAGAATAAATTGTAATTTTTGTCTGAGACATGCTGAAACATACAGTATATGTGTACTGGGTGAGAAAAGAGGCTAACTGGTAGACTGGGGCCATATTGTAAACTGCATGGTGACTGTAGGGAGGAGCACTCATGGAAAGCCATGCACTCCCATTTGCTTTTAGGAGCATACATTTGATCACGTGGGCAGTTGTTGCTGAGAAAACCAACGATTAAGTTGTCTGAAGCTTTTGTATTTTACCAAGTGGCAAGTGGCAGGTTTCAAATATGCTTGAGATGTGAGAATTTCTGGAAAAGGTGAGTGAGGCAGAAGAATTTCTGCCTCATTCCTAATTTCTGTTAGAATTTCTGGGAAGGTGAATAGGGCAGAAGAAATAGTCAAGATAACTACACCCATTGGGGGATAAAGGTTGCTTTCAAGTGGTGCTTAGGCCTAGGGCTACCTCTTGGAGTTCTCGACCAACCGGCCTGGACAGGACAGAGCTGAGATGCTGCTCAGGCTGTGTGGTGCTGGAGCCACCAGGCCACGCACCCAGCACTGCTACACCTGAAGTGCTTGGAGGATCATTGGGTTGACATTTATGTCGTAACCTCTGTGCTGTCGGGCCGGTAACTGAGATAATTTTGGGGGGATAATGGTGGTGTCAAATAAATATGGAAAGAGAAATAGGTTGACTGAAGACCAAGTTAGAATAGTATTTATTCTAATACCCTTTGAGTATTCATTATTACTAGGTAATGTACTTCAAGTACTTTTGAGAAATTATTTTCGCTTTGGGTGGGTTGGGTGTGGTATCCTTATTTTACCCCAGAGGAAATTCAGACTTAGAAAAGTTGAGTGACTTTCTTTGGTTTATTTTTAAATGGGTGATGACTTTTTATTGAATTAAAGGTGTAAAGGTAGCCACTGTTCGTTTTTTTCCCGTCATGTTTATTCTTTTTTTTTCTCATGTTCCTTTTTAGCCAGTACAGAAGAATATAAACTATGGCTGACGATATTGTATTAACATCCTCTACTGAAAGAACAAGCTTGGCAAACTCGTCCATTTTTGATTCTAAAATTACTGACACTTCTAAGGAAAACTTATTTATTGTATCTACTCCATATGTTGAAGGTAAGTCTTGCTGCATATATATATATATATATATATATATATGTATGTATGTATGTATGTGTGTGTGTGTGTGTGTGTGTGTAAATATATATACATATATGATCTGGTGGCTGTAAAACACCACCAGATTAGTTCTTAACTCAGTTTTATTGAAATAGAATTAACACACAACAGTTTTCCATAAGTTTAAGGTATTTAATTAGAAATCATTTTAATCCTCAACTTAGTGTTTTCAGGGAGGTATGGCAGAACCAGCAGTGCTTGAGGCCACTGGGGACAGTCCCATGGTGCTTGGGGGCCTCTAGCAATATACCCAGCAGTGCTTGGGAGACCTGCGTGTCGGGGATCAGACTCCAGGTGTCATGATGCAAATCATGCATCTCTGACCACCGAGCTATCTCTGTGGTTCACTCCTGACTTTCTTAAGGTTTGACTGTGCTCGTGTTGAGCTAGAGTTGAAGTATTCTTAAGTATTTGTTGACAGAATTCCTTCATATACTGCATAGAATTTTTATTATTGTTTGGATTAATATTTCCAGCTTTGAAGGCAACACGTTTTTATTTTTAGATAACTGCTGTTTTTGTTGTATGTATGTAAGGACAAGCTAGTTGCAGCTCTGTTAGAATTTGTTTTAATTATGACTGATGAGGTGAAGAGCTAGTGATCTTTATAAATGACTTTCCTAAGGTTGCGTGCATGGTCAAAAAAATGACTGTGTAAGAGCGAGTGCGCTCCTGGGTTAGGAGGGGCTCTGGTGTTTATATATCCTACAGTCATTTGTCATTCTAAAGGGTGTTTAGCCAGACTTATTCTTGAAAGTGTTATGACTTCTTCAAAGATAAAAGCACACCAGATGTAGCTAAAAGAGGGAGGCGTTATGTTAGTTGTTGGTACCTGATAAACATATTCAAACATTTTAAATTTTGATAGAAGAAATGCCTCAGATTGAAACAAGAATGGTATTAGTTCAAGAAGCTGGAAAACAAGAAGAACTTATAAATGCCTTAAAGGTATGGATTTTTCAGTTTTCAAGTATATTTTTAAAAAGGTTGTTTTTCTTCCACCAATATATCAGTATTTGTACAGTTTTCATAATCTCATACTTAAGTTTCTTTTCTACAGACCATTAAAATAATGGAAGTCCCTGTAATAAAGATAAAAAGAAAGTTGTCCTGGAAAATCGGATGAAAAGTTAATAAAAAGTGTTGTTAATATGGTAGGTCAAGCATTCATTGCATGCGGCATGCTGCACCTCCCTTGAGTATGTTCTCATTCTCCACTAGATGGTGATTGGATCTCACTTAGGCACAGGTTATATTTTGTGCACTCTGAAACTGAATGGATAGAACTATTTTCTATTTTTAAGTAATGGTGTTTCTAAAACTTCAAATTAAAGCATGTATTTTAAGTAATGAAATTCTTAAAAATGACATACTCTATAAAAACCTGATATTTAAACTCTTTTCTGCTTTTCTTCTTATTTTATATTCTTAATTCATGCTTTTGTTTCCAAAATTACAAATCACACTATATGAGAGACATTAGGGAATTTGTTTTAGCATGTGAAATATGCCTAATTTGCTATTTTAGTTTTAAGCTGTAATTATTTGTTTGGATGTCATCAGAGAATTACACAGACTGGGTGGTGTGAACATATCACATTTCTGGAAGCTGGTAGTCCAACATCAAGGTGTGGGCATGTTTGTTTTTTTTGAAATATCTTGCCTTGACTTTACAGTTAGCCATTACTTTCTTTCTATGATTTCATGTGGTTTTACTTCCCCTGTATCTCTTTTGTCTGTCTGAATTTCACCTTATCAGGGTAGGGGTCAGATTGGACTAGGGTCCGCACTGTGTCAGTTCAACCGCGGTTATATCTTCAAAGGCCCTACATCTCCAAAGCAGTCGTAGTATGAGTTTAAAAGGGCTTTGTAGTTCAATATTAATTTCTGTATATGTAGTTCAGACCATCATGAATCTGGAAAAAACAGACTGAATAATTTATTGACCCATTTAGAATTAGCTTGTAAATGATTCTGTTCTTTCTACATAGCTATCATAAAAGAAAGGTACTTGATTATTGTCATTATTTTTGTACATTGTTAACAGTAACTTGACTTTTTCTCTCCTAAATGTTATGCTGTAGCTCATTTATCTCTTACTTTACTTTTATATGTTGAAATTATTAAGTTAATTTATGTCCTTTTCATATTTATAAACTATCCATTTTTTTGTTTTAATTTGAGGGCTTGGGCCCTCCCAAAGTGGTGCTTAGGGGCCCTGTGGTGCTTAGGGGCCTTGTGGGCTACTCCAGTGATTTTTCTGCCAGCCTTGTCTTCATTACGAGAGGACCCAAGGATGCAATGTGCTATGAAGGCCTTGTGGTGTTGGCGATTGCCCAGTCCACATGCTCGGTACTTGGAACCTTCTGGGCCGTACCAGGAGATGGTCAGGGGGCCCCCAGGGTGAAACCCAGCAATGCTCAGGAGACCATGTGACACCAGGGATTAAACCTTGGTTCAGTACATGCAGGTCATGTACTTTAACCCCCTGCGCTATCTCTCCAGTCCCTATTTTTTCTATTTTTATGAAGGTAATTGTACATGAAGATCTATGTATATATCTATATAGTTATATATAACTATATCTGCATAGCTCTACATGTATATATCTGTATAGCTATATAGCTATATACATATGGAGCTATCTAGATAGCTCTATATCTATATAGATATAGCTATAGATATACATATAGAGCTATCTAGATAGCTCTATATGTATATAGCTATATAGGTATATATCTATATAGCTCTATATCTATAGCTATAGCTATATATCTCTATATATAAATGTATAGCTATATATATAGATATAGAACTATATAGATATTCAGCTATATAGATATTCAGCTATATAGATATACATATTTCTTCATGTATAATTAAAGATATATATACATATATAATATACAAAGATATATTTTCTATATATCATTTTTTCTCTATCATGATTTTCTCAGACAAAATTAAAAAGCACTATAGATTCTGGTGCATAATATCAGAATATGTACTTTAACACATTTTTATTTTATGTATTAGATGATTTGTAATGACTAGAAATAATATCAGAAACTTGAAACTATATTATTTGCTTCATAATTTAAGATCTTAATGTGGATGGGTATATGTGCATATTGAAATGTAAATAAATATATGCCCGGACAAGGACATAGCTCAGTGGTAGAGCATATATGCCTACACGTGTAACACCCTGAATCTGATCCCAGCACCATCCCACCCCCACAGTAACAAAGAGACTTTGTTATTAAGTATAAATGGCTAAATTAGAAATTTAAGTTTTTCTACTAATTTAAACCGAAAATCAGTTATGTTGAATTGATTTTAGACCTCATTTAGAGTGAATAAGTTTTATATGTTTTTCTAATTTTTATTTTTAATAATTACGTGAAACAAAAGGAAATTAAAGTACCCTTTGTCAAAATGGAATCAGTGGAAGAATTTGAAAGTTTGGATTCTCCAGAATTTGAAAGCGTATTTATAGTCACGGACTTCCAGAGCGCTGTCTTTAACGACTTACACAAGACCGATTGTAGAGTTATTGGACCACCAGTTGTATTAAACTGTGCACAAAATGGAGGGGTAAGAAAGAAATATATCTTAAAGTTTTACTTTTCCAGGTTAAATATTTTTTGGCATTTTGTGAACAATTAACTTGAAAATATGAATTAATTTATAATATAGAGCATTGACTACCTGAATATAAACCTTTAATTCTATTATAATTTTCAATAGTGAAAATCTGAGATCTTTGAAAGTGAAACAGTTACTGTATGTGTATACACCCATGTATGTATGTTTTTGCGTGTATGTGTATATACACGTACAGTTTTAATACTTGAAATGTCTTAGAAAGAAGTAAATTTGCTTGAACTTGGATCCTAGATTTCTACACATGTAGGTAAGATATACAGATTATTGTCATAAAAGACATTTCTTAGTTCCTTCCATTTCCATCAGTTACTTCATGATTTAACCTTAGTGAAATTATTTTAGCGTTTAGTTTCAGCATTGCATTGTGTAGTAGCTTTAGTACTATTAGCACATTCTTGTTGTACTTACACTGTCACATTTATGGTATTCCTACATTTGTCCATTCATAAGCTTGCTTTATTAATTTTTTGGTTTTTTGTGCTGCTTTCTTTGGATGAGGGACAGAGGTTTCCTGCCAGCAGTGATAACTTGGCCCAGTGCAGCTCAGTTCTGGGGGCCAGTCTGGCTAGCCCAGGATGACTTGGGGAACCATGCAGTGGCAGAAACTGAACCCAAAATTCTGTACATGTGGTCTACCTCTTTTGGGATGTTTTCCAACCCTGGTTTGCTTACGTTTATAGTAGATTCTAGTAAAAAGTGCATGATAATTTATATTTTTCTTTTTTATTAATTGAATCACCATACCATAGACCATACGAAGCTGTTCATGATTGGGGTTCATTCAGTGTTCCAACACCCATCCCTCTACCAGTGAATGTTTTCCTCCACCGATGTCCCCAATTTCCTTCCTGTTCCCACCTTGCTACCTATTCAGGCACCTCTCTCTCTCTCTCTCTCTCTCTCTCTCTCTCTCTCTCTCTCTCTCTCTCTCTCTTCTTTCTCTCCCCCTCTACTCCCCCTTTTGCACATTATGGTTTGCAATACAGACACTGAAGTGTTATCCTGTATATCCCTTTTACCCACTCTCAATACTCAGTTCTAGTCTAGCATTACTATTTTCAGATACTATTGTCAAACTGGTCCTTTCTTTATCTTACCTACCCTCTGTTCCCCACATGCTCCAACCTCCTGGCCCTTGTTTTCCTGGCCTTGGATATTAATCTCATGCTTTTTTTTTTTTTTTTATATTCTACAAATGTTGCATATTTAATCATTTGAGTCAAGTATTTCCAAAACCAACTAGAAATGTTTACATAGATGTAAGCTTTATATGTAAACATATATAAGCATATATAACATGTAAGTTATATGTTTATATAAGTGACATGTTATAAACATATAAGTTTATATAAACAAAATTTCACATCAAGTTTTTATCGCAATATATATATATATATATATTTGCTTTTTTTTTGGGGTCACACCTGGCAATGCTCAGGGGGCTACTCCTGGCTCTGCACTCAGGAATTACTCCTGGTGGTGCTCTGGGGACCGTATGGGATGCTGGGGATTGAACCCAGGCCGCCACAGACCGGCCACGTGCAAGGCAAACGCCCTACCCGCTGGACTATCGCTCCGGCCCCAATATATTTATATTTAAGTTGAGCATGTAGCTTATCATTAGAGCACTCCTCTTAGATGTGTGGGGCCTTGAGTTTGATCTCTGGAGTTAAAAAAAAATGTGTAAATATGTAAGTGGAAAAATAAGTGTGCAAAATATATAAAACCAATAAATTGTTTTCTGTCTCCATTTTTAGCTTAGAAGCAGACATTATATTTAGTTCAAATATCTGTTATTTACTAGTACTTTTTATTAACTCTTTGACCTGATTTTACTTTAATTTGAAGTGTTTATAATATCACATGCAGACTAGGTATATAGCTGAGTGGTAGAGTACTTGCCTGCCATGTGTGGGTTCTATCCTTGGCACGACAGAAACATAAAATTTATGAATATTAAATTCATAAATTTCATATTTGATGAAATTTATAAATTGCCATGGCAGAGCCTGGCAAGCTACCCGTGGTATATTTGATATGCCAAAACAATAACAATAATGAATCTAATTCCCATTGAATGGAGACGTTACTGGCACCCGCTCGACAAATCAAACAATGGTAAAACAAGTGACAAGTGATGAATATGAAATATTTTTTAAAAATTTATTTTATTTTTTGGGGGTTGTTTTGGGCCACATCTGGCGGTGCTCTGGGTTTACTCCTGGTGTGCTATTAGAAATCCCTTCTGGTGGAACATAGGGGATGCTTGGACTGAACCCCTGTTGACTGCATGTAAGGCAATCGTCCTACTCTCTTCACTACCGCTCTGACCCATCACCGCCCACCCCATTACTCCTGACAGTGCTTAGTGGAACCATATGGGAAGCCCACGATCTAATTGGTTGACTGCGTTCAAGGCAAACACCCCACCCACTGCAGTATTGCTCGGTCTCTCCCCTCCACCCCCATTTTTAAATTATTTAAATTAAGAAAATGTTCAGGCCACTTAGTGCTCAGGATCTAATCCGGACTCTGAGCAATAGAGCACGGAATCGCAATAGAGTGACTCCTGGCTGTGCTAGGGGAGGTGGGGAAGCGTGCTACGGTGCTGGCTTTTGAGGGCCTTGGGAGGCACAAGCTCTTACCTCCTGTAGTATCATTCCACCACCTTAGTTCCACTTTTGGAGGGCTAGTGAGTTTGGCCACATCCAGAAGTGCTCATGGGACTGACTATATGAGGTGCTGGGGATTGAGCCAACATTGGCATCATGAAACGCAGGCATCTTAATCCCTGTACTATCTCTTCCACTGCAGAATATGAATATTATAGTTCATATATGTCAAAATTTGTTTTGGAGTTAAAGGCTTGTATATATTTGTGTGTAACTTGACCGTAGAAGAGTGTGTTTGTATAGTATGCATCAAATCTGATTTGGGATCTTGGGAATACTTTTTATTGTGAAATTTGCAATTTGCTTATTTTATTTTTTATTGCATAGTAGAAAATGAAGGTAAAACATTAAATGGGAAGGTTCGCTATGGGGAAATATGTTAAGCTTGAGAAAGATGTGTTCTGTTTCCTTTTTCTATAGAAAAAGGTAACTCAGAAATTTCCAATTGTATCTTTCAGCCTTTGCCATTTTCATGTCGCCCGCTCTATTGTACAAGTATGATGAATCTAGTACTGTGTTTTACTGGATTCAGGAAGAAAGAAGAACTGGTATGTGTTTTTAAGCATTTCATTCAGATTATTTTCCTTAGCGAAATAATACCAAATTTTCTTTTTTGGCTCCTATATTATTTTAAAAATACTAAAGGAGAGATTGACTGAATATATTTTTTTTTAATTTTATAAAGAAGAATAAGAGTCTTGTAAAGAAAGCTGATTTTTTCAAACCTTGTCTCTCTCTCTCTCTCTCTCTCTCTCTCTCTCTCTCTCTTACGCCCAGCAATATTGGGGGTTACTCCTGGCCCTGCACTCAGGAATTATTCCTGGTGGTGTCCATGGCACCATATGGAATTCTGATGATTAAACCTGTGTCAGTTGTGGCCAAGGCAAGTGCCCCTATCTGCTGTACTATCTTTCCAGTTCCTAGATTAGCATTTCTTTTTTTTTTTTTTTTTTTTTTTTTTTTTTTTTTAGGTCACACCCAGCGATGCTCAGGGGTTACTCCTGGCTCTGCACTCAGGAATAACTCCTGGCGGTGCTCGGGGACCATATGGGATGCCGGATATCGAACCCGGGCCGGCATAGGCCGGCCGCCGTGTAAGGCAAACGCCCTACCCGCTGGGCTATCGCTCCGGCCCCTAGATTAGCATTTCTTAACTGAAGACAGTGTCACTTTTGTGGACCTCCTGAATATTCTATGGAGCCACAGGTGAAAATTGATAGAATTAAGGGGTGTCACAGGAAGAAAATGAGTTCAGAAGGGAATCATAGAAAAGATTGAGAAACACTGGTCCAGATAGTTGACATATGAGTAACAGAAAAACTAGCTGATCTTTTTTAATTTTTTAAGACTATCTGATCTTTTGCCTTTTGTTAAATATTTTCTCACCCCTTATTTTTTTTTCTTTGCTTTTTATATTGCTGTTTCTGATTATACAGTTCTAACCTTATTTTCATTGTCCTGGAAAGTCCATATAAATGTCTTTCTGAGATTTGTAAAATTTTTATATTGGATTGACAGCTTGTATGTACCTTGTAAACAATAATAGTCAATGTTAAGTGAATTGTATACATTACATATAGTATAAAGTTAGTTCAGTTAACCATAAAGCCAATATTCCTTGATTTTTCTTTTGAGGTTAAATTGGTGACTTTGGTCCATCACATGGGTGGAGTGATTCGAAAAGAGTTTAATTCAAAAAGTGACACATTTGGTGGCAAATTGTACCCAAGGAGAAAAATTCAGGGTATGTGAGTGTGGCTATTTTTTGTGTATATCAGCATCACAGCATAACATTATTTTGGGATTGATTCAGTAATAGTACTCTTGTTCTGTTTTTGTAGCATGTTATTAAGGTTGACCAACTCAGTTTTTTGTATACATTTGTATGCATTTTGTAAACTTTGTATAATTTAGTAAGAATTATAAATTGTAGGAGCATGATCCTTTAGATCATAAAGAGTTAATAGAAATTGATTGAGATCTTGAAATATGGGTTTGTTGAAATTGGTAGATGTATAAAATATAAGAAAAATAAATAATAATTGCAAAGTTTACTTTATCAGCATTTAGTGAATGAGAGGGTTGTGAAATAATCAGAACAGATATTTCATAGTTATGTAAATGGTCTTAATAAGACTGGAACTATATTAAAGAATGTAAGATTTAACTTGTGATGTTTTTCAAAGAACAGTAGAAAGACTTGTAGTAGAATTATACTCATAGTTTAATATTTGACTTAAATATCTTAGGAAGAGTTTATCACTTTGTTTCCATGTTTTCTTAGTGTATTTATGTAGCAAATAATTATTAGATAATTCTGAATTCCTTGTAGGCATACTTTCAGGTTCATATAGAAGTTTGTAGTGATTTAATCAGATGTCTTCACCTAGGGCTATCTTGGGGGCCAGTTTTTCCTAGAAGTAAACATGAAAAAAAAGGAGAACTAGATAAATGATACAGATAAAAATAGAGATAAATTTAAGAAAATAGAAACATCTTGGATGTAATGAAACTTGGTTTAGTTTTATTTTTTTTCTTTTTTTGGGTCACACCCGGCAATGCTCAGGGGTTTCTCCTGGCTCTGCGCTCAGGAATTACTCCTGGCGGTGCTCCGAGGGACCATATGGGATGCCGGAGATTGAACCCGGGCGGCACAGGCCGGCGCGTGCAAGGCAACGCCCTACCCGCAGGGGGCTATTGCTCGGCTCTGGTTTAGTTATTTAAACCTAAGATGTATGATTTTTCAATCATAAATAAATAAAAGACAGGGCTTTTATTTATTTTTTTGATTTTAAATTGTTACAAAGCAGATGAGCGATGACCTAGAATTTGTGGAGGAAAGAGAATGGGGTTATAACAAAGCAATTCTAATTGCTTAAAACTTACATGAGTATAGTTATTGTAATTATGTTTGTAATTTTAGATTGCTGTGAGTCTGGGTACTCCAATTATGAAGCCAGAATGGATTTATAAAGCTTGGGAGAAGAGGAATGAACAGTAAGTATTTCAGTAGCTCTTTATATGAATTAAATATTGAAAATTCTTTTTTTTTTTTTTTTTTTTTTTTTTTTTTTTGCTTTTTTGGGTCACATCCTGCAATGCTCAGGGGTTACTCCTGGCTCTGCACTCAGGAATTACTCCTGGCGATATGGGATGCCGGGAATCGAACCCTGACTGGCATAGGCTGGTTGCGTGCAAGGCAAACGCCCTACCCACTGGGCTATCGCTCTGGCCCCCAAATATTGAAAATTCTAAATATAAACCCATGTACCAAAGTACCTTAAGTTTATATGTTTTATAGAAAAAATTGAATGAAGTCTGGTTACTTTAGGAAATAAAGTATAGATAGAACAGCATTATTTTTGAAAGTTGAAAAGCCACGTGGAAGCTTTGCACTTTTTGAAATTTTGGTATAAATATTGTAAAATTATTAAATAGTTTAATGTAGTTGAATGTTTGGGCAGTGTTCTTTTTCTTCTTTTGTTTGGTTTCTGAATGGTGATTCATTGCCTTGATCTTTTCAGCGTCATTATTCCTTGTAACTGTACTCAGCGTTTTCTAGGAATTCATGAAGCTGAAGAATCCCCTGGAATGTATATGAAATATCAGACATAAAGCAGGGATTTTAGTCTTGTAAAGGTTAGACTTTGATTCAGATTTGTCAGAACTTACCTTGAGTTGATAGAGGGCATATTAATTTCTTTTCAAATTTGTTTATTGGGCATTTCCATATTTGTAGTAAAATAGATTTTTCTAGAACTTTGAGAATTATTACAGATTTATAACCAAATCTATTGAATTTAAGTAAAGCTTGTTTCAGAGTAGTGTATTTTGTTTTTAGGAATTTCTGTGCTGCAGTTGATGACTTTAGAAACGAATTTAAAGTTCCTCCATTTCAAGACTGCACTTTAAGTTTCCTGGGTTTTTTCAGATGAAGAGAAAACCAACATGGAAGAAATGACTGAAATGCAAGGTAGGATTTGGCATAACTAAAAAATAATATATATGTGTATATATATATTTCTGTCTCTGTTTTTCTGGTGCTGGGATCCAACCTAGGGCCATATGAGGCATTCATTGAACTATAGGCCCTTATAATTTTCAGCTGCTCCTTTCAGCTGCTTCTGCTAAATAAACTTAAAAACTTGGGTTCAGAGATGAGTAGACTTATTAATAAATGCCCATTTATTTATTCCTCTTTAGGAGGTAGCTACTTACCGGTTGGAGATGAAAGATGTACTCACCTCATAGTTGAAGAGAATGTAGTGAAAGAACTTCCATTTGAACCTTCAAAGAAACTTTATGTTGTCAAGCAAGAGGCAAGTAAATCCAGAATAAGCTTAGTTTTTATAAGTATACTAAAAACTTTTCAGATAAGCAAGATTTAATTCTAAATTAAAATGTTCTTTTCTCTCACTTAGTGGTTCTGGGGAAGCATCCAAATGGATGCTCGGGCTGGAGAAACTATGTATTTATATGAGAAGGTAAGGGTTTTGTTTCTTCCTCATTCGTCTCGGCATTGATTATGTATGGATGATCTATCCCAAAGAACGTGATTTACAGTCACTTTTTTTTTGTCATTTTAGGAGTTTCAGAATTATTATGTAATTGGATATTTAGTAATATTCTGTACTTTACATAGATTGAATTTGTCGAATGTAATAAATATTATTTTAGTATAACTGTCCTGTGCTAATTTACTGTGATACCATTATGAACAACATTTCCATGTTTAGAAATTAAAGCCTTAGCTACTCTTTTGGACACTTTTTTCTACTGTGTATATCACTTATTTCCCATATTCTTTTTTTTTTTTTTTTTTGCTTTTTTTTGGGTCACACCTGGCAATGCTCAGGGGTTACTCCTGGCTCTACACTCAGGATTTACTCCCAGTGGCACTTGGGGACCATATGGGATGCCAGGGAATCGAACCCAGGTTGGCCGCTTGCAAGGCAAATGCCTTACCGCTGTGCTATCACTCCGGCCCCATATTTTCCATATTCTTTGTCTGACTTCTTTTTTTTTTTAAATATTTTATTATACCACCGTGAGATATACAAATAAAAAAGATATACAATTAAAAAGTTCATATTTGGGTTTTGGTCATACAGTATTCCAGCACCCGTCCCTCCACCAGTGCCCATCTCCCACCACCAATGTCCCCGGTTCCCTCCCCCTTCCCCAGCCCACCTCCATGGCAGATTGTCTGACTTCTTCATCTCTTAAGTTGAATCTTATTTCTTAATCTTATTTATTTATTTATTTATTTATTTATTTATTTATTTATTTATTTATTTATTTATTTATTTATTTATTTTTCTTTTTTGGGTCATATCCGGTGATGCTCAGGGGTTACTCCTGGCTCTGCACTCAGGAATTACTCCTGGCGGTGCTCGGGGACCATATGGGATGTCGGGGATTGAACCCTGGTCGGCTGTGTGCAAGGCAAACGTCCTACCCGCTGTGCTATTGCTCTGGTCCCGTGTTAATCACTTTTTTATTGTATACTCCCTAAATGGTCTCATTTAAATCCATGGTTTAAAAAAACTGTATGTTGTATATATATAGTTTTTATTGTATACCCCTAAATGATCTCATTTAAATCCATGGTTTTAAAAAATATGTTGTATATATATAGTTTTTGTTGTATACTCCCTAAATGACCTCATTTAAATTCATGGTCTTAAAAAAAAAGTATGTTGTATATATACATTTTTTATGTGTAAAAAGAGTTTACTATAGGTTTGATAGTTATTGTGATAACTTGAACATATTTTTTGAAACTTCTAAATTACCTTTGGTATATATATATATATATATATATATCCATTAAAGAATAAGGAGGAGTGGTGTCATTTTACAGAATGACTAGTTGTATAATGTAGGCAAGAAAAACCTAGCCTTTATGTTGGATCTTGGTTAAGCAGTGGTATTATTCGCCAAAATGTGACGCAGGAAATATAAACAGCTTTAAGCTAAGATTGACATCAGTTTGGATTTTAATCATTTTAATTGAATATTGAGGATGAGGTGTGAATTTACTGTGTTTCTGCAAAGTGTGAGCAGGTTCTCTGTTGTGTCCTCTTGAACTCTTCAGTTATCCACGTCATCTACTCTTAGCAAAGTTTTAAAAAATGATTTAGATTTTTTTTGGGGGATGAACTCTTAAAAGTGTTAATTGGCACACTCTGAGAGCACAGTGTCTCTAGAGACTGCTAAATGTTAGGGATACAGTGAACAAAAAAAAATGAATATGTCTGTGTCCTCTTGAAACTTATTTTTCCCCATCGGTGCCTATGAGCATAGCAGAGTAGTAAGTAATGGTGATTGTGCTATGAAAGAAAAAAAAAGAGTTTACTATAGGTTTGGTAGTTATCGTGATATCTTGACTATATTTTTTGAAACTCCTAAATTACCTTTGCGTTGGGACCAGAGTGATAGTACAGAGGGCAGGACGTTAGCCTTGCACAGAGCAACCTGGGCTTGATCTCAAGCATCCCAAGTGTTCCCCAAGCAATGCGAGGAGAAATTCCTGATTGTAGCGTCAGGACTATCTCCTGAGTATCACCAGGTGTAGCCCACAGCCCCAGAAAACAATGAACTGCCTTGCAGAATATAGAGTTGTAAAATTATTGTGGAAAAATTATTTTATCAGGCCCAGAGGTTTTTCTTTTGTTTCTGTAAAGAACTTTGGAAATAAATTGAATTTTTGTGCTTTTGATTGCAGACTGATACTCCTGAACTGAAGAAATCAGTGTCACTGCTTTCTCTAAACACCCCAAATAGCAATCGCAAAGACGGCGGTTAAAAGAGACACTGGCTCAGCTTTCCAGAGAGACAGACCTGTCGCCTTTCCCTCCCCGCATAGCGCCCATCTGCTGAACATTCTCTTTCTATAGGCTCTCTCCTCGATATCTCCAACACACCGAATCGAGCATCAACTATGGAGGTAATTCACATTTGCCAAACTGATCTTTAAAAATAAAGTAGATTATTAGAATATAGATAAAATACTGGTTGCAGTGAATATGATAGAGTCTGCCTTAATTTCCACATGGAAAGTGATAGAGCTGCTTAAATATTAAATTCTTAGCACCAGTTAAACAGGAGCACAGTTTACAGTCACATGAATTTTGGAGAAAATAGGTACAGAGCTGTCAAGAAGGGATGAATTCGGTTTATTCTCAACTGATGCCGGAAGATTTCTTTTCTCTTTTGGTCATTAGTTTCTCTTTTATTATTATTTTTTAATGTGAAAAATATGCTTTCCTAGATGTAAGAAAACTTCCTCATGATATTGTCAGCTTACTCCATTTCTTGCTGTCCTTTTACATCAGTGCTGTTCAAAACTCCTGTGCCCGCTGTCATTTCCTTTTCCTCTCATTCTTTCCCCTGCGGCGCCAGAATGAAACCCTACACATGCAAGGCATGTGCTTCACTTAGCCACATCCCTGGCCCTTATTTCCTTGTATTTCTTATTGATTTTTTTCCAGCACATTCCAATTAACTCTAGTCCCTACTGCATACATTTCAAGGTGGGGAGACTGCCAGTTTTTATGCAATCAACAGTATTTAACACATGTATAGCGACTCTTTTGGGCATTTCTACCCAGTACAACTCATATTTCTCATTTTCCTTTCTTTTTCTTTCTCCAACTCTTAAGTTCACTCTTATTTCTGAGTTGTTTCTTTTATATTGTATTCTCCCTAAATGATCTCATTTAAATCTGTGGAAAAAAGTGGGGCTGGAGTGATAGCACAGCAGGTAGGACGCTTGCCTTGCTGTTAGCCGACCTGGGTTTGATCCCGGCATCCCATATGGTCCCCCTGAGCACTGCCAGGAGTAATTCTTGAGTAAAAAGCCAGGAGTAACCCCTCAGCATTGCGGGTGTGACCCTAAAAGAAAAAACAAAAATCTGTGGCTTTAAAAACATTTGTATGTTTTTGCCCAATATGTATCAAGTTTAATATCGATTAGAACTCTTATTTTTCAGAATAGCCTTTAGCTCTTCATTTGCCACCTTTTATCAACCTTTTCTATAAAATGATCCCAGATAATTATAGTACCCTAGGTGGTCCCTTTCCACCCACCTGCTCCCCTCACCATGTTTTTTGGTCTTTGCACCACACCTAGTGGTGCTCAGGCTATTCCTGGATTGGTACTTGTGGTCACTCCGGGCGCTACTGTGAGAGTGGAGGGCATTGTATGTGGTGCCAGGGCTCAAACCTACGCTTCCTGCACACAGTGTGTGCTCTACCCTGTGGGCTATCTCCCTGGCTTCCCTCGATGGTCTTTGTGTCTCCATTTGTGCTTTACTATAGGAAGCACTTAAGAGAAGTCTCTAAAAAATTATTAATTGAATTATACTATTTCTGTGCTTAAAGTCAGTCATTGGGGGTCGGAGCGATAGCACAGTGAATAGGGTGTTTGCCTTGCACGGCGCCAACCTGGGTTCGATCTGCGGCATCCCATGTGGTCCTCCTAGCACCGCCAGGAGTAATTCCTGAGTGCAGAGCCAGGAGTGACCCCCTGATCATTGCCGGATGTGACCCAAAAAAGCAAAAAAAAATAAATAAATAAAAAGTCAGTCATTGGCCTTGTATTACCAGAGCCCTCAAATTCCTTTGATAATCCTGCCTTCACTTGACTTTGACCACATGTAGTTGCATGCTCTCCAGTTATCCCTGTTTCAGTCATATGCTCTTTGTTGCTGTCTTAATATTTCCACTGTCTCCATACCACAGGATCTTTATACTTGCTTTTTTTCCTTAAAGAAGTCTTACTGGGTTCTCTGCAAAGTTAAATCTTTATTTTACCGTCCCTTCCTACCAAGCCATCATCTGACTGTTGTCTTCAATAATAGTTAACTACTACTAGAAATTTTATGTTTTAATTAATTTTATTTGCATCATCAGAATGGAAGCTTTATGAAAACATGAACTTTCCTGTCTTATTCTCTTTACTCTCAGACATTGGTATAGAGCAAATAAATGTTTGGTAAATATTTATGGAAGGAATTGAAAGTTTAAAGAAGACCAAGGCAACTGAGGTGGATATGAAAATGTTAGAAGAGCAAAAATACAGATAGTATTTCTAGGAAATAGTTAATGTAGATAATTTTGCTTGGAGGATGTGGGAATAGCAGCTAACTGGGACAAGTGGAGCTTAATTAGAAGACTAATCAGAATGGTGTGCTTAAACTGTCTGCTGTTGTCATCAGGAAGGAACTCCAGAGGTTCTTGAGCAGCAGAGTAATTGAGTAAGCAATTTGCATGGGATGTTTTTGAAGACTCTTTAAAAGGAAGGCAGTTTGGAAACCATGAAATAATACAGTGACTTAGGTCATGAGGTGAAGAGTTGGAGATAGAAAAATAATTGCCGGGAAAATATTGATAGAATTGAGTGACAGGAAGGGGAAGCATGGAATGATAGCAAAACAATCAACGGAAAAAATATTATGCTGGCCTTAATATGAAGTTTATACTTTGGAGTAACACCTTGTCAGTTTAGAAAAAAAATTGAGGTTAAATAATATAGAAATGACCAGCATTTGGAAAGATTGAACCAAGTACTTGAAAAGGGTATTGTTTGTAATTAGGATGTACTGGACTTGGCTTAGTACATACTGATCAGAAAAGACTGAAGTTTTAATATGCAATTTAAAAATCAGGATGAGAAAGTTAATCATTAGTCTTGCTCTTTCAAGCTCATGTTGTCCCTTGAACACATCTCTTGCTTGTGTTTGTGTCTCTTTGCTTGCTTTTTTTTTCCAACTCTGGAGAAGCCCATGAACATGTATTTCTTCTTTCTCTCTTTTCAATGTCTTTCTAAATAAGGTTTGTCCTTCTAAGTAAGTTTCATTCAATGAGAATGATCTTACTTTGGGCCAGAACAATAGTACAGTGGGCAGGGCATTTGCATTGCGTGCGACCAACCTGGGTTCAATCCCTGGCACCACATATAGTCCACCTCTGCTAGAAGTGATCCCTCAACCTAGTGCCAGGAGTGATCCCTGAGAAACACTGGGTGTGGCCCAAAAGCCAAAAAAAGAAAAAAAAAGACAATAGGTCTGGCAACCATACCCATATGTTAGATGGTATATGGTACAAATTGCTAATATATTTGTATCATATATTAGATGGTACAAATAATGTGGTTTTCAGTTATATTAAATAGAAGATTTATTAGGACAGTGTATATCAATTTTTTTTTCCTTCTAAATTATCAATATTTGTGGTAAGGGTAATCTGAATGTAATGTAATCTGGATGTAATCTGGTTTTGTATGGGACATTTCTTTGATGTCCTATATTTATGGAGTAGTAACAACTCCATAAACTCTGTTTGTTTTAATAATGCTTATAATTATTTATTGAGTAAAATTGCTATGCTGGGAGTATATCTTTTCCATGTCATTCTGTTTTTCATACATGGCTATGAAAAACTTGCTAGTAAGAGTTTCTTTATATAGTGAGGTAATCTAAATCATTGTGTGAGAATATGTTTTAAACTTTTATTAAATTTCTTTAGAGTAATTTTTTTCCTTGGGATACTTATGTAAAATATGCTAAAGCATCCTTCTGTGAGTTTAATTGGATGACTTTTTAATAAGATATTTCAAACTGACAAGAATTTGTTGTTGATTTTTTTTTGTTTTTCAGAGAGCATTCTCATAAATGAAAAGTTTTTATTATTATTGTCATTATGTAGTCATAACAACTATTTCCTTCTTTTGGACTTTCATCTTTTTATGTTGTCTTCCATTTTACCTTATTAATTTCTTTATTTGAAACTAATTTTATATTGTGAAAAACTTATTCACACTTTTTTTGACACCTGTTTTTCATATTTGCACTGAGAATAAGTTGGATATTTGGTATACCTTTCTCTCTAAATACTTAATCTATATTTCTCAAAATGCAAGGACCTTTCTTTGGTGGTGCCAGGCATCGAACCTACGACCTTACATTAGAATAATATTGCAATATTGCAAGGCAATATTCTATTGAGCTAGATCCCTGGTCCAACAGACATTTCTCATGCAACTGGAGTACAAATATGGTAATCAAGAAATTGACATTGATACTATGATTGACACTATAGTCCAAGGGCTGGGGAACATCTCAGCCTTAGGCTTCATGTGGTCGGGCCTGGTCCATGACAGTACAGACATGAATGTTTCTGGTAAATTGTCCGCCCCATCTGCTCTTATTGAATGACCTATGACCCATGAGTGATATTATAAATATCCTAGTGACCTTCAGCAGGAAAACTCCTGTCGGTTTTTCCAATTACTATAGTAATAGTCCTAATGTCTTTTGTAGCAAAAGGAAAAGGCTTTTATTTTCTGGTCTAGGATTTAATGCAGGTGACATTGTTATATGTCATCTCTTGATATCTAATCTGATTGTCCTGAGTCTTGCTAGCTGTCGTCTCCTCCTCCTCCTCCCTCCTCCTCCCTCCTCCTCTTTCTCTTCTTCCTCTTCTTCCTCCTCCTCTTCCTCCTCCTCTTCCTCCTCCCCTTCTCCTGTGAACTATGAGATATGTGTACAAGGAGTAAGCTGCTTCAGGTCTAATCTACAGTAATTCTTCAGTTTTTATTTATAATGACCTTGACATTTTGAGAATACAGACAAATTGTTTAGCAGAACTTCTTTCATTTGGAATTACTGATATTTGGGGGGGTGCTTTTTTTTACTTGTCCTTATTCTATGAGGAAATTTTACTCTAATGAATATGATAGTATTTTTGTAAGAATGTATATTTAACTTATTTCTATTTAATATGTGAAATGTTTACTATGAGGTCGGAGTAATAGCACAGTGATTAAGGCATTTGCCTTGCACATGGCTGACCTGGGTTCGATCCCCAGTATCCCATATGATCCCCAAGCACTGCCAGGAGTAATTCCTGAGTGCAGAGCTAGGAATTACACCTGAGCATCGCTGAGTGTGACCCAAAAAAAGCAAAAAAAAAGTGTTTAGTATGTTTAGTAATGTTTACATCTGGCTTCCATTAAATCTTTCTTCCTTTTTTATCTTTTAGATACTCCTAAATCTTGTTCCAAATCTTCTAAAAAGTTCTACTCCAGTTCCTTTGAAGCAGTCAGCCAGGTGGCAGGTTGCAAAAGAGCTCTATCAGACTGAAAGTAATTATGTAAATATATTGGCTACAATTATTCAGGTAAGAGTTTACTTGCAAAATGATCTCTGTTCCAGTGTTCCTAAGTGAAAAAAAATCTAAGGCAACATTATTTCCTACAAGAAAATTATATAAGCACAGAATTTGTACATGGATATTAAAATGAAAATACGTGACAAAGGTGCTGATAGGAAAATGTTACAACTAATAGTAGCTTTTACTCATGCAGAAATAGCACCATTTTTTCATAGTGATTTTAAAAAGAGAAGGATGCTCAATTGATGATCCTAGTGCAGACTGAGTTATTCAATAAATAAAAATACCCTTGTATTTGGAAAGAGTAGATAGCTTTTTTCTGCAAACGTGTTCAAGAACCATTGCTTTTATTTAAAATATATATGTGATAAACAATACTAATGAAAGTAATGGCATAGATGTCAGTAAAATTTTTCAGTGATGTTTTGTGTGTTAAATTTTCGTAACATATGTAGTGATTATTGTTAATTATAATCGTTAACTCACTGCTTATTAGTACTAAAATGTTTTATAATTTTTTTCTTTGGACTACACCCAATGATACCCAGGGGTTACTCCTGGCTCTGCTCTCAGGAATTTCTCCTGCCAGTACTCTGGGGACCATAAGGGATACTGGGGATTAAACCCAGGTTTTTGCATAAAAAGGGAAGCATCTTACCACTGTACTATCTCTCTGGCCCCTGAAATTTAAGGTTTTTTTTAAAGACAGGGATAGATTATTTTGATTGAAGAAATAAGGAATAACTTTGTTTAAGATAATGGAGGATCTTGGACAGTAAAGTTGATATCACATTCAGCCGAATAGAAATCTTAGTTGAATAGAAAAATGATAGGGAGTTTCAGGTTTGGACTTTTCTTTTTTTGACTTTTTGGGTCACACGGTGACGCTCAGAGGTTATTCCTAGCTTTGCACTCAGGAATTACTCCCTGGCAGTGTGTGGGTGGGTGGGTAGGTAGGTAGGTAGGTAGGTAGGTAGGTAGAGAAATAGAGAGAGAGATAGATAGAGATAGAGAGAGAGAGATAGAAGAAATATATGGAATGCTAAGGGATCAAACCCTGGTCAGCCATCGCACACGGCAAAAGTCCTACCTGATGTGTCATTGCTCTGGCTTTTGGTTTGAACTTTTTAACTGACTTCTATTTGAATTCTCCAAGTTTTTTGAGTCCATTGTAAAACCTTTTAATTGCTTGTACTTGTAATGAATGCATGGATAGGAAATGGAAAACCTTTTTTCACAGTAGTCATGTACAAAGTATATATCCCAGTTAATTTGTTTAGCAGGAGTCAAAGTTTTATGAGACCCTCTGTTAGTGAACTTTGTTTTCAGTCAGCGTTCCTTTTCTTCCTAAAGGGAAATCATCCTAAAATGAGTTTCTTATTAAAAGTTTTTATAGTCAGTCAAAAAGTTGTTGAGTAGTAGGAAAATTTTGGCATATACTATTCATATATTGTGGTAGTATTTATAGAAAGATAAATCCTTTCAGACCATGGGTAAATGTTCTGAAGTTTTTGACTTCTAATTTGCATATCAATCAAACTCATTAAAACTCTTTAAAATTTTTGAGTTATTAATTAGTTTCATTCCACTTTGGTTAATATAAGCTCATCAACATTTAAAAGATTTCAGGCTAAATTGATGACAGTGTTTTCTTAAACTTTTAGGACTAACATGTTGTTTTTGAAGCTGGGTTTGAAATAACTTTTTGGGGTGGGGTGAGGACACCCTGCAGAGCTTAGGGCACTTCTCACTCTGTGCTGGTGACGTTCACTCCCAGAGATGTTGTGGGTTGGGGACCAGGCTGTCCTAGCTGCATGCGAGGCAGGTGCTTAGCTCCCTATCTTTCCAGCCCCTTGAAATAACTTTAATTTTAGCTTAGTCCCTAAATTAAGTAACTATCCAAAACCTTTTCATTATTCTATTTAATATTCATCTATTAAGTACTATGCCAAGTGTTAAAGAGGATTTTTGATTTTAACGACCTTAGGTTGGGAGAGACGATAAAAGATACAAACCCAAGTATAACCAAGTGGAAGATTATGTGCACATTTAGAGAGACTTAGTTTACGTGTTTTGAAATTTGTGAGAGGAGACCTGGAGGTTCACTCACGTGACTGACAGTGTAATGATGCTCAGCCTAGGAGTGCTGTGCGCCACTGGTGCTGCACCAGTTGGTGTTTGCGGGGACAGTTAGCCCTAAGATTGAACACATTCAGGACCTCTGCATGTAAGTCATATGCGTCTGCCCTTTAAGCTATCTCCCCAACCAATGTATTGATTTTTTAATTTGTAACTGCTGCTTTCCAGTTTTGGTTTCCACCTGCAATTTATTAGATGATTTATTTAGTGTGTTAGTGTAGGTCGGTGCTGAAATGTCACTTTGCTAAACCCGTGACTTTGCTAAGTCCAGAAGTTCTAGATTTCCCGCCCCTCCCTTTTTTTTGTTTGATAAAAGCAACATGAACACTAACAGGCCTTTTAAGCTTCAGATCTAGTCTTAAATAAACCAGGTTTCTTCACTAACATTTCAAAATTTAGTTTCTTGTATTAAGTATGTGTTTGAAAACAATTGCTTTCTTCTTTAGTAACTTAAATGAAAAAGTAGAAATTGTTCTAATATCCTACTAATTAGTGTAATGGTTTATAGAACTGTGGAGTTAAATATTTTATTACAAGAATATATTTATTCACATGTAAAATACAAATAGAATAAAATAAATAGAAACGTTAAAAGAAAAAAAATCTCACATTAAAATAAGCACTTACAATGAGTTTATCTTTTCCATTGGTTTCTCATCTCTGTTATCACTAGATCTATTTTAGATTTGTGTTTTATTTTCCTGCAGTGTACCCAAACTAGTCTTTTTTTCACCCCTTTTAGTTATTTCAGATACCTTTGGAAGAGGAAGGACAACGTGGTGGACCTATCCTTGCACCAGAAGAAATAAAGACTATTTTTGGTAGTATCCCAGATATCTTTGATGTACACACTAAGATAAAGGTAAGTTTTTTGTGTTAGGTTGATAGTAATTTTCTTTTGGATTTTTATGTATTGTGAATTTTCAAGTACTTCTGATCATCTAAAACACGTTTTTTACCTTTAAATCCTTATTCCATCATTTATTTCTGTGAGTCATTGATCCCTTTGCTCTAGAACCTTATTAATTTTATCTTTCTTTAATTTCAATCAATCCTGAAAACAGAGATATAAAATATCCTTATAGTATATAAAATAAGACTATATGAGTCTTTTCTATAGAGATCTGTGGTTATGAGTACTGTTTTTCTTACTATCCCACTGTTTTCTCTCTCGACTTACGTTTTTGTGTTGCTTAGGTTTGAAAAACTAAGGCATACAGGACTTGGAGATCAATTTTTCCCCTTTATTTGTTTTCAGTCTGATAACACCCAGAACCATATTAATCGATGTTGTCCTCTTTTCAGTGTTTTCTTCTGATGAAAGGTTCATGATTTCCAGGTAGCAGTCTCTTAAAGTAGTTTTGGGCAGGTTTAGCTGGCCTCAAAAGTAGTTAAGCTTTTTTTTTTCCTGTTATTTTTATTTGGTGTTTGAGCAAAACTGATGCATTTTCTTCCTCATTAACTTGCATTAGTGTTTATTTTATATGTGGATAAGAAGATCAATCTGAATTATGAAACAAAGTTAGTTTTTATGAACATTAAAAACAAAAGATGTATGAATTTATAAAAATATTATTTATCAAGTGCTTTGTATACTGTGTTTTATCAAAATAATCAGTATCTAAAGGGAATTTTGAATGAATCTTTGTTTTCATAAGAAGCTTAAGGTAGTTTCAGGCTAACTTCTCTTTATTTCTAGTTCTTGGAATGCTTTTGTTTCCTCCTCTTCCTCTTCTCCCACCCCTCTGCTCAAAGCTTACCCCTTGTTTTGTGCTCAGGAATCACTCTTGGCAGGACTTATAGAGTGCCAGGGATTGAACCCTGATAAGCCATGTGCAAGAGAAGTGTCCTACCCACTGTACTATTGCTATGGCACTTTTTTTTTTTTTTTTTTTTTTTTTGGCACGACTTCTTAAGAGTCACTGATAAGTGTAAAAGTAGAGGGGGAAGTTAAGTGTGATTTCATTTTGATGTTTTATTTCTGGTTTGAATTTATGTAGGTAAACAGTCTCGTGTGCAAATTCTCTTTTAATTTGAAATATACTTTTTAGGTATACAGGATCATTTCAATTCAGAAAATGTTCTGATTCACAGGAAATTTGAAAATGATTTTCTTTATGTGTAATAATCTTTAGCTTCTATAAAGTTGGAATATCAAATTTTAACTATTTTAACAAGATTTCAGGTTTGTCATACATTTTAAAATCTCGTACTTTCATGAAACTATTATTTGTTGTCAAACATAATTGTGAGAAAGGGAAAAAAGGGATAAAAAGCACCTGTAATCCTATCTCCAAAATATTCTTATCGCTTTGTTGCTTTTTCTTTGTCTTTTATGTAGTTATTTTTTCATGTATTAAATTGCACCCAGCCATCTATCAAGTACTGCTACATCTATTTTTTTTTTCCTTTTTTTGGGTCGGGCCCAGCAATGCTCAAGGGTTATTCCTGGCTCTTTGTTCAGGAATTACTCGTGGTGGTGCTCGGGGGCCATATGGGATTCTGGGATTGAACCAGGGTCAGCCGTATGCAAGGCAAACGCCCTACCCACTGTGCTATCGCTCTGGCCCCCTGCTACATCTATTGAACACTGTCAGGAAGTTAGAAATATTATCCACTTTTATTCCCCCCCATTTAAACATTTAAACACCATGGCTTACAAAGTAGTCTGTATATACTTGTTATGGGTATTCAGTGTTCTAACACCAATCTCACCATCAGAGTGACTTTCCCTCCACCATTGTCCCCAGTTTTCCACCAACTCCCAATTCTGCCCCCTTAGCAGGCACAAAATGATTTAATTTTATATTGCTTGTTAAAGCAAATGGCTAATAGACTATCAGAAAATACTTCAATAAAAAAAAATTTGTGAAAATTGTTGCATCTCACCATGGAGTCTTTAAGTCCTTGTCTGAGGGCTTATTAAATTATTTGTAGCTAGTTGAGCCATCTGTGTTTTTGTTTTTTGAGCTTAGTTGACTTCTATATTACTCTCCTGTCTTACTCGATGTGCACTTACTAGATTGTTAGTGTTTTAGAATTTGAAGGTATTGCATGGCTACAGATGTGGCCCCATGCTTCAGAAATTCCAGAATGTGTAGAAGTGAGCCAAGAGTTTCATGATACAGCTGTGAGATGTGGGTGAGACTGCCTACCCCTATACCAAGAAGATCCCAAAGCTTTCATCCTGAAATCCAGCGTACCATTTTTTTGTGTGTGTGTGAATTTGATGTCTCTGCAGAGATTAGTGGTGAAGCAGTGGAGTTGGCCATCTGGCATGGGGGAGGCTGTAGGGTGTGGGTAAAGCTGCGGGGGCTTTAGCAGGGCAGGGGCTCGGCCCTACCCCTCCAGAGGACATCCCAGAGTTTTCCACTGAAAGACCGGTGTACCCATGGATTATTGCAATTTGGCCTGCATGTTTTCTGAGATTTAGCCGTTAGTCTATAGTCCATGTATTTTACCAAAGTGAAACCAGCACAGAGATCAGTGTTTCCAGGTCAGTCATTAATAGCAGCTAGATCCTGGATTTGATACTGTCTTAATTTGTAACTCTTTCCTCTTAAACCCTAATGCTGTCTTGCTTCTTAAAAGAGAGATAATTGACATTGAGCATTGTACTAGTGTAAAATGAGTTTAATATATGTACCTATTGCAAAATGATTACCACCATAAGTTTCATTAACATCTATCACCACGCAATTAAAATTTTCCATATGTTTAGTTAACATCTTTCACTATACAGTTATTTTCCTTTTTAATGAGAACTTTTAAGATCTAGTCTTTAAGCAGCTGTCAAATACACTTTATCAGCTACAGTCACCATGACTGTGCTTTCCATCCCAATGACTTGTGCACTTGTTATAATTGAAAGTTTGTGCCTTTTTCATCTCCTGTTTCACTCACCTTCACCTCTGTCCCCCTCCCCGCCTCGGCTGCCAGTCTTTTTAAGTGAGATTATGTTATTTGTCTTTTTCTGACTTGTTTCACTGAGCATAATTCCCTCAAGGTCCAGCCAATGACAGAATCTTTTTATGGCTGATTGTATCCCCTGTTTACAGTCATTAGCCAATAAGGACATACCTTTTAATTATCCACATAATATTTTAATGGTAGTTCATATGTAGTGTCGAGGTGTGCAGTAATCTATAGCATTTAGTTTTGGTAGTTGCACTCTGATCCTTGCCAAACCATGAAATTGCTCAGTAATATCATTTTTTCATGATATATTCTTGTTACTTAATGACCTATATTTTTATATCACATTTTCTTTATTCATCCATTGATATACATGTTTTTATGAGATACATTACTTTAGTGTGTAAATTATGTGATTTAAATTTGTACAATAATATGGAGTCTTTTTATAGCACTATATAGTGGCTAAAGATTATAATGTGGAATAAAACCAATTTGAAAGTAGGTGACTTCAGTTTTCTGTAAATGGTGTAGAGATATTTGACATGAAAGTTGAAATTTTTTTTAGTTTTTTTATATTTTTGTTACTGCATAATCCCTTATATATCCATATATATTCAATGTCATATATATATTCAATAAAAGATATAATTGTAATTAATGGTAATATGTTAAGTTCAGAATTTGTTTTGAATTAAATTTATATTTGAAATTTTATTCATTTGTTTTGGGTTTTGGGTCATACCCAGCTATGCTCAGGGATTACTCCTGACTCTGAACTCAGGAATTACTCCTGGAGGTGCTCGGGACTATGTGGGATGCCAGGGATCAAACCGGGTTGGCCGCGTGCAAGGCAAGCACCCTACCAGCTGTACTATCGCCGGACCCTATATTTGAAATTTTATAAAGGAATAAACCATTTCCATATATTGTATTTGCATCCACAATATCTGGTACTTAAATTTTTAGCAGTATTTTCTAAATTACAAACGTGTTACTTTTTAAATGTTAGAATTAGACTGTAGTTAAGTGTATTTTAAGTTTGTGATTTAAAAAAAATAGAAAAAGGAATTTTGAGGAAGCACTTTTTTTGTAATGTTTATTATTTTATGTCTCAGGATACCTTTATGTCTCAAGGTTTTAGAAATTGGAGAATATGCTAATTTGGTTTATTTTCAGCAATCCAGGTAAAAGGGAAACCTCTAATACTAGATAAGCATATATATATATATATACATATATTTTTTTTTGCTATTTTGGGTCACATCCGGCAATGCTCAGGGGTTTCTCCTGGCTCTGCACTCAGGAATTACTCCTGGCGGTGCTCGGTGGACCATATGAGATGCTGGGGATCGAACCCGAGCCGGCATGGGCAGGCCGCGTGCAAGGCAAACGCCCTACCCTCTGGACTATCAATCTGGCTCAAGATAAACATAAATTTTAACAGTGCAGAAGAGCATCTTAATGGGGAAGAAAAGAAGTAGATAGTTTTCTTAGTCCCACCTCTTTCCCACTTTTACTTTTCTAACATCCTTGGGGATGAGTTAAATACTGAACAGGAGTGGCAGAACATTAGATGAAGGACAACCATGCGAGCAAGCTGGCTTCCGCAAAGGATTCAGCACAACTGACCATATCCACACGGTAACCAAGCTCATTGAAGTTTGTAGGGAGTTCAGGATGCTGCTCTGTCTCATGTTCATTGATTTATAGAAAGCCTTTGATTCTGTTGAGACTGAAGCGGTCATGGTCATCGAAGCCCTAGCCAAACAGGGTGTTCAAACCGAGTACATCAAGATCCTTCGTGGAATTGTATTACGGACTCACCACCAAGATCTTACCATTCTACAAGGAAGTGATCATTGATGTCAAAAGAGGGGCTTGGCAGGGTGATACCATCTCACCAAAACTCTTCAGTGCCACCCCTCGAGAACATCATGCAACAATTAGAATGGGAATTGGAGTGAAGATAGACGTTCAGCAGTACACCACCTCTGCTTCGATAATGACATCGTTCTAATAACACCAGACATTAGCCAAGTGGCACAAATGCTGACTGAGTTCGACCGAGAATGTGGAAAGATAGGTCTACAGCTGAATCTCAACAAAACAATGTTCATGAAAAATGAACTAGTTCCAGAGGCCCCATTCACTCTCAACGGAACAAACATCTCTGAATGCAGCAGTTATGTGTACCTAGGTCGAGAAGTCAACATGATGAACGACCTAAAACCTGAGCTGCGCAGGAAGAAGAGAGCAGCATGGAATGCCTTCAAGAGCATCAAAGAAATAGCTAAAAGGACAAAGAACCTCTGGCTCTGGGCACATCTCTTCCACTCCACTGATCTCGCTATATTAACATACGCCTCAGAAACCTGGACCCCACGAAAGCAGGATGTGAACGCTATTCGGGTCTCCCAAAGAGGAATTGAAAGAGCTATGCTTGGAATATCATGCCTCACTCAAGTGAGAGAAGGAATCCGGAGTTCTGACCTCAGTCGATGATCCAGAGTCAGGAATATTGTCTTGTTTGCCAAGGTGTCAAAAAATCAGATGGGCTGGACATATAATGTGATTTGGAGATGACCCTGGACTAGAGCCATTACTGACTGGATCCCACTGGACGTCAAAAGATCACGTGACCGCCTACCTACAAGATGGTCAGACTTCTTCGTCAAGACCCTGAATGAAAGGTTTGAGGCTCTTTGTATTCCTGAAGCAACCAGATGCCATTGGGCTACACTAGAATGTGACAGGGTTAAATGGAAACGTTACTAGTGCCTGCTCGAGTGATCAAGTGAACATCCTTGGGGAGCTAGAGTTCTTCATTCCCCAAATGTCTAGGAGGTAATGTTGGGAGAACCCTGAGGCAAATTCCTCATGAGATAAGGGTTAAGTGATGGAGATCAGTCTCAGTGACTGACTTAAATTGACTTAAAGATTTGTTCCCTACAAAAATGTTAAAGAAATGGTAAGTAGCAGCAGAGTATAAATGATGTTCCTGGGGGCTCTGCTGCATACCCGATTCCCTGTTTTCTGTTTTTTTTTCTTTCTCTCTTTCCTTCTTTTCTTTTCTTTCCCCCTTTTTTTTAGAAACGTGTGAGAGGAGAGAAAGAGAGGAAATAGATATTCAAGAGAGAATGTGGCTTTTCCAGAGGTGGAAAGAAGCAAGTATAAAGATAAGCAAGTGAGATGCGTGGTCAAGGGGGGTGCAGGGGCTTAGAGCAAACCCCACTCCTCGTTTCTCATAAGGATCATGGTCAAGGGGTGCGGGGCTTAGAGCAAACCCCACTCCCCGTTTCTCATAAGGATTTCCGGCACAGATTCAGTGGAATCTCAGTCAGGCAAAACTGACTCCAGTATTGAAGACTGTTTACACTCTGTGATTTGAGTCAAATTACTTAATCTTGCTGAGCCTTGGTTCCTTTATTACTTAGTGCTTTAGCTAACAGTTGATTAAGTCAGAAATCTTTATTTAATCAACAAGCTCTGGGAATTAAAGGTTTACCAGAAAAGAGTCAATTGACTATCTTTTATAGTACTTTTATTTTACTTTCTGATAGTAGTGTTCTTGTATTGGTATATACAGCTACTCTGTAGTAACTGTTCGCGCTTTGAAAGTATGTGCAAGCCCCTCCGTTTAGTCCTTCCCCTGCCTCTGCTCCCCCTCCCCACCCGCTCCAGCACGCCCACCTCTTCCTCTGTGACTCAACACCTCCCAGACCTGACCTGGTCCTCGCAGAGATGTTTTCTTGGTATTGTGCCAGTTTCCCAAATATCTCCCTGCTTTATTTTAAATACATGGGTACATTATAGTTAACAAGACCTTATTGAGCACTACTACTTCTTAGGCGTTCTTTTCAGTTTTGTACATGAATGAGCTAGGAATCATTGCTATGCCCATTTTTCATAACAGAAAATTGACGACGTCGATTTTGGCCATTTGTTTACTGGTACACTAGTAAGCTTTAGATCTAATATTCAGACCTACTTAATCAGTGCCATAGTCTACTACATTTTATTGTCCAAAAAATTAGTCTCATAATATATAATAATATATTTCTTTTTTTTTAAGCTGGATTTTAAAGGCTTCAGCACCAGAACTTTCAGCTACCTCCTTGGCCCTCTTAGTTTCTGACTTGAGTACTCTATTTTTGTTTTTGTTTGTTTGTTTTGCTTTTTTGGGTCACACCCGTCATTGCTCAGGGATTACTCCTGGCTCTGTGCTCAGGAGTTACTCCTGGCGGAGCTTGGGGGACCATATGGGATGCCGGGGATCGAACCCGGGTTGGCCACGTGCAAGGCTAATCCCTACCGGCTGTGGTATCACTCCGGAAACCCTCCCCCCCACCCCCCTTGTACTATAAAGAGTATTCTTGCTTTCACTTCACTTTCAGCTACTGAAAATCATTTTTCCCCCCTGTTTTACACTCTGATGTTGTGGTATAATGCTTGTTGAATTATTTGATCGTAAGATCCTTTTCATTCTTAAAAATTATTGAGAGACTTTTTTTTTTTGAGAGACTTTTTAATGGGGGTTTTATGAATCAGCAAGATGAGGGCTCTAGGCAGCTCTCAGCTAACTTAACTGGTCGCTCAATGCTAGGACCTGTGCATGTAGTGCCGAGGTATTTCTTGGCTGCCCTACCAATGCTCTGAGCCACCGGGGTCACACCTGATGGGGGTTGGGGTCTCTAGGGCAGTATCTAGTAATCTGTGGGGGACCAGGGATGTGGTCAGGATTCATTGCGGTCAGCTGTATGATGCGACATGGACGTTCACTAGTGTGCTATCTCTTCAGCCCCCATCCACTTACTTTATCCATTCACCACCACTTAATGGAAATTTAGATAGTTCCCAATCTGCTGCTATTGTGAACAATACTCCTATTGTGTATGCTTCTATTTTTCACTTGTCTCTAGTAGATACTAAGGAGTAAAGTATCTGGCTCATGTTGAGGGGTCCTAAATTGAAAATTTTTAAGAAATTGCCAGACTTTTATGTAATTATAATTTCTTAGCAATCACTGCTAAGATGCGTATGGATTCAGATTTCTTTTTTTAGGTCACACCCTGCAATGATCAGGAGTACCTTGGTCTTCGCTCAGGATTTACTCCTGGTGGTGCTCAAGGACCATATGGGATGCCGGGATCATAGCCCGATGGGTCATGTGCAAGGCAAATGCTCTACCGGGCTGTGCTATCGCTCCAGCCCCATATTCAGATTTTTTTCTATACTCTTCCCAATTTTGTTTTTAATAAAGCCATACAGATTTTTAGTGAAATCTTATTGTGGTTTTAATTTGCATTTCCCTAATGAATAATGGTGTTGAGTATCTTTTCACATGCTTATTAGCCATTTGTATCTTTATCCTTAGATCCATTGCTCATTTTCTGTTTGCATTGTTTGTCTTACTGAGTTGTAAGGGTTTTATTTCTGTAAATTCTAGATAAATTGTAAGAGCTTTCTATAAATTCTATATAAAAGAATCTATATTGTTTTTCTATTTAAGAATCCATTTATATTTTATCTTACACTCCCCTGGACTTTTTTTTTTTTTTAATCTCTTTTCTAAGTTTGTTTTTGGGTCATACCCAGAGGCCCTTGACTTTATCCACCTAGGTACTCAGGTCACCATTTGGTGTCCAGAATTGAACCAGGGGCTCTCACCTGCACTCCAGTTCTTTAAGCTCTCTCCCCAACTCCACCCCACCCTTGAAAAGCCATTGAATTGTCATTGGCTTCAACATTGCAAGGTGTTTCATCGTACCTGCACCTAAATTCCAGAGCTGCCCATAAATAAAAGTGTTCTCTCCTCCCACACACTTTCCTTTCCCAGCATAAACTGCCACTGTAGTTCAGAATGAATCTGAGTTCATTTTGGCTTTTGTGCCATTTTGTTTCCTTTTAGCTAATTTATTCCATACAGGAATGAAACCTTCATAGAATTATCTTTCTCATGCTTAGTTTTACTTCAAGATCTATCCATTTTGACCCTAATGGCATTGTTTCATCTTTTCTTCTTTTTTTTTATAAATATTAATTATCTATCTATGGAATTGATTTATGTGTTGTTAGGTTTATTTTTGCTTATATTTTTTTTTGTTGTGTTTGGGCCATGCCTAGCTGTGATCAGGGTTTACTCCTGACTGCTCAGGGCTCGCTCCTGGGGGTCAAGGATCGAAACCAGGGCAGGCTACGTGCAGGGCAACCGCATAACTATACTGTAACTCCAGACCGTGATTCTATGTTTTGGTTTTTGTAATTGTTTCCATGATAATCGAAATACAAATATTCCTTTGTTTGGAATATTATGAGTCTAAAATTTTTTTTATTCTTGGTTTTCCAATTTTCATTTAAATATTCATAGTAGGGTCAAGTCAAGTCAAGTAGGGGCCGGAGCAATAGCACAGCCCGTAGGGCGTTTGCCTTGGACACAGTGCCCCATATGGTCCCCCGAGCACCGCCAGGAGTAATTCCTGAGTGTAGAGCCAGGAGTAACCCCTGAGCATTGCGCATGACCCAAAAAAGCAATAACTAAATAATAGCTTAGGTTTTTGTCTAATTTTTAAAATAGTGTCTTTGAGGTGCAAATGAAATACAAATGAAGTACAAATGTTTTTTATTTGATGGTTTGATTTACTCTTTGTTTTTTAATCTTTATTTTTGGGCATATGAGGGTTTTTTTAAAAGTATTTTATTATACCACTGTGAGATATACAATTACAAAGATATACAGTTAAAAAGTTCATGTTTGGGTTTTGGTCATACAGTGTTCCAGCACCCGTCCCTCCACCAGTGCCCATCTCCCACCACCAACGTCCCCGGTTCCCTCCCCCTCCCCAGCCCGTCTCCATGCCAGGTTCTTTATTTCTTTTCCTTTCTCTCTCTTTCTCTTTCATATGAGGGTTTTTATGCCAAATTAAGTATTATGAAGATTTTCTCTCTTTTATTCTAAAGGTTATATTGTTTCAAGAGCTAAGGCTAGGGCTGGAGTGATGGCATTGTTGGTGGAGTGCTTGCCTTGCATAAAGCTGACTCACGTTCAATTCCCTGGCACCAAATTGAGCTCTGCCAGGAGTGATTTTTAAATGTAGTTAAGGCCTGGCAATGCCAAGTTACTGCCCTAAAGCACAATAAAAAATAGATTTATAATACATTTGGAAAGAATTTTTAGACAACATGAAGTTTATCTTTTTCGTATATGAATATCCACTTTAAAAATATAGCCACGGGAACAGAGAGATTGTATCAGGGGTTAAGTCATGCCTTGCATGTGGCTGGCTAAGATTAGATCAGTTTTATGTTCTCTGTTTCACAAGCCCTGGATCTTGGGTCTTTCAGCATTGCTAGGTTCTGCACACCAATGACTGAGGCCCAGGAGGTTCCCTAGCATTGCCCAAGTGACCCAGCCAATATCCAGCACTGTAGGATTCGTCCATTGAATTCCCAACTAGGTTGGCTGAGAATCTCAAAGGAGAGATCCTGAACCTTCTGAGTACTGCTTGGATTTCCTATCCTAAACATTTATAAAAATAAATTATAAAACAGCATGAAGAATAATACTATTTTTACAGATTTTCCCCCGCTCTGGCTTAGTAGAAGACCGTTTCTCATGTCTGCTTCTGAAGTTAGTCAGTTAGATTGTGACATTTCATGTAGCCACTAGGACAACTGTAGAATACTTGTGAGTTGATTAGAACGTCAAATATGTTTAAATATTATAATGAAATTAGTTTTAATGTTATAAGCTCCACTGAAAAATGTGTCCTGGGAGTTCATGTTAATGTTGCTTTGACAACCTCTCTGGTCTAAGAACTTGTTGATTAATTTCTACTTTAATTCACTGGAATTTTATTTGATGAATGCTATTTCTTGACATCTCATTTTATTATCAATTTATATTTTATAATAAAATGTTTGAGTGTCTTCTGATTTTCCACAAACCCTCTTTTAAATTAGCTGCTTTTTTTCATTTATTATTTTTTGTTATTGCTGTGGGCACCATGTTTGGTGCTAAAGGAATGCATTCTGTGGCACTGGGGATCAAACCCAGTTCCTCAGCTATGCAGACTGTGAGCTTCTAATCTGGCATCAAACCCAGATCCTCAGCCATTTCCTCATCTGTGCAGAATGTGAGCTTCTAATTTGGGATCAAACCCAGATCCTCAGCTATGCAGAACGTGAGCTTCTAGCTTGGGATCAACCCAGTTCCTCAGCTATGCAGAACATGAGCTTCTAGCTTGGAGCCAAGTATCCTGTTCCCGGGCTCCTTTTGAAATTGAAGTAACATTAGTTCTAACATTTTATCTGGTTCAGTTGTGTGGATTTATGTGTATTTACTAAATTACATTTGTCTTCAAGAGTCTGGTTTCCATCTGTCATATAATTCTATCACTTTAACTCAAATTACCCACCATTCTCTTCTATCACTATTTTGGATTATTTTTGTTTGTTTGGTTTTGTTTCATTAAGCGGGACACACCCAGCAGTGCTCAGTGGTTGCTTATGGCTCTGTACCCAGGAACCACTCCTGGCAGTCTAGGGGGCCCATATGCTAGGGATATGCAGACATGTGCCGCCCCACTGTATTATCTCTTCAGCTTCTGCCACTATTGTTCTTGTAGTCTAGAGTTTTCTCTCCTGTTAATTATTTGCATTATTTTACCATGAGTAGTATTATATAGTGAGTTATATAGTGTTTTACTTTCTCTCTGTGACAATATATTAAGCCCAAGACCATTTGAGTTTATCCATACTACTTGATGTCAGGATTTCATCTTTTTTTTTCACCTAGCAATAAAAAATGATCAAGTCCTGATTTTTTTAAATTGTTTTACTGTTTTGAGAAATCTCCATACTGTTTTCCATAGAGTCTGAACCAGAAGACCTTCCCATCAACAGTGAAGGGAAGGTTCCTTTTTTGCCACATCCATCCCCACAAGCACTGATTATTTCTAGTCTTTGATAATCATTTATTTTATTTATTTGTGTTTTCTTTTTGCTTTGTTTTGGACTACACCTAAGAGCTTGGGTTGTCCGTTAGTGTTTGAAGGAACATCATGTGGTGCTAGAGACCAAATCTGGATGCCTTCTGATGAACTGCATGTTCTCAGCTCTTTGAGCTATCTTCTCAACGCGATCTATTTGTGTCTTTTGATTCTTCCAATAAGTACCCATCAGTGGGATAGCTGGGCCATATAATACTTCTTTTGAGAAGTTACCATATTCTTTTCTGTTTTGGTTATATCAGATTTATATTGCTACCACCAAATACAAGGTTTTTTTTCTCTTTGTTTTTGTCAATACTTGATGGTTTTTTAAAAACTAGCTGTTCTAACAGATATGAGGTAATTTCAATGTGATTCTGATTTCATATTCCTAGTAATTAGAGATTTTGAATGTCTGTTCATGTGGCGTGTATAGAACATTTTAGGGTGACAGTAGATGAATTGTGTAGACCTGGGATTTGGGTTATGATCAGTGGACCAGATAAAACCAGTTTTAGATGTTGATGTTTTGCTTATTTTGGTAAAGAGGCACTCTCAATCATTACAACATTGCTGCTTCTCTTAAGAGCTCGGTGTTTATGACAGAAACCGTATGGCCTAAAGCCGTACAATATTACCATTTTACCCTTTGACATTTATTGGCGCCCCCACCCCGAATTATAGAGTACAGTTTCTGATTGCATAAGATGCTTCTGTAGCAGGATTGGAAGTTTTCTAAAGCCTTTGATCAGTTTAATAGTAAAAGAGGAGAAAAATCACTGAACTTTTCACTTCATGTTGGTTAGGGTTCATCTTCTTGACTTGGTAATGATACTATTTGTAATTCCCTAATTTTTTATTGCTTTTGTTTGGGAGCCATACCTGGCAGTGTCCAGGGTTTACTCCTAGTTCTTTGATCAAGATTCACTCCTGCCGCTCAGGGGCTGCATGAAATGCCGGAACTGAACCCTGGTTCATGTGCAAGGAAAATTCCCCTATCTCTGTGGCCCTTCTTTAAACAAATTTTTTAACAACAGAGTCAAAAGCTAAGTTTCTTACCAAAGCAAAAAATGTTATTAAATAACGACACTTAAATATTTTTTTCAGAAGACTTTTTATAAATATTAAAAAGATTTAAGGGGCTGTTAATAGCGGTCCTTTTTTGGGGCGGGGTCACACACGACAATACTCAGAGGTTACTCCTGGCTCTATACTCATGAGTTACTTCTGGTGGTGCTCATGGAACCACATGGGATGCTGAGGATAGAACCCAGGTCGGCAGCGTGTAAGGCAAACATCCTACCCACTGCATTATCACTCCAACCCAAGTGCAGTCTTAAAGTTTGACTTTTTGTCCTTTCAGGATGATCTTGAAGACCTTATTGTTAATTGGGATGAAAGCAAAAGTATTGGAAACGTTTTCCTTAAATATGTAAGTATTTTATCTTTTAAGTTTTCTTAGTGTAATATCTCAAAGGACTGGCAGGGAATGCAATTATCTGGGACTTTTTTATTTTGGTTTTTGTTTTATTTTGAGGCGCACTGAAGGATTAATCCCAGATGTGTATTCAGGGATCACTTCTGGCAGCACTTGGGGGACTATACGGGTCCTGGGAATTAAACCTGGGTCAGCCACATATAATACAAGTACCTTACTTACTGTACTATCTCTGGCCTCTGAAGTTGCTTTTTTTTTATTGTTGATTTTGTTTTTTTGATTTTTTGGGTCATATCTGGAAGTGCTCAGGGGTTACTCCTGGCTCTATATTCAGGAATTAACTCCTGGTCATGCTCAGGGACCATGTGGGATGCCAGGGATCAAACCGGGGTTGGCTATGTGCAAGGCATGCCCTACCCATTGTACTATTGATCCACCCCCAAAGTGACTTGTTTAAATGTAAAAG
This sequence comes from Cryptotis parvus, assembly GCA_021461705.1. Lineage (NCBI taxonomy): Eukaryota > Metazoa > Chordata > Mammalia > Eulipotyphla > Soricidae > Cryptotis > Cryptotis parvus. Next base: position 31,387 of record JAJIBD010001319.1, on the reverse strand, counting down.
TTTTGCCAGGGATGTGGCTCAGTAGTATAAACCATGCCTGTGTGCATGAGACCTGGGGTTCAGTTCTGGCATCCTCTACCACGAAAATAATAAATGAATTTTTCAAACTTTGATAGAATTGTACTTATAAAATATATTGGTAGTATTCTTATCCTTAAAGTAGGCTTTTCTATATAAATAACATTTTCTTGTTACTCTTGAGTCATCATTAGGAACACTAATTGTCATATTGATATTAATTAGTATATAAACTTATTTGCTGCTCACAAATAGCTATAGCTGAATGATTTCTTTTAAATTGTTCTTTTTATCTCTTTTCTCAATTGATGTCATCTGTTGTGCATAAAAACTTCTAATGAATTGTTTATTATGATAGTATTTATATAGCTTAAGTTAGTTAAGTTCATTTTCAAGGAAATATTGTGAATAGGACAATAATTTTTCACTGCCTTGGATTTTTGATAGATTCTTTTGTTTTCTGATGTTTCCTTCTAATCTAACTGTAGAGTCTTAACTTTTCTTTCTTTCTTTTCTTCCAATTTTGGGTTTTATGCCTTGGATCATACCTTGGCAGTATACAGGGAATCTATATGGTGCTGGGAATTGAACCATGGCCTCTTGCATGCAAAGAATGTGCTGTAGTTGATTACGTTATCTCTGTAGCCCTCAGTGATTATTTTTTTCCTCCTGGGTGGTCACAGACTACCCAGGTCTTTAAATTATGCATTTATATCTTATTGTTATAAACTTTGATATTTTCAGAAAACTTTATCGATATGCTTTCAGGCATGAAAATTCCAGCACCATACCCTCTCCCAGAATGACCGCCTTCCTCCATGCTTGCCCCGTGTTAACCCCCTCACCCTTGCTCCCCATTTTGAAATCTGTTAGTCAAATAAACTAGTCAGGATTCCTTTAGTTTATATTTTGGGGGTAATATGTCTTTTAATTAGGTGGTTTCCATCTTTAACGTGTTCTAGGTGAGACCAATTCCATTTTAGATGAACTCTTCTAATTAGTATTTTTGAACTTAAAATAGGCAGAATATTTTGTCGTGTTTATAGTAATATGTTTTGTTTGGCAGTTCACTCTTTAGTGAAAAGTTTTAAAATAAATTTCTGTATATAAAACTTGGTAGAAAAAATTTTAAACTTTTACATCCAGTATATCAGATTGTGATTATTCATCTTCGAGTTTCAATTTCTGGGCTTGGCACACATAACAAATATATGTGGTATTTTCTCTTGCTTCTTCCTAGTCAAAAGATTTGGTAAAAACTTACCCTCCCTTTGTAAACTTCTTTTGAAATGAGCAAAGAAACAATTATTAAATGTGAAAAACAGAAACCAAGATTTCATGCTTTTCTGAAGGTAATGTATATTTCTTTCACATAAAAATCAGATAATTATTAAGTCATGTCATTAGTAAAATGTATTTGTATATCAACACCTTAGTGTTATTTGATGGGTTTAGCTGTACTGGGTGTGGTAGTCATATTCAACACCAAATTTGACATACTGTGGAACAGGATCCAAAATGCAGCTTTGTCAACTAGAATAATAATATTATTATTATTATTATTATTTTAAAGTTATTATAACTGGTTATTATTTTTTAAGTTATATTATTATGTAATTATATTTTTATTTTATTATTTTTAATTTATATATACCTTGGTTCTCAAAACCTGTGATTTGGCAATGGGGTTTTATTTTGTCTTCAATGATCTTTTATAGTTCCTTTGTTTACTTAGTTTCAACAATTAGTATTTTAAAACAGTTTTTTATAAGTGATATATTATTTGAGAAAAATTGACATTTGAGTAGTATATAGAAAAACTTTCTGTTTTAAGATACACTAACTAACCCCTTGACTGGCCAGATCATTTCAGACTTGAAAGATAATTCCATGATAGTAAAGCGGAGAACCACTATCATCCCACCTATTCTGTTGGCTCTTATCAGGTTATCCCACTTCTGTTACCTTTAGTGGAATTTAATGATTAAGGTGTCTGATACTTGCAGAATACCTTTTGAAAAAAATTTTTTAAAATAAGTTCATTATTTTTTCAGATAAACCAAGCTAAGCCAGAATGTGGACGGCAGAGCCTTGTTGAACTTCTAATCCGACCAGTTCAGAGGTTACCCAGTGTTGCATTACTTTTAAATGGTATTTGTCTTGTATTTTGAGTATTTTGGTTTATTTGGGGGCCATACCCAGGGTGCTCAGGGATTACTCCTAGCTTGGTGCTTGGGAGACCCTGTGATGCCAGACCTCCTATACACAAAGTTTGCACTCATTTCTTTGAGCTATCTCGGTCAACCCTTTTTGCATATTTTTATGAAATATTTTTGTTCTTAGGTAGTTGAAAGTCTCATTTAAATATTTTCTTAAGTTAAAGTTGTGGATGTTTGATCTAATGCTGCCCTTTATTCCCCATAGATTATGTGGAAAATTCTTGAAAAGCATTTTTTTCTTATTCTCTTACTTAAGCTACAGATATCACTGGAAAGGAGTTCTAAGCAAAAGGTTCATTTATTCCCCTCTCTCCCTTTTGTCACTGCTGTTATAGTGACAGTTGGGGCTCGCCCGTCTGGTTACAGTTCTTGCACATTGAGTTTTGGTACTCATGGGAGTTGCACACTTTATTACGTTGCTTACATGGGAACTTGCCCCAGGCGAAATTCATTTCACCGTGGTGCTTGCACACAGTTCTGATTGGTGGTTGTTGAGGTGTTTAGGCATATGCTTGTCCAGGGGTTGAACATCTTTAGTCGCACTACTTTACTACTTGCCAGGTGTTGGAGCTTTAGCTTGAGAGCTTATGCACACCTGACTTTGCACAAGAAAGCTCGCTTGTGGTGGTAGAGGTCTCTGACGATGAAGCTGCTGGGACTGACCTCACTTCGGCCTTTGCAGAGAGAGCATCAGGGGCCACGTCCCAACCTCATGCTTGAGAGGCCGATGTTTTTCTGCATTACACTCCAGACCCCAAAATGAATTTTATGAATAAATTTTGCCTGTGATACAAGAAAATCATATTGTGTATATGATTATATTTTGCTTATTAAAGTAGTGAATGTCTTTTGGACAGTGTTAGTTTTTGGTATTTTTATGCTGTAAGTGAAAACTTACAAACCAGGTCAGTTTTCATATGTTCATATGTCAGTTTTCACACACTTATACATACACTTATATATACATACATATACATACATATATATGTAAGTAGTGGATACTGTTTATTGTTTATTGTAAATAGTGTACAATACTGTTTATTGTTGAGCTATTTTGTTATAATAATTTGGTTAACCTGAAGTGTTACTAAAATTTGATATTCTCCTTCAGACTGTCTCATGTAGTTTAGAATTAAGTTTATAAAATGATTTTCTCAGTCTTTAAAAACTGTTCTAGTTTAGAGACTTTAAAAATATATGAATAAGGAAACTTAACTTTATAAGTCAGTAGGGATTTTTTTCCCTATTTTCATTATTGTTTCATTAAGTGTTATAAGCCTTCCATCAAATGTTTTTGAAAATGATTTTGCTATCTAAGCCTTTTTCGTATATTTAAATGACATTAGATGGCCAGGGAACTAGTGAGCTGTTAAGTGGAACTTGGTATAGGAAACATATAACAACCTGGATAAGAAGAGGCAGAAATATGCATCTCATAAACCTCCAAAACCTGCTCTTATAAACATCAAATGCTTTGTGTGTTGAAGCTATGAATTCCTATATTACATATAACATAGAGAATGATTCTTAGCTAATTGAGGATCATGTTTTCCTTCAGCACTATGTGGAGAGAATTTGAAGGCGTAAGGAGATCCCAAACTTCACTGGAAGGGATTGCATGTCTCTGTAATAAAACGTATTCCGTCTTTGGAAAATTGTTAAAAACTGATGTGGAAATCTTAGCAAATATTGAGAGATCTCTTAATCATGAAAAAAAAAAATCTACTCTTTTACAGATCTTAAGAAGCATACAGCTGAAGAAAATCCTGATAAAAGTACTCTAGAAAAAGCTATTGGATCACTAAAGGAAGTCATGACGTAAGTTTATTTTTTCAGTGATCTATCATTTGTAAAATTTAGAATGGAATTAATAGAATAGTCACAAATTGGAGGGAAAATGTCAGTGGCAAATTTTTATTAAAACACCTAATTTATAAATGTATAAAAGTCAGGTCATAAATTGAGATTCAATTGTAATTGTATATCTCACGGTGGTGTAATATAAAACACCTAATTTATGAATGTATAAAAATCAAGTCATAAATTGAGATTCAATTGTAATTATATATCTCATGGTGGTGTAATAAAATATTGAAAAAACACCTAATTTATGAATGTATAAAAGTCAAGTCATAAATTGAGAAAATATCAGTAGAAAAATTTTATTTGGGTAATATTTTTTCTAGTCTAATTTTTTATTAAAATAAGATAGTAAAAAGATTATTCATCTAGAACATTTCTGAATGTTTGATTATTATGAATAGACTAATGATGTATTAGAATTTTGAATATATTATAAGTGTACTGACATACGTTTTCTTTATATTTCCTCAGCCATAGCCTTTTTATTCATGTAAGCTTCTCACATGTAACTTTGAAATCTAGCCGTTGTGAAAATTAAAAGAAAAGATTGTTTTGTGACCACACCCAGCAATGCTCAGGGCTTATTCCTGGCTTTGCACTCAGGGATCACTCCTGATGGGACTCGGGGACTGTGGTGCTGGGGATTGAATGCTAGTCGGATGAGAGCAAGTCAAGTACCTACCTACTTTACTATTCTCTCTTCCCGGTACTTTTGTACTTTTAACTTTTTTGTTTTGGAGGTGTGTTAAAATTCTAAATCTAATGAACTCAACTTTTGACAATGATTTCTAGAGTACATCTTATAGGTCTAACGGAGACATAACTGATCAGAAATTATCTTTTCTATTTATTATCAGAGTTGAAAACTTCCCTGCTGGTTGGTTTGTCTTCTGGAGCACAATAAGACTTTTGGACTTTTCATATCATATATTTATTTACATATATTAGTGCATGCAATTAAATGATATCCTAAGACCTATGAAGTGTTTTTCATGAAGTAGTTTCTTAAAATATTAGTAAAGAAGTTCTTAGACTCTTTTAACTCTAGTGAGAAGTCCAGTGTTAGACTAATACTTAGTGAAATACCAGCTTTGACTCCTGCTATACTTCTTTTTTTTTTGCTATAATATTTTATCATATTTTGTATGTTTATCAGCCAGATTTTGTGTGTTTTATTACTTGGGGGCTAGGACAGTATTTTTTGCTTAGTATTTCATGGTCTAATATAGACCATGACTCATTATTTCCATTGGTCCTTTTAACAAACAATGAAGTTAGCATTTGGTGTTACAGTTTTTTCACAGAGAAGCTGAGCGTGTGTTACTTGCCCCATTTATTTGTTTAGTGTGCAGAATTACTACCACTATTATTTTGATGGTGGAATATGCTGTTCACTTGACATGTTACCTCCTTCAGCAATGTGTCACACTGGCTGCTGTAGGTATAATAGGCCAGATTGACAAGACATTGTTCAAATATTTCTCTTTCAGCAACTAATTTTTCTGAGAAATTATAAATCTTAAAGATAGCTACCCAAACCCATGTTCTCAGTAGGTTTTGAATAATCTACCATTTAATATTGAATTATGCTGATGTACAAACATAGAATTTTACCATGTTTGAACTCTTGAGTGCTTATATATGTATGGATTAATGTCTACCATGGTTGAGTAAAACAACTATGATTTGTTGGGTAAAAGAAATGAGAGCTTTAATTATCTAGTTCTTTTCATTTAAGCAAACAAAAGAAATCCACTGAAGTTAGATTCTAATAACAGTTATTAAAGATTTGTTTATTAATCCATTAATAAACATTACTTAATAATTAATAAACATTAATAAATGATTTTATGTATATTAATAACAAGTATGTTTTTAGCATTCATTTTAAAATATAATGTGATGAATTTAGCATACAGAAATTGTCATAAAATCACAACAGTCAGCCTTAGGAAAATTTCAGTCGCCTCCAGAAGTAGTTGATCCTAAAAATTCCTAAAGAGTAACTTTAGGAATTTTTTTTTTCCTCTCTCTTTCCCATCCAACTATCTAATTTGCATTTCCTAGCATTTATCGAAATGAAATCACATCTACTATCTTATGACAACTTTTTTTTTCACTCAGTATTATTTTGTGATTTTTTTTTCTTATTACTTTTAGCAGTAGTTAGTTCCCTTACATTGTTTCTTGTTTCATGGACATGCATCATTTTTCTATTTATGTGTTGGAGGAAATTATGTGTCATTTTCTATTTCTAGATATTATCAATAAGAAACTAGATACTCAATTTACTGGTCTTTGCATGTGCATGTTGTTTAGTTTATTTTCACTGAATCCAGGGGGGTAGGAATGTATAGGTTCATACAGTAGTACAATATGTGAATTTTTTTGGAAATGCTAGGAGACCATCTCTAACTTGAACGGATTACCATTCAGACATTTCGGCTTCATAATGATCACAGAGTTTTACTTTTGGGAGGGGAGATTCTTGGCCACCCAGACCAACAGTTCAGTGCAAAGACCACGTTATGTGATGTTACTTCTTCGGTTGGACAGTCTCTCCAGAGACTCGCGGTGGTGGGTGGGAGAGGGTCAGGTGGTGCCGGAACTGAGTCAAGGCAGGCTACCCAACACGTGCCCTAACTCGCATCCGTCACCACCCTCCTCCCTGTCACAGACTTTATGCTTCTTCTTCTTTTTGGCGAAGACTGAGGTTTGGCCATAAGTAAAGTTCGGTTTTTGTTACTAGTGCTGATACAGTCTTTGAAAGGGATACAGACATATATGCTGCCTGAGCCAATGTGGCCAAGCACACCTTGTGCCTGAGCACGTGTCTCCGCATCTCCTCTCTCGAGATGTGGGCTCTGGTTCTCACTTTCTCTCCTCCTCCCTGTTCTCAGTCTCCAAATACAATCTGTTTTACTTCAAATAAAGTTAAAAAAAAGAGACTACAACAATTATACAGTGAAATATGTTACATTTTGCTACCAGAAACCAAAGTATTGGTTTTGATAATATTTTTCCCTTTTTTATTCTCCTTGAGAAATTAATCGAAGTATATTCCACTCTGGTCATTATATTTGTCTTCTTGCCTTAGATTCCGTTTGCTCTGTCTTTACAGAGTGTTAAAATATGGACAGATAGGTTATAGATTTGATTAAAGTAGAAGTGTGGTTCTGATTTGAGAATATTTTTAAATTCCAATTTATGCTATACATTTCCTTTTAAAAACTAGCTTTAGAGTGTAAATTTTGCCATAATGTATTTGATGTTTCTATTTATCTCAAAGTTTTTCTAATTTTTTTTGTGACTTCTTCTCTACCTATTTGCTTAGAAAGGTTGTATATTCCTACACATTTATGAATCCTAAGTTTCCTTTTTAAGAACTAATTTTTTAATTTACTCTGCTTTGTAAGAATAGATATTTAGTGTTATTTCGATCATTTCAAACAATCTTGTGAATTATTTTGTGTCCTATCTATAAAAACTCCCATTAAAATTTATAGTTGTGCTACTGTGGTGCAGAGTAATTTCAATTTGTTTTAGCCTCTGAATTTAAAGCGGTCTCTTATAGACAGTTTGTAATTGGACTTGTCTTATTTGTTCTCTGCCTCAGAGGAATTGCCTTCAGGGGTCTGGATAGCCTTTAACTTCTAAAACTTGTATAGGTTTAATGTATTTTAGGAAGTATATATTGAGTACATAAGGTAAAAAGAAAGAACATATTTTGGACTGCATTAAAGCATACTTCTGAATCATTTCAAATTTGTTTTAATATAGCGGGATATTTTTAGGGACTATGTAATACAGTTGCATAAAGGATTTTGTGGCGGGACGTGAAATGGATATATGTGTATTTTTATATTTATATTAAACTTATCCATTTTTAGGCATATTAATGAGGATAAAAGAAAAACTGAAGCCCAGAAACAAATTTTTGATGTTGTTTATGAAGTAGATGGATGCCCAGTAAGTATTCACTTTTATTGTAATCAGTTTATTTTCTTTCCGTTATATTTTTCTATTTTAATATAAACAGAATCTTTGTGCTACTTAATTTAAATGGTAAAGTTTTCAGAGCTCCCACCAAGTAACCTATTTTTTGTCAATGCTTTCAATGTATACAGGCTAATCTTCTATCCTCTCACGAAGCTTAGTTCAACGAGTAGAAACAGTTTCTCTAGGTGAGCACCCCTGTGACAGAGGAGAACAAGTAACTCTCTTTCTCTTCAATGACTGCTTGGAGGTAAAGTTGTACTTAATATAGTATAAAAAGCATTGCTCATGTGCGGAAAGCCATGCTTTGACATATAATGTGTAAATAAACTGATGTTTACTGCAATTTTTAAAGCGATTTTAATTGATAACAATTGTTTTTGTACTATTAACAACACTATTAGGACAAAAACCTATGAAACATAAAATTTCTGACTTCAAGTTGAATTAAAAATGAACATTTAGTTTATTTTCAAATAATTAAATTTAGATTAAGATTTTGTATCTGTATATTTCTGTAGATAAAAATGGATGAAATCTATACATAGATTATATACAAGTTTTGAAGAATAAGAATTTTCCAGAAAGGAAGCAACCAGTAAATAATTTAATAAAGAGGGAATTAACTTTGACTATTTATTATTAAGAATTATTCCCCTGATTCTTCCTTTAGTAGCAGATTTTAGAGTGTGAGTTTATAAGATGGGCTGCCATAATTCTAGTTCTAAAAGTTCATCTAATTTAATTTTTTCCCTGTTGGGGTGGGGAGTTTGCATCTTACTTGACTCTGATAGTGATAGTGATCACTTCTGGCAGGGCTTAGGGTGTTCAGTACTGGGTTAGAGCAACAAGACAGCTGTAGCAGGGGTATGGTTGGAGCATGTGTTCAGGGCACGCAGGCTTAGGGGATGCAGTACTGGGTTGGAGCTACAGACAGCTGTGTTCAGGGCACGCAGGCTTAGGGTATGGAGTACTGGGTTGGGGCTACAGACTGCTGTGTTCAGCACGAGGCTTAGGGATGGAGTACTGGGTAGGGGTGAGTAGGGTGCAGAGTGTGTTCAGGGATGAGGCTTAGGGTATGCAGTACTGGGTTGGGGCTACAGACAGCTGTATTTTGAGCACACAAGACATACACACACACACACACACACACACACACACACACACACACACACACACACACACACACACACACACACACACACACACACACACACACACTACACAGCACACACAGCTGTACTCACACACACACACACACACACACACACACACACACACACACACACACCCTTTTTAGCTCTCCGGCTCCATTAGATCTATATTTTACCTTGAATGTGGGTTTTACAATTATTTCTTGATTGTTCATGTGCTTTTTAAAGACCTTTAAAGCAAATTTGAAATAAAGAAGATAATATCCCCAAAGAATTCCCAGAAGTGATTTCTGAGTCCCTCTGGGTAATACCACAGAACTTTTTAAAAAGATGGTATGTTTTAGAAACATGAAAAATGGATAAAATCTATATGATAGGTGATGTTTTATAGAAGCTAGTTTCTGATAAGGTTATATTCTTTTTATATTTATCTTTGTTTTGAGGTTTTCCTTTAACCTGTCATCTTTTTTTTTTTTTTTTTTTCTTTTTTGGGTCACATTGGCAATGCTCAGGAGCTCCTGGCTCTGCACTCAGGAATTACTCCTGGCGGTGCTCAGGGGACCATATGGGATGGCGGGGATCGAACCCAGGCCAGCACAGGCCCGCTGCGTGCAAGGCAAACGCCCTACCCACGGCCCTGTAACCTGTCATCATTTTTGTCATCAATATTAACGTGTCAATTTGTTCCTTTTAAAATTTAATATTCAGGGCTGGGAATTAGGGTATGCCTAGCGATCCTGGCACCACATTGTGCTCTGAGCATTGCCAGGTACATTCCAGAGTCTCCAGGCACCACTCAGTGATCTGGGGAACCCCAGCACTACTGCTGTGCAGATTAGTGTTCTCAGGCCCTTTATGGAATCTTCAGTCCTGTTAACTGAGAACCACTGACTGATACGACTTCCTGAGCACCACGTGAAAGGCTTACAAAAGAATTGTTTATTTTACAAGGTAATTCAGTTTACCTTGCCTATCGAATTAAAAAGTACACTATGTAATATTTGTTTCAATGTGACTATGACACTTTTTCCATTTACCCTTTTGTGATTAGCTAATACAAGGTAGTATCACTGTATCACTGTCTTCCGTTCATCATCGATTGGCTCAAGCAGGTACCAGTAACATCTCCATATGTCCTGTCTCATCCTAGTAGAGCCCAAGGGCACCTGCTTGCTCCAGGAACATAAAGAGCCTCAAACCATTCCATCAGTTCGTGGAATGAGGTCTAAAATTGTTACTGGTATTTTGCATATCAAATACAACACAGGTAGCTTGCCAGGCTCTTCCATGCAGGTAGCATACTCTTGTAGTCATCTCTGGACTGCTGCAGGGTGGATTTCGATGAGCCGGGCTATGATAGGCTGGTCTGCTGGGTGGAGTTCTGACGGGAGGGAAGTCCGGATGTGGAGAATGGAGGCCCTCATGGAGTGGGGGGTCATCTGGCTTAATATATACAAGGTAGTATACATTAACATATTTTGTCATAGTCTTGATATAACCAGTCATTAAATCACTTAATTTAAAATAATTTGTGTTAGTGTTTTTATTTGATACTTATAGCATTGAAAAGTGCTTTTTTGCAAGGCTTTCATGGAATAAAAAATAATTTAAGTTCTTTTTAGAATTCAGAGAAGTGAAATACATCGTGAATCACGAAGTTCTTGATTTGCTTGTTTTTTCCCGGGTTCGCTTTATCTTTTCTTTTTATGAGATTCAGGTATTTAAACTACATATTAAATAGAATGCCTTAAATTTAGAATTTCTTTCATGTGTTTTATGTAGTATTTATTTTAACCTCTTTTCTTAGTAGTCTGTAAATATAATGAAAATCTGAACCATTTTTATGTAATTCATATCTTAATCCTCAGAACCTTGAAAAGGCTCTAAGACAATTGTGAATTCTGTTTTTAAACTGAAATCAATTATGTTTTGAACCTGACAGAGAGATCCCAGTGCGACAATTGCTGAATTCATCCTTTGATCCTACTACTTAAATGCTTCTAAGTTATTTCATACTTTGCGACCTATCCCTATTTCCTGTTTCTGAGATATTTTTCATATAAACATTAACGTTTCTGCAGTGACTTCTGTGAGTTTGTCACAGGCTATTTCTTACAGCAATTCTGCAATGACTAGTTGTCAGTCGAACATACAGGTTCTAAGTATTTTTATATTTCTTTAAATTCATTTACTGACTGCTCTCCCTGCTTCCTTCTTCCCTAATAATCAGATAGCAAGAAAACGACACAAAGTCATTGGCGCTTTTCGAGTCCCCATGGTCACACCCGACCTACAGGTTCTCTGAAGCATATTCATCTAATGCCTCTTTCTCAGATTAAGAAGGTACTGGATATAAGAGAGACAGAAGGTATGCCCATTGGTTAAACTGTTAGCATATGAAAATTATTCATGTTCATTATTCGTTTGATTTAGCGTCTTATTTATTTTTCAGTCTTTAAATTGTTTGCATAAATTGGACAGTTCTGGTAAAGTATTATACTGCATGTATCTTTAAATTGGTATTTTATAAGAAATTTGGTCAACTTATATTGCTGTCTTTACTAAATTGTTAAATACTAGATTTAATAAGGATTGAGTAATCATTTAAAATTTTTTCCATTTATGGGAATTAACAATTATCTAAGGTTTTCGTTTTTACAGTAGGTTCTTTTTTAACATGTTGGACACGAAGACAGTATTTGGACAGTTGATTTCTTTGAACTTCATGTAAATAAGTAGTTACTGGATTATAATGCCATTTTTTAATTGAAAGTTCAATTCCAGATTTTATTAAAAATCATATAAAAAGATTCATCAGGACCAAAAGAAAAATACCAGGATTAAGACCCTGGCCTTCATGTGGCCGGCCCCATTTTGAGTTCCTGGCGTCACATGGTCCCCAGCACTAGTAACGATCCCTGAGCATAGCTACAAGTAAGTCCTGAGCACTGCTCAGTGTGGACCAGAAAACAACAAAACTAAAAAGCTTCATTAAAAATATTAAATGCCATGAAGAAAGTACAGCATGCTTAATGCCATCTAATTATCATTTTTATTTTCTCACATGTCATGTGGTGGTAATTCCTGTTTCAAATGTTTTCAGTGTTTTAATTTAATGTGATGATTTTCTTTGTCTAAAATTTGAGAGAGTGGGAATAGAGGAGAGATAGTTTCGCTGGAGTTTTGTTGCTTTCCGGAACTAGCATAAATCTTACCATTTGTTGATGATTGTTCTGCAACCCTAGATTGCCATAATGCTTTTTGCGTTGCTTGTGAGACCACCGACAGAGCAGGCAAATGTGCTGCTCAGTTTCCAGATGATATCAGAGGAACTTCCAAAAGAAAATTGGCTAAAGATGCTATGTCGACATGTAGCCAACACCATTTGTAAAGCAGATGCTGTAAGTCCTTAAACCACTATTATAATGAAAGTTTAAACTTCATGGCTATGCGTTCAGAATAAACTTGTATGTTTCTAAGATTTTTTAATTATGAATCTGAGAGTTTTAGCTTTGGGTATTTTCAGGAAAACTGCTTTTGTAAAAGGTGTTTAAAATAGTAACATGAAGATTCCTTTGAGGACCTTGGTTACTTACATGCCCTGAAAGTCTTAGAACTTCTGTGGCTCTGATTTAGTGAGGCTTTTGGGACTTGTAATATGCTCAGTGGTTTTCATTGCTGGTCTTTAACCTCACTTTTTTATATAATGGAAGATGTTTCATTCTATTCTTTTATTGAAGGCAATAAGGGAGTTGTAGCAGGTTTCTTTTCCTATCAAATTGCCAATTTAGTTTTCTCAGTCCAACCTCTTGAAGTCAAATGCCATCATAAATCTATGATTACTTTTACCCAATTCTGTTTAAAGTGAAGATATATGAGAAAATCAAATTATTGAAGTTATGTGATTCAATAGAAATCAGGTAGTTTATAGTATATCTTGAATAAAATTTAGGCTTCTTAGACAATAATTTGATGTCTTCTTATATGCTGAAGTGTCAGATAGGAGCCCATTCTCACCTTTTCACAAATGACATACTGGAAAATGTATAGAAAAGTGACCCATTTAGGACAGCATTATACCATTACTGAGATTGAGTTGGGCTTTACTGGGGGAGTAAAGTATTTATTATAGTTAGGAGATACCAAAGTAACACATTTATGACACAAAGGAGATCATAGTTGATTAAAACTCTTTAAGTGTTTAGGTAGTTAAACTTTTCACTCATTTTTAAAAAATGAGAAAGGATCAAGAATGTTGAAATAAATAAAAATTTGTTCCATTAAAACATTCATCGAGAAAAATACAGTTCTGGTGCATGCAGTAGAATATTGACTAGAAATAATATAGGTTTCTTTTGTTATAAAATTTATATTGTTCATACAAGTTTTTTCCCCATAGTTCTGTGTGTCTAAAAATGGATAAATATGTATAAAAATGGATTGTGTATAAAGACATAGAATCACTCCTACCATTGTCAGGATGCCAATGACTAATGTAGTCTTTGCAAATTTATAACTACAGTGAAGTCTATAGAGTTCATGGAATTTTTTCCTTCAAATACAGTCTATTGAATTACTAGTCACAACATGGCCAGTGGTTTTAGAACTGAAATATGAATAACTAATGAAAAAAGTTTCACAAAGTTAAATAAACCACAAGATGGCAGCAAACATTTAACTATGTTCTGATTAAACGACATTTTTTTTTAGTTGTGAATTTCTTTTCTTAAGAAGTAGTTGTAAATTCAGTGACTTAGTTGATCTTTCCCTCATATTTAAAAAGGATACACATTTTAAAAAGAGGGGATGCTTAAATCACCTTTACCCCAGAGTATAGGGAGGACAGGGAAGGAAAGAAATCAAGTGAGGGAGGAAGAAAATGAGAAAGAAAATTAGCAGAGGGAAAGGAGGTCAGGGGCCTTGGGTAGAGTGGTAATGTGGGGAGTATTATAGCATGTACCCAAGGCCCAGTCTGACACGCTGAAAGCATGAGATCCAGACTTTAAAATGTGCCTGTCAAAGTCTAGGGCTGGGGGAGGGAAGGGGGGGACATAGTGGGGATGGGACCTGGCGGAGGGTGGGGAGGTGCCGGGGAGGATGGGGGAACACTGGTGGAGGGTGGGGAGCACTGGTGGGGGGAGGGGGGGGGGGGGACACTGGTGGAGGGTGGGGAGCCTGGTGGGGGGGTGGGGAGCACTGGTGGAGGGGGGAGCCTGGTGGAGGGTGGGGAGCACTGGTGGAGGATGGGGGGCACTGGTGGTGGCGCTGGAACATATGCTCAAAACTCAACTCTGTGAATCAATAACTGTAAATCACTGTTCTTTAAAAAAACAGCAATTTTCAAAAAAATAAAATACTTATCGTATAGGATGGAGAGATGATAGTATAGTAATAGTATAGCAAGGTGCTTGCTCTGCGTGCTGCTGACTCGCAGCACTGTGAGGGTCCAGTGAGCACCCCAAAAAGCAAAAGGTGGAGCACCCAAACAATTTCAGCTTGAAAGAAAGCAGTCTAGCTTCTATTTACATGTGAAACTAAGGCTGACAATCAGAATCCAGGTATCCTTATCTTGTTTAATCCCCCAATAGTTTTTTTTTTCTTGTGGATATGATGTTCTGGATTTTGTTACTTCAGATTGAAGTTTAGAATCTTAATCTGTTGAAGATTTTATCTTGCAGAATACATATGTATGTACTTTAATTCTGTGGTCCATATATATATTTCCTGAGATCAGATAGTAGTTTTGCTGAAGATCCATGACTTATTTCTAACCTCTAAATCATAAGAAGAATAAAATTTAATTAAAACATGAATTTAAGTGATGTTACCATTCCCCTACTACTTTGAGTAGTTTAACAAGGAACTCGAGGGTGAAGATCGATCACACAGATAGATCATAGAGCTAGTGGAGATGGTTTAACATGCCCAAAGCCCAGCTGGTCCCTTAAAACACTGCTATTACCCCTGGATCTGACCCTAAAACCAAAAACAAGGAAAAGATGCAATATGACAATTTTGCTACAATTAAGTAACTTTATGCTAATTTTTTATGTTTCTTTACAAATCAAGCTTATCCACATCTGCCCCCTCTCACCCCCCCACCTCCCCCTGGGACAGGGGCACCCAGTAGTAGTATTCAGTGTTTATTCCTGACTTAATGTTAAGGGATCACTGGATGGCCTCGGGGACCACATGTGGTGCCAGGGACAGAACCCAGATGAGTTGTGCCCTGCCTACAGCACTAGCACATCAGCCCTCTTATCCCACATATTGTCAAATTACCACCAAATACTTTGGCAGAATTTATTCAGTTTTAAAACTTCAAACCACTATTTGTTTTTTTTGGTGTTTGGGCCACACCCAAAGATACTCAAGAATTATAGCTGGCTCTGCATTTAGGAATCATTCCTGACAATCTCGATGTTCCATATGGGTTGCTGGGCAGCAAACCCAGGTCAGGTGCATGCAAGGCAAACACCTTACCCTCTGTACTATCTTTCATGCTCTTTTCCTTTTTGTTTTGAGGACATAACTGGTGGTACTCAGGGCTTACTTCTGGCTCTTTACTCTGGAATTACTCCTGGTGATGCTTAAGAAACATGGGGTTCTGGAGCTCAAACCCGTGTTGGATGCATGAAAGGCAAGTGCGCTACCTGCTGTATTAACGCTCTGGCCCTATGTTTTATTTAACGTAGAAAGAAAGTGGGGGCTGGAGCGATAGCCCAGCGGGTAGGGCGCTTACCTGTGCTGGCCTGGGTCGATCCCCAGCATCCCATATGGTCCCCCAAGCACCGGCAAGAGTAATTCCTGAGTGCAGAGCCAGGAGAAACCCCTGAGCATTGCCGGGTGTGACCCTAAAAAGCAAAAAAGAAAGAAACTAATAATTTTGTGCTAGGGAAATGGGTCGAATGATAGAGCATATATATGCCTAGCATGTGCAGGGCATTGCTTGATCTCCTGCGCTCATGTTACTCCCTAGCGTCAAGCGATACCAGTGACCCTGATGGCCCAGAGTATTCTCCGGAGGGAGTGATAGTGCAGTGGGTAGGGCGTTTGCCTTGCTTGAGATGACCTGGGTTTGCTCCCAGGTAGTCCGCTGAGCCCTGTGAGGAGTGCTCCCTGAGTACAGAGTCAGAGTAAGTTCTGACCATTGCTCAATGTGGCCCAGAAACCAGGAAAAAGAAGTCTTTTTGCTTGGGTGTTGGTGAAGAGCCTAAGCATAATTGTAGATCCAAAGTGTGTGTTTATCAGCTTATGTTTGCAAGAGTTTAACTTTTCATTTCAAAAGGACTTTGGTGTCTTATCTTGTTTCAGTCTTATGATTACTATGGGTTAAGTATACTAAAAATTTTCTGCATTTTATAGATGAGAAAATTTTCAGATAAACTCAATAATCACAGGTTGTATAAAATTCTCTCCAGCCATAGAATTATAGTTCTGGAAAATAATTTATAGTGTTAGAATAGTGAGGCAGCTTGCCAATTAATAGCTTAGGTTTATATATTTAAAGTGAAATTGGCTATAGGAATACGCAAAAGCATGTCATCTAACCACCTAACATCTCTGAGGCGTATGTTAATGCAGGGAGAATGGTGGAGTCAAAGAGATGTGCCTGGAGCCAGAGGTTCTTTGTCCTTTTAGCTATTTCTTCAATTACTTTGAAGGCATTCCATGCCCCTCTCTTCCTCCTGCTCGAAAGCTCAGGTTTTAGGTCGTTCATCATGTTGACTTCTTGACCTAGGTACACATAACTGCTGCATTCAGAGATGTTTGTTCCATTGAGAGTGAATGGGGCCTCAGGAACTAGTTCATTGTTGGGGCGCTCCGCCAGGGTCCCTGACAGTGCCGGGAAGCGAGTTCCCTTCTACCTCCGGCTGGCGAGGAACGGATGAAAACTCAGGAATCCGATGCAGTTTTAAAAGGCTTTACTTATCACAGTCTAAGTTTAAATTAAATTTCTATTTTTTAATTTTATTTTCCTATTGATCACTTGATCACTTGAATCCCGTTATTCATCGATTTGCTCGAGCGGGTGCCAGTAACATTTCCATTGGACCCTATCACGTGCCAATGTAGCCCAATGGCATCTGGTTGCTTCAGGAATATGAAGAGCTTCAAGCTATTCCTTCAGGGTCTTGACAAAGAAGTCTGACCATCTTGTAGGTGGGCGGCCACGTGATCTTTTGATATCCCGTGGGATCCAGTCGGTAATGGCTCTAGTCCAGCGGTTGTCTCCAAATCGCATTACATGTCCAGCCCAGCTGATTTTCGATGCCTTGGCAAACAAGACAGCGTCCCTGATTCTGGAACAGCAACGGAGGTCGGAGCTCTGGATTCCTTCTCTCACTTGAGTGAGGCGTGATATTCCAAGCATAGCTCTTTCGATTTCTCTTTGGGAGACCCGGATAGCATTCTCATCCTGCTTTTCGTAGGGCCCAGGTCTCTGAGGCGTATGTTAATGCAGGGAGAATGGTGGAGTCAAAGAGATGTGCCTGGAGCCGGAGGTTCTTTGTCTTTTAGCTATTTCTTCAATTACTTTGAAGGCATTCCATGCCCCTCTCTTCCTCCTGCTCAGCTCAGGTTTTAGGTCGTTCATCATGTTGACTTCTCGACCTAGGTACACATAACTGCTGCATTCAGAGATGTTTGTTCCATTGAGAGTGAATGGGGCCTCAGGAACTAGTTCATTGTTGGGGCGCTCCGCCAGGGTCCCTGACAGTGCCGGGAAGCGAGTTCCCTTCTACCTCCGAAGCCGGCGAGGAACGGATGAAAACTCAGGAATCCGATGCAGTTTTAAAAGGCTTTACTTATCACAGGTTCAGGCATACAAATCAGCAAAAGGAAAAACCCGATGCTTAGGATTCCAGGCTAGAACCCCAGCCACGTGTAGGCCAAGATGGCGACCACCACGTGTAAAAGCTTCCAAAGGGAAATGCACGCTCACAAGGAGAGAGAGATCCCACAAGGAAGAAGCGGCCCGAGAGCGGGAACCGGCTAGTTTATATCCCTGTAACTCAGACCTTCCTCCCACTGTTATGGAAAGCAGGGAGGGTCCAATGCCCTTAGGTAATCCCTCCCTGCACCTCACCTAGGGCTTTTACTGTGCTAATGTTTTGAGCCGAAATCTGCTTAGGAATGCTTTTGAAGTGTAGAAAGGGGGTTTCTGAGATGGCATGTCCTTGACCAACACCAATGCCAGTTAAATATTTCTCCAAGCCTTCACAAGTCTCCTCTACTTCATTGTAGTTTTATATTTTAGTTGCCTTTGAGTATATCAGGGAGCCATGCTTGTTTGCTTGGGAAGCAAACAACATTTCTCTCTGGTCTAATTACTTAGGTGTCCTACGTGGCCAGGCTAATATGCTGGTAAGATCTAGCTAGTCCCACGATGATTGTGATAGCATGGGAGAATATTTATACCAGCTAGTACAGCATACATGGTCGGATAAACTGCCACATTTAGACTACCCCCTTATCTACGGAGTGATTTGCGGGAGGCAATCCAGAGCAGATGCAGCGGCCCTTAGGAGTCCTGCAACAGTTCATTTTTCATGAACATAGTTTCTTTTCAGATTCAGCTGTAGACCTATCTTTCCACATTCTCGGTCGAAGTCAGCTAGCATTTGTGCCATTGGCTAATGTTTGGTGTTATTAGAACGATGTCATCACAGCGGAGGTGGTGTAGTTGCCGACCATCTATCTTCACTCCCATTCCATCCCATTCTAATTGTCGCATGTTGTTCTTGCGGGTGGCGCTGAAGAGTTTTGGTGAAATGGTATCACCCTATCGAACCCCTCTTTTGACATCAATGATCACTTCTTTGTAGAATGGTGAGATACTGGTGGTGAATCCGTAATACAGCTCACGAAGGATCTTGATGTATTGGGTTTGAACACCCTGTTTGTCTAGGGCTTTGATGACTGCTTCAGTCTCCACAGAATCAAAGGCTTTCTGTAAATCAATGAACGTGAGACAGAGTGGCATCTTGTACTCCCCTACAAACCTCAATGTTCTTGGTTACTGTGTGGATATAGTCGATTGTGCTGAATCCTTTCCGGAAGCCTGCTTGCTCGCATGGTTGTCCTTCATCTAGTGTTCTGCTAATCCTGTTCAGGATGACTCGTGTAAACAGCTTGTAGATGACGGACAACAAGCAGATGGGGCGATAGTTGCCAATGTTGTGAATGTCTCCCTTCTTGAACAGCAGAGCTGTCCTGCTGGTTTTCCATTGGGAGTGCACCTTGCATTCGGACAGGTAGCGTGTGAAGAGCCAAGCTAGTATATTGATGAGTACCGACTGCAGATTCTTCAGGTGTTTGGGTCTGACTTGTCTGGGCCTGGTGCTGTTCCCTTCTTTACCAACGAGATGGCATGTCGAATTTCAGAAGGGAGAACGTTGGGAATGACATATCCATCCTGTGGAATTTGGTATGTGGGCAGGTGGATGTGGCTATCAAAGAGATTTGAGTAGAAGTCCTGGATAATCTTCTCCATTGCCTTTCTGGAAGATGTGATAGATCCATCAGGGCGTCGGAGGGCAGTCATCTTGGTCTTATAGTTGGCGAAGGACAGGCGGGTGGTGTGGAATGCTTTTCCGGCTTCTGCTGCATCTTCCAGTATTTCTGCTATAAAATTATAGTCCGTTATAATCAGACAGGTAGAAACACTTTGTCATGAACTTTGCTTTGGGTCCAAATACAAGTTAGGATCTTAAAGTAATATGTATTATCATTTTGTAATTGGAATTGTTTTTTCTTATCTTAATTTTCTATATGTTACTAAATATTTTGTACTTTTTAAATTTTTTAGAGTAAACTAATCAGGGGAGTTGTTGCAGGACACCTAAAAGCCTAGGCCTCTGCATCTGCCCTGGATTGCCTCCTGCAGGTCACTTCATAGATAGAGGGGTAGTCTGAATGTGGCAGTCTTATCTGACCATGTATTCTGTAATGGCTGGTATAAATATTCTCTCATGCTACCACAAGCATCGTGGGACTAGCTAGATCTTACCAGCATATTTTCCTGGCCACGTTGGATCCCTATATAATTAGACCAGAGAGAAATGCTGTTTGTCCTCCAAGCAAGCAAGCATGGCTCCCTGATAACTCAAAGGCAACTAAAATACAAAACTACCGTGAAGTAGACCGAGACTTGTGAAGGCTTGTAGAAATATTTAACTGGTACTCGTATTAGACTTTGGTACAGAGACAAACCATCTCGAAACCCCCTTCTTTACCCTATAAAGGCTTTTCCAGGCAGATCTTGGCTCAAGACATTAGCATATAAAAAGGGCCTAGGTGAGGGCATTTTTTTTTTTTTTTTTTTGCTTTTTGGGTCACACCCGCGATGCTCAGGGGTTTCTCCTGGCTCTGCACTCAGGAATCACTCCTGGCGGTGCTCGGGGGGACCATATGGGATGCCGGGATTCGAACCCGGGCGGCACAGGCCGGCCGCGTGCAAGGCAAACGCCCTACCCGCTGGGCTATCGCTCCGGCCCCTAGGTGAGGGCATTTGACCCTCCCTGCTTCCCATAATAGTGGGAGGGAGGTCTGAGTTTCAGGGGTATAAAACTAGCCTGCTTCCTCTCTCGCTCTCTTTGGGCTCTCTCTTTGTGAGCTCACACCCTTCTTGGGGAGAAGACTCCCAAGAAGTCTTTGTCTCCTCTTTACAGGGCCTTTACACGTGGTGGCCGCCATTTTGGCCTACATGTGGCTGGGGTTCTAGCCAAGAATCCTAAACACAGGGTTTTTCCTATTGTTGATTTGTATGCCTGAACCTGCGTTAAGTAAAGCCTTTTAAAACTGCATCGGATTCCTGAGTCTTCATCCATTCCCGCCGGATTCAGAGGTAGAAGGGAACTTGCTTCCCGACACTGTTGGGGACCCCAGCAAGGTCCCCGACACTGGGCCTCTTTTTTGGGCTGGTGCGGGGGGCTCACCAGACCTACTCTAAGGTACCAGGATGACTCAGCCTATTGCGGAGTTCCAGAAGAATCTGTGCATCTTGTTGATCGTTTTCAGAATGTGTATGCATCTCTGCATCATCGCTGGTGAAAGAGCATACATGGCACTGTAGGTGGTTCATGGGGCTAAATTTTTTTGAGAAATTAATATTGTCTCAAAGATTTACCTAGCTTCTACAATGCACTTTGCATAAGCTTGCACACAGAATGTTTTAAAATTGATTTATTTTTTATTTCATCAGTGAGATATATATTTACAAAACTGTTCGTGATTGGGTTTCGGTCATACATACACACAGAATTTTACACATAGTTTTGAGGTGGGAAGCAGCTATCTACCTAATGGTGTGTTACACAAATAGTGTCAGCAGAAATCCTCAGTAACTTTGTTTGTAAATATCCTCATGAGGATATGGTTAAGTGTTTAAAGGTTTGATTATAGAAATACTTGTTTCTTTTTATTCTATGTTTTAAAATTGTTTTTAAAACTTGTTTTATAACAGGAGAACCTTATTTACACTGCTGATCCTGGAAGCCTTTGAAGTAACTACAAAAGATATGGATAGTACATTGAGTAGAGCATCTAGAGCAATAAAAAAGACTTCAAAAAGAGTGAGTCTTATGAAATCATTACATAACATATTTCCAAAATGTAATTTTCAGTGCATATTAAAATACTATTGCGATTTGATTCTAGGTAGAAACCTGAAGAGTTAATAAGTTTTGTTCATTGCATTCTTTGAACCGTAATTGTAACTTCTTATCCCTCATGTTCTTGTTATTGGGATACTTCTATGCTTTATATTTTTTATAGGAATATACTAAGATATTTTAGTTTAAGCTGTGTCTATTCATTTTTAAATACTAGTCATATGTTTTTCAGCAAAATATCTATAACAGAACCAGGAAACCTTGAATCTGTTGTGTATTGTATTCTTTTAATGATCAATATAACATTCCTCTTTATCTTTTTACAAAGTTGTTAAAAGCAACGTAAGAATGCTAGCAACAGGCTGGAGCGATAGTCCAGTGGGTAGGGCGTTTGCCTTGCATGCGGTTGGCCCATGCCAGCCCCGGTTCGATCCCCGGCATCCCATATGGTCCCCCCAGCACCGACCGGCAGGGAGTAATTCCTGAGTGCAGAGCAGGAGAAACCCCTGAGCATTGCCGGGTGTGACCCAAAAAAGCATAAAAAAAAAAAAGAATGCTAGCAACAGGACTTTTTTAAAAAGTAGAACTAGAATTTAAATATTCAAGAAAGATTGGCAGTCAGTGTGCTGCTGGATTTACTTAAATTTGTTTTGTTTTCAAATGGAGGCCTGTAATTTAATTGTCTTTATAGTCCTTAGCACTTAACATGAATGATACTAGATAAAAGTATAAATGATTCAAATGACCTTCTATACTCTTTCAATAAAGAAATTGAGTGTAAGTGGTTTTTCGCTAAAGTCTCATAACTATTATGCAGTACAAGCAAGCAGGGACCCAAGTTGTCCTCCCTTGGACTGATTTCCTTCTATTTTATGTCTTCATTGTGTTCAGTGAATGCATGATGGAATGGCCTACATTATTTTGCGTTTTCTCACTACTGTCTAAATTTGGTCATATTGCTGAAAAAAAAGTGATGAAGTTAGGCTTTGTTTTTGATAATTCTTACCAGCTATATATCTAGCTTACTTAATTGAAGGTCTTATTTCTAGGTTACAAGAGCCTTCTCCTTTTCTAAAACACCCAAAAGAGCTCTTCGGAGGGCTCTTATGACATCCCAAAGTTCGGTGGAGGGGAGAAGTCCTTCCAGCAATGACAAGCATGTATTGAGTCGTCTATCTAGCACATCATCATTAGCTGTAAGTCACTTTGATTTGCCCTTACTCAAAAACTTCGATAAGATTGAAATCTCAATGCCTCTATTTCCCTCCCCCACCCCCATGAAGTACCTTATTCATTGCTTGACAAAGACAACTGAGAAAACCTCAGTGAACTGCATATATTAATTTGGTCTTTATTTGTGTGACATTGTGTTGGGATTGAGGTATGTTCTAAGTTCTGTAGAAAAGAAACATATTTCATGGCCAGAGAGATAATACAGGGGTTAAGCCACTTGCCGCATATATCAGCCCTTGTTCTAGCCCTACTACAGCATATGTTTTGGGCTGCACATGCACCTCCAAGAGTGACCTCTGGAATGATCTGGATCCGAGAGCCAGTAAGCCCTGAGCACTGCTAACTGTGCTGACTGGGTCCCAGATCACCTTCCTCACTGAGAGAAAAGGAGAAGAAAAAAAGATGTTTCTCACCTATGCCTCTTACTAATGTGAATGGTGATGCTTCTGGTTATAAAGATTTTCTTCAGTAATATAGCAGAGACTGAGTTATATTTTGCTATTCTGTGATGAGTAGGTTATAATCTCTGAAACGGAATTTGAGAGGATGATATAAATCCTAAAGTTGTATGTATATTTTTAATGTTTTCATAACAATCCAAATTTCCAACCTTTCATTGGATATTACTAGGACATTCATAATCTTTATTACTATCACTGAACATATACACGAGTTATGTATCTCTTTAAACCTTTTAATCTACCCATCACGGCTTAAGAGAAACAGTTACTGGGACCCGTATATTAGGGCAGGTCACTTTCCTTGAATATAGCTAAGCTGGTTTCAATCCAGTCTATGTATCATCCTCCCAACCCCACCAGAATCGATCCCTAAGCACAGCTGAATGTGGCCCAGAAAGAAAAAAAAAAGCAGTAGCTGTCAATTATGACTTATGTGAACCTCAGTAATTTTCTCATTCTCTCATTCCTATTTCTGTAAATGAGAAAAAAAAAAGTTAATATTGCTTATTTTTCTTTGTTACTGAAAAGAGTAAATATATCAGTGCTTATGAATAAACATACACATATATGCATGTGCACATCACACAGATGTGACTTGATTTATATGCTACAAAGCAGGTTAGGCGTAATTCAGAGCATGTTCACATCCCGGCTCTGCTGTTTACTAGTTGTATATCTCTGTCTTTGTCTCTGTCTCTCTGTCTCTGTCTCTCTACTCTTTCTCTTTCTGCATTTCTCTCAGTCTGTCCCTCCTTCCTCTCTTCCTCTCCCACTGTCATCACTCCCTTTCTCGCAACAGTGCTCAGGGATTCCTCTTGGTGGGCTCGGGTGGGCTGCATGCAAGGCAAGCACCTTACCCACTATACTCCCTTTCTGTTCCCTGTGATTTTTCTCTCTTCAAGTTTACCATCTTCAAGTCAATCTTAATATAGTAGTTGTAAAGATTAAATTACTACATGAAAACTGCTTTGAAGAGAAGTTGATTAATACATAGCGAGTGTTTATAATGGTTACTTTTCATGTTATAAAATTGATACTTGACACTCAAAAGCTTTTATTAAGAAACTAGTTGTCTTTAAGTAAAACTCCAAAGAGTTAAAGCTAAATCTTTGAGTATGTTTAGATGAATTTTTTGATCAAGGGCAATCTTAACCAAATGGCAGAGGAGTTGTACTCAATTGGCAATATAGATATACATCAAGAATTCTGGTCAGTTAGAAATGTGTTAAAATTGATTTTCATAAGCATTAATTCATTAAAATCAGATGATTTTATGAAGCTTTATGAAGTATCTTCTCTCATTTCATACATCTGTAATAACTTGGCATTTTCAAGTAAAGATAATTGGATTTTATAGAAAAATTTTAGAAAATTACTTAATATTATGTTTTGTCATTTATGTAGACAATATATGTAAGAAGTACCTAAAGTATCGTTAAGCCATTCAGTTTCTCTTCTCAACTGCTTATTTCTGTTCTAACAGATTACCCATTCTGTTTCCACAAGCAGTATAATTGGATTTTCTAAGTATGTCTATGTTCAGCGCACAAACTCTACTGGTGGGCACTCTCAAAACTCCTGGTTTCGATCTATACGTCATTCTGCCTCACGAGCTAGCATTTCAGAGATACTAGAAGGAAATGTTAATTTTTCAAATCTCAAAAAAAGATCTAACCAAGTCATCTTTGACATTTGTGAAGAATTAGGAGATATGCCAGCCAGTAATGGAAACAAGCCTTGTGAAGCTTAATGTGAGCTTATTAGCTATTTGAAATTTATATTTTAAAAATAGGAAGTATTTTTTCTCATTAGAATCACTTATTAGGTGGGTGGAGACTTTGAATTAACTTTATGACTGCTTTGAATTTACAACTTAGCCTGAATAGAATTTCTTTGCCTATTGGCACAGAAAACGTTTTTCTTCAGTAGTTTATTCTCATGCCCAGAAAAAAAAAAAAAAATCAGTCCTGTTAGAATTTTTTTTTTATGAAAGTGATCGTTTAAAAAAAACAGTAATAATTTTCTTTTTTAAAGTTGATTTATAGTCCTCATCCTATTCTTAATTTTAGATATCTGGCTTTTACATAAAATGTATTGTCTTAATATGACATAACATTTTCACCTAAGGAAAATATAAATTTTTTTTTTTAAATTTTTTATTATACACGTGAAAATACAAAAAAGGTGATATTGGTTCTTGGTAATACAGTAAGAACTCAAGTGCCTACCAGCCCCTCCCCCACCCCCACCTAATAGCAGGTACCCAGTTTCTCTCTTTCCTATCTCTCTCTGTCCTGATCTCTCCCCTCTTATTTTACACTTGTGGCTAGCCCTGCGATATTAGAGTTAATCCTAAGTTCTTGTGTTATATGGTGAGTTTTAATATGCCATTACAATTTCCCATATTTATTAAAACACTGGTATCTATACTATTAAGAATGAGTCATTTATATCTGTCTTTTCCTTATATACATGATAGATAGTCCATCATTGCAGGATCAAATTTCATCCTTTCGACAGCCGATAGTTCCATAGTGTAGATGAACACAGTTTCTTTAGAGTCTGTTCGGGCGTAGGTTGTTTCCAGATTCGCAAGTGAATCGCAGAGATAAAGAACAGAAAAAAAATTTTATAACACTTAAAATTTCACTGTCTTATCACTTGAATGCCAGTGCTTTACCAACCTGACTCTTGAAACACTTTATTTTACTATCTTACTGATTACATATAGCTTGCTACTTATTGCAAACATATGTTTACAATTACTTATTCATATATATTCAAATAAAACCTTCCTTTCTAATTCATTTCATTTACGCACACTTTTTCTTTTTTAATTGAATCAACATGCAGTCATCTTGAGTGCACACCAGTAACATCTCCATTTGACCCTATCACATGCCAGTGTAGCCCAATGGCATCTGGTTGCTTCAGGAATATGAACAGCTTCAAGCTATTCATTCAGGGTCTTGACAAAGAAGTCTGACCATCTTGTAGGTGGGCGACCACGTGATCTTTTGATATCAGTAAGATCCAGTCAGTAATGACTCTAGTCCAGCGGTCGCTCTCCAAATCGCATTACATGTCCAGCCCAGCTCATTTTCGATGCCTTGGCAAACAAGACAGCGTCCCTGACTCTGGAACAGCAATGGAGGTTGGAGCTCGGATTCCTTCTTTCACTTGAGTGAGGCATGATATTCCAAGCATAGCTCTTTCGATTCCTCTTTTGGGAGACCCGAATAGCATTCTCATCCTGCTTTTGTAGGGCCCGGGTCTCTGGGGTGTATGTTAATGCAGTGATAACAGTGGAGTCGAAGAGATGTGCCCAGAGGTGGAGGTTCTTTGTCTTTTTAGCTATTTCTTCGATGTTTTTGAAAGGCATTCCATGCCGCTCTCTTCCTCCTGCACAGGTCAGGTTTTAGGTCGTTCACCATGTTGACTTCTCGATCTAGGTACACATAACTGCTGCATTCAGAGATGTTTGTTCCATTGAGAGTGAATGGGGCCTCTGGAACTAGTTCATTTCTCATGAACATAGTTTTGTTGAGATTTAGCTGTAGACCTATCTTTCCACATTCTCAGTCAAAGTCGGCCAGCATTTGTGCTTCTTGGCTAATGTTTGGTTTGGTGTTATTAGAATGATGTTATCAGCGAAGCGGAGGTGGTGTAGTTGCCGACCATCTATCTTCACTCCCATTCCTTCCCATTCTAATTGTCGCATGATGTTCTCGAGGGTGGCGCTCAAGAGTTTCGGTGAAATGGTATCACCCTGCTGAACCCCTCTTGACATCAGTGATCACTTCCTTGTAGGATGGTGAGATTCTGGTGGTGAATCCGTAATACAACTCACGAAGGATCTTGTTGTATTGGGTTTGAACGTCCTTTTTTGACTAGGGCTTCAATGACTGCTTCAGTCTCCACAGAATCAAAGGCTTTCTTTAAATCAATGAACGTGAGACAGAGCGGCATCTTGAACTCCCTACACACTTCAGTGAGCTTGGTTACTGTGTGGACATGGTCGATTGTGCTGAATCCTTTTCGGAAGCCAGCTTGCTCGCATGGTTGTCCTTCATCTAATGTTCTGCCAGTCCTGTTCAGGATGACTCGAGTGAACTTGAGTTTGTAGATGGGGTGATAGTTGCCACCCCAACAGGCAGATGGGGTGATAGTTGCCAATGTCGTGAATGTCTCCCTTCTTGAACAGTAGAACTGCCCTGCTGGTTTTCCATTGGGAGAGCACCTTGCATTCAAACAGTTAGCTTGTGAAGAGCCGAGCCAGTGTATTGATGAGTACCAACGGCAGATTCTTCAGGTGTAGGGTCTGACTTTTGCAGTAGACCATTACAAAGCTTTTCATGACTGGGTTTCGGTCACACATTTACACAAACTTACAAGTTTTTTTTTTTTGTATTCTTGTGCATGTTTTTTATTGCTAAGTAGTCTGATTATGTTTAACTTTGACCACTGAAACTACCAATTTAGACAGCTAAGCAAATTAGTATCCTCTCAGAAGTGCTGCTGTTTGCCTCAAAGAAAGGTTTGGGTTTTTTTTTTTTTCTCTTTCGGATCTTTATTGAGGTACCGTGAGTTGAAATATTTCAGGGTTTGTTCTTATTTTAGGCACTGTGGTTTTCCAAACTTCCTAGTAGGATTTATACATGAAACACTCTAGCACCAAATTCTCCACCAGTGTGTCTACTCTCTTTCAGTTATCTCAGAATCCTTCTCTTTTTAACCTTTCCCTCTGATAAGCTTCCTGTTGAAGACCAGTTCTCAGTTTCTGTTACCTTTGGGAATTTGTTATTTCTCTACAATGATTATTTAATTCCCTCATATGAGAGATCATTCTGTGTCTGTCCTCTTATTCTGACTAACTTCACTTAACATGATACTCTCCAGGTCTGTCCACTTAGCAGCAAACTGCGTGATTACATTATTGCATTATTCCTTTATTTTTTTCTTTTTGGGTCACACCGGCAATGCTCAGGGGTTTCTCCTGGCTCTGCACTCAGGAATTACTCCTGGCAGTGCTCGTGGGACCATATGGGATGCCGGAGATTGAACCCGGGCCAGCACAGGCCGGCCGTGTGCAAGGCAAACGCCCTACCCGCTGGGCTATGGCTCCGGCCCCCTGCATTATTCCTTTAATGAGGTGCTATGATTTGCAATACCAGCAATGATGGTAAAGAAAAATTTAAGAGGAAAAAATAGAAAGGAGTTTGATTATACCTGTGTACATGAAAAAGACATAGTAGGGTCAGATCATTCACATAGCTTCAATCACTACCTTAGTAGCATCTTGATCATATTTTACATATAGCAAAATTATACACACAAACTCACACAATATAATATACACATTTCCACAATCACACACATAATGAAAAGTCTCGAGGTATATATGACTTTTAAATTTAAAAGGTATTCCCCATATAGTTTTTTCCCTTTTAATTTTGTTTTATTATTAAAAAGAAAGCTACTGTGGTGTTTTGGATTTTCTTGTTTTTAACTTTAAAAAACATCTTTAATAATTTATAATTAAAAATAATAATATGAAGTACTAAATCATAATATGTAACAGAAGTTAGTTACCATTACCAGCAGTAAGCCAGTATCTATTCCAGTTAAATGAATACACAGTTACCTAGTGTAGTGTAGAGAATAAGATAGTTTCAGTTTTTCCCTTCTCACTGACTTCTCTAATTTTAATTTCTTGTATTTAATCAAGGAGCTTAATATTTTAAAATGTTTTCTAATCAATTTCTGTGGTGATTTGTAAAAAATGTAAAAATGGTATGTATGATGCTGTACTTTGTTAGAGTTTTTTAAGAGAAAAAGCTAAATATAGCTCATTTGTCTTGTCTTCTCAGGGCATTCCATCTCCCTCCCTTGTCAGCCTTCCTTCCTTCTTTGAAAGAAGAAGTCATACTTTAAGTAGATCTACAACTCATTTGATATGAAGCTGGAAAGGTCTTCTAATTTATAGAAACCTACCAACTCCTCACATCAAAAAAAAGAAACTAACTTTAATGGTACTTATTAACATTTGGTGTAGCTGGAAAGAAGACAGGTAACACTAAACTATGCCATTTGACTCTTGTAAGCATACTTTGTTTTTTTGGGTTAAGCTCAGGAAAACAAAATTAATTTTGATTTAATTTATCTACTCAAATCCGTCATTTGAAAGGCCAACAACTTAAGTTATTTATAATATCTGTAACCCTACAGCCTGATACAGTAAATCTTGTAGCTGAATGTAAAACACTGCTTTGTAATGTTGTAGTTTAGTTGTGTGATGTCCATAAATGAACTTTTAGAATTATATATTTATATATCTCTATTTGTGCAGAAATTAGGTAATATTACAGTACTTACTGATACAAATCTGTATAGATTAAGTTAGTGGGGTCTTGTTTCATATGTGTTGTTTGAAGTAGTTATTTAACTATTCCTTTATTGCATTCTCAAATGTCAAGTTCTAGTGTATATGTTTAAAAAATTTTGTCCCAATAACAAAAATAAGTTACAGGAGATTCTTTTGGAATATTTTTGCAACTTCAGATATGGACAAAGAAATTTAAAAATACTGTATATTTTGCATATACTTATCATTGGTATACACTTATAGCTAGCTGTTTCAGAGGCAATATATATATCTATGAAATTTGCATCTACTAGCAAATCCTAATTTAGTTGAATAGTATGTGAGATTTTATTTTGAAGGATAAGACCATGGTGAAGTTATGGTAAAGATTGTTCATATTCTTTCTGAAATAATTCTAGTGTTGGCACCGGTTACACTAAACTTCTATAAAATGTATAAACATGTGAATGGTCAACTTTGTATTGTGGTTATGTAATTAAATATAAAATGGAAATACACTTGTTTGCTTTTGTAAAGTAGTTTTAAAGCCCTTATGTTATCTTTTAAACTGTTTCTTTTAGTAATTAGCAGTACAAGGATAGTTGTCTATGAATAAATGCATTTTTATCTCTCCGATCTGTCGGCAAGTACCTCAAATCTGTAATTGTCATTTAACAGTTTTCATTTATTTCTTTACGAGTGTGCTTACATAGATTTTATTTTATGCCTTGTATGCAACATCTTTGAATAATAAATGACCTTTTATTGCTATATTTTTAAAGCAGTTGTATTGGTTAGAACTTTGTAAATAAATACATAAAATCTGTGTTTTGTTTTGTCTTTACGTTTAAATAATTCCTTTCAACAAATTTACATAGATTTCTATGAATACCTTTTTCAGTTTGTATTATATTGTATATTTGCTTACATATTTGTTTATTCCTTTTTTTTGAGTCTGAAATTTTTAAAAAAATGTTTTATTATACCAGCGTGAGATAGACAGTTACAAAAGTGTTCATATTTGGGTTTCAGTCATACAGTGTTCCAGTACCCATCCCTCCACCAGTGCCCATTTCCCACCAGCAGCGCTCCCTAATTCCCCCTCCCCAGCCTGTGTTTATATCAGGCAATTTTTTTCACTTCTCCCCTCCTCTCTCTCTCTCTGTCTCGCTCTGTCTCTGTCTCTGTCTCTGTCTCTCTCTCTCTCTCTCTCTCTCTCTCTCTCTCTCTCTCTCTCTACCTTCTCTTATGCACTTACACATTGTGGCTTACAATACAATACATACATTTAGAGGTTATCATGTATATCCTTTGCCTACTTTCAATGCTCAGTTCTATGCTGGTATTATCATTTATCATAATTGAGCTCCCATTTGACCCAGTCATACCACTTCTGGGAATATACCCTGTGAGACCAAAAACAGTCGAAACACCGTCTACACTTCTATGTTCATAGCAGTACTGT